>OY744549.1:65100342-65462842 GCA_963556195.1 Sepiola atlantica | reverse complement strand
GATTTGGGTGGCAATAACCCCCCCCCCAAGGTCCCAACATTCTCTGCTCTTTTCTTTTGTGCTGTCCCTCCTCGACCCTCTACAAATATTTTGTCTGGTGTCAGCCAAGACCGGTACCATTTAAAAAAAAAAATTTTTAATTCAATTAATTAAAAAAAATATATATATTTTTGTTTTTTTCTTTCTCAATTTTCTTCTTATTCTTCTTCTTCTTATTATTATTATTATTACAAAAACTATTGTTACAACATATTATTTTTGCTTGTTCTCCAGTTATTGTAATGAATGAATGAATGAAAGAGTTCGAGGAGACTGAGTTTACTTTTGATAAATCTTTATTCAGCAAAGATATAACGCAGGGAGCGAAGCCTCCACGAAGAAGTAATGGCGTATTTACAGAGAAAAGGAAACGGAAGTAGCAAAAGGGAAGTAATTCACTTCCGGAGCGTAGAAGAAGTAAAGAGTTCTTTTCATCACATCATTCTCCGCCACACAGGAAAGTTCAGGGCTGTATGTTGTCTGGGGAAGAAAGTTTGTCGGACTCTCAGGTGGCGGCCTCTGCTTAAACTGAAAAGAGAGAAAAACAAAGGTTCAAAGCTGATAGTTTTCAGCTAGATACCGAGGACTTTGGCGGATTCTGGTAGAGCGTCGAATATTCATCTCCTCAGCATTTTCTGAAGATATACTTTGGCAATCTTCCGAGGATGGGGAGTGGGCAGGGGTAGGAACCGAATTCTCAACGATCGATTTTTCATGAACGGGAGAAGTGTTAGACTGGAGAGGTGCAGTCTGTATTTGTAGGTTCTCTGGCATAGGATTAATTTCGGTATCCAAACTGCTTGTTCTATCGCCCCATGGAGACATAGTTTGGATTAACTTCAAGTACATCAACGGGTTCGAATAGGGGCTCGTATTTGCTTCCGCATACATGGCGCTTCAAGAGGACGGATGTAGCTTTTGTTAACCATGTAGGTATGGAATCTCCGGTTGCTGATTTCCTTTGGAAGTTGAAGAGACGTTCATGAGGAGTGCAATTAGTGGAGGTGGAGAGCAACGAGCGGATGCTGTGGAGGGCTACATCTAGCACCTTTTCCCAATCGGTAACAGGGAGATCTCTCGACCGGAGAGCCAGACTCACTGTTTGCTACATGATACCGTTGTACCTCTCCACTTGTCCGTTACCTTGAGGATTAAAGACGGTCGTTTGACTCGTAGCAATGCCTTTAGTTCGTCTGACATGAAAGCTGTACCACGATCAGAGTGTACAAAAGAGGGATTTCCGAAAACAGAAAATAGATTTGTTAGATGTTTCTGGACAGTTGCAGCTGAGACATCGGCACACAGGAATGCGAAAGGGAAGCGAGAGTATTCGTCAACAACGGTCAGTATATAGCGGTTGCAGGTATTCGAAGGTAATGGTCCTTTGAAGTCTACGCTTAGTCTTTCAAAGGGTTGACTCGCTTTTATGAGCGTTTGAGGTGGCGCATTAAAGAATCTCGGTTTTGTCTCCGAGCAGACTTGACAGGCTCTTATTACCACTCTTACATCTTCTATAGAGTAGGGCAGATTCTTGCTTCTGACAAAATGTAGCATTCGGGTGACCCCAGGGTGACATAAGTCCGAGTGCAAGGAATGTAACTTGTCAGCTGAGGTAGTAGTAGAGCAGATGCGAGACAAGGCATCTGCAGCAGCATTTTGTTTCCCCGGGCGATAAGTGATATCGTAGCTGAAACAAGCAAGTTCCAACTTCCATCTTGTGATCTTCTCATTTTTTATTTTGCTCTTGCTTTTAGGATCGAACATGAAAGAGACAGATTTTTGATCTGTGATCAACTTAAAATGCTTCCCAAGTAATAAGTGTCACCATTTTCGGATCGCCTCCACGATAGCGTATGCCTCCTTTTCAACAGAGGAGTGCTTCTGTTCGGCAGAAGTTAGAGTTCTTGAAAAAAAAGCTACGGGACGAGAGTGTTGGGTTAAGGAGGCGGCGATGGCATGTTCCAGAGCATCGGTTTCGACCTCGAGTGGGAGAGAAAAGTCTATGGCTATCAGGGATGATTTTACAATTTCCTTCTTCAGGTACCTGAAGGCGTCCGCTTGTTCCTTAGTGAGGGGAAAGTTGGTAACTCTGGTAAGGGGGTGTAGCTTTTCAGAGAAGTTCGAGATCCACCTGGAATAGTGAGAGAACATCCCCATTGCTCGTCGAAGAGAAGGGAGGTCTTGAGATTCTGGCAAGTCCATCAATCCCTTGAGCCTATCAGAGTCAGGTTTTACGGAGCCCTTGCTTATGGTATACCCAAGCAAGTCTACAGAAGTGAGTAGTGGCACTTGTTTTTGTTCAGCGTCAGTCCGTACTTCGCTACTGCATTCATGAATTTTTTCAAATTCGTATCATGCATAGCCTGATCTTCTCCACAAATGGTAACGTTGTCGATGTAAGCATAGGTTCCTCAAAGGTCTTCTCGCTTGATGACATCATCGATGACTCGTGGGAAACTCGCTACTCCATTGGTTACTCCGAACGGGATTCGACGAAACTGATAGAGAGATCCAGTTGCTTCAAAGGCTGTGTATTTTCGTTCTTCTGGCAACCTGATGATAAGCGCTGGTCAGATCAAGAGTGCTAAATAGTTTGTAGGTGGCAATCTCATTTACCATGTCCTCCATTTGAGGAAGAGGTTAAGCGTCAAGGAGAGTGAACCGATTTATTGTTTGGGAGTAGTCCACAACAAGTCTCTTTCTGTGATTATCTGGAGATACCACAAGCGTTTGAGCTCGCCACGCGGATTGAGAGGGCTCAATGATACCTTCGTTTAGCATACGGGAGACTTCCGATTTAATAAATTTAGCATCAGGTAAAGTATGTCTCCGGGATTTAACAGCTATTGGGCAACAGTCCGAGGTTGGATTGGTAAATAGAGAGGGGTAAGGGATATTTTTAATGGTGGTCAGCCTACAGACAGTGAGAGGGGGAAGGGGTCCTCCAAAAGGTATTTCCACAGATGAGTGTCGACACAGAAATTTATGCCCGAGAATTATGTCACAGCCTAGGTTGGCCATAATTGCTAGTTTAACATTACTGTACTCTAGACCTCTTCAAAATTGACCTTTTTCTTCAAACATCTGGAAAGCTACAATGAAAATAAGGACATAATATCCCAAATTTTGCAGCGTTTTTGAAAAACGTCAACAATAAAATTACATGGCTCTTGAGGCAGGCATAGCCAAGGTCCAAGATCACAATAACTGGTATATTTAGCTAATTTAGACCTTGGAGAATGGGAATAATATCAGTTTCCATATGTTTGAAGAAAAAGGTCAATTTTGAAGAGGTCTACTGTACTCCCTACCACTCAGACTGAGAGATACGACGCAGTGCCCGAGGACAGAGAACGAATGAGAACTGCTAGCCATCAATATCCTCTCAGAACTTGGCGTGACTGCCAAACCGAGCCTTTTAACCTTATCCGGATAAATAAAATGTTCGCAGCTCCCCGTATCGACGAGTATCCTCATAGGCTCACCCTTTATTTTCCCCCATAAGGACGAACGAGATAGACTCTCCGAGATGAAGCAAGTAGGGACTCACCGTAGTTGATAGCAGCCGCCGTGGGTGATTTGCAGGAGGCCTTGAAGCAAAGCAAAACGTGTGTTGATTAATCTCTAAGCTCTTGTATAGATCGGGTACACGGGCGAAATTTATTTTAGAAGATGGATTCCGACGTACGTTTGGAGACTTGTCAAGCCACAAAATCTTTAACCTGAATGTCAGACAAGAATGCGAATACTGAGAACTGATATAGGATGAGTAAGCACACCAGACCAAACCGGATGCTGAGTATCTTGGAAGGTTCGACTGTTCACCTGAATTCGTGCACCAGTGTTCACACACTTAATTTCCCCCTGTCAATATTATTATTCTAGTTTAAAACATCCGACCAAAGTAAAACATATCAAGCGTGAATAATCTCAATGCTCGCAATTCACAGACTAGTATTCAGGAGGGTAATAGTGATGATGATGATGATGATGATGATGATGATGATGACGACGAAAGTGATCACGATGATATGCTAGAGAAACTATAATACAGCTTAGATTCGAGCAGGAGAAGCAAGTCAATAGCACTATTAAACCCAAAGGTAATCGCAAATGTAGATTTTAAATAGTTGCCATTTTGAAATCAAACATGGCGGCTTAAAGATACAAAATGCAAATTGTTATCATTGGATTCCTTGCTCCCCAAAACATACATTTAGATACCAGAATCGAGTCTAAAGCAGTATTAGAACCACTGATAATCGAAAATGAAGGTTTCAAATGGCGACCATTTTGAAATCCAATATGGTGACTAAGTGGTACAAAAATGCATATTGGATTAAAAAAAAATTACATTTAAGCACCAGAATCGAGTCAATAGCAATTTTAGATCCACAGATCAGCGCAAATGTAGATTTCAAATAGCGGCCATTTTGAATTCCAATATGGCGGACATGAAGAGAGAATTCCGAGTGGCTCAATATCTGAAAATGTTCGCCATATGTCAATGTACATTTGTGCCAAATTTGATGCTTGTATCACAAAATGCGCAATAAGTTAGTTATGCTGCACCAATTGAGATCATAAAAATGCATAGTTTGAAGAAATTTGCCAGTTGTCACCAAAACATTCGAGTAAAATAAAAGTGAAGAAAATTAAAAATAACATTTTGTTCGTGGTTTAATAGCTGTAAGTTACGACCAGTAAAAATAATAAAAAAGATATGTACAGACAAAAAAGAACGAACCCTTTCGTTAAAAGAAAACAAAAAGCAACAAAAAAGAACAACAAGCACACGGGCGCAATTTATTTTTAGAAGAGTTCCAATGATGTAAGAAGGGGCAGACAACTCTCTTTTTTTAAGTACATAATTTCACGCCGTAAATATAATACCGGCCATATTCCACGACAACTTTGGGTTTTTGGTGGCTATGAAAAAGACACTAAGTTGGGTTTTTTAGTGACGGTCTCGTCCCGAGATGCCGCCACATTAATCCCAATAATAAAAAAAATATCTGCGATAATTTTATATTTTAAACTATAAATTTTTTTTTTAAATCTGTTAATCCAAACAATAGGACTGTTCGTTTCGCTGGTTTTGAAATGAAAAAAAAAATACTGTTCATTTTCCCAAATTCTATTTCCTTCAATAAATGTTATATCAATATACTGTTGATTTTCACGAATGCTATTTTCTTCAATAAATGTTCTATCAATATACTGTTGATTTTCCCAAATTCTATTTCCTTCAATAAATGTTATATCAATATACTGTTGATTTTCCCAAATTCTATTTCCTTCAATAAATGTTATATCAATATACTGTTGATTTTCCCAAATTCTATTTTCTTCAATAAATATTCTATCAATATACTGTTTATTTTCACAAATTCTATTTTCTTCAATAAATGTTCTTTCAATATACTGTTGATTTTCTTAAATTCTATTTTCTTCAATAAATGTTCTATCAATATACTGTTGATTTTCACAAATTCTATTTCCTTCAATAAATGTTCTATCAATATACTGTTGATTTTCCCAAATTCTATTTTCTTCAATAAATGTTCTATCAATATACTGTTGGTTTTCCCAAATTCTATTTCCTTCAATAAATGTTCTATCAGTATACTGTTGATTTTCACAAATGCTATTTTCTTCAATAAATGTTCTATAAATATACTGTTGATTTTCACAAATGCTATTTTCTTCAATAAATGTTCTATCAATATACTGTTGATTTTCACAAATTCTATTTTCTTCAATAAATGTTCTATCAATATACTGTTAATTTTCTTAAATTCTATTTTCTTCAATAAATGTTCTATCAATATACTGTTGATTTTCCCAAATTCTATTTCCTTCAATAAATGTTCTATCAATATACTGTTTATTTTCACAAATTCTATTTTCTTCAATAAATGTTCTATCAATATACTGTTTATTTTCACAAATGCTATTTTCTTCAATAAATATTCTATCAATACACTGTTGATTTTCACAAATGCTATTTTCTTCAATAAATGTTCTATCAATATACTGTTGATTTTCCCAAATTCTATTTCTTCAATAAATGTTCTATCAATATACTGTTGATTTTCTTAAATTCTATTTTCTTCAATAAATGTTCTATCAATATACTGTTTATTTTTCCAAATTCTATTTTCTTCACTAAATGTTCTATCAATATACTGTTGATTTTCACAAATGCTATTTTCTTCAATAAATGTTCTATCAATATACTGTTTATTTTCCCAAATTCTATTTTCTTCAATAAATGTTCTATCAATATACTGTTGATTTTCACAAATGCTATATTCTTCAATAAATGTTCTATCAATATACTGTTGATTTTCACAAATTCTATTTCTTCCATAAATGTTCTATCAATATACTGTTGATTTTCACAAATTCTATTTTCTTCAATAAATGTTCTATCAATATACTGTTGATTTTCACAAATGCTATTTTCTTCAATAAATGTTCTTTCAATATACTGTTGATTTTCACAAATTCTATTTTCTTCAATAAATGTTCTATCAATATACTGTTGGTTTTCCCAAATTCTATTTCTTTCAATAAATGTTCTATCAATATACTGTTGATTTTCACAAATGCTATTTTCTGCAATAAATGTTCTATCAATATACTGTTGATTTTCACAAATTCTATTTTCTTCAATAAATGTTCTATCAATATACTGTTGGTTTTCTTAAATTCTATTTTCTTCAATAAATGTTCTATCAATATACTGTTGAGTTTTTCAAATTCTATTTCCTTCAATAAATGTTCTATCAATATACTGTTGATTTTCACAAATTCTATTTTCTTCAATAAATGTTCTATCAATATACTGTTGATTTTCACAAATTCTATTTTCTTCAATAAATGTTCTATCAATATACTGTTGATTTTCACACATTCTATTTTCTTCCATAAATGTTCTATCAATATACTGTTGATTTTCCCAAATGCTATTTTCTTCAATAAATGTTCTATCAATATACTGTTGATTTTCTCAAATTCTATTTTCTTCTATAAATGTTCTATCAATATACTGTTGATTTTCTTAAATTCTATTTTCTTCAATAAATGTTCTATCAATATACTGTTGATTTTCCCAAATGCTATTTTCTTCAATAAATGTTCTATCAATATACTGTTGATTTTCACAAATGCTATTTTCTTCAATAAATGTTCTATCAATATACTGTTGATTTTCACACATTCTATTTTCTTCCATAAATGTTCTATCAATATACTGTTGATTTTCCCAAATGCTATTTTCTTCAATAAATGTTCTATCAATATACTGCTGATTTTCACAAATTCTATTTTCTTCTATAAATGTTCTATCAATATACTGTTGATTTTCTTAAATTCTATTTTCTTCAATAAATGTTCTATCAATATACTGTTGATTTTCACAAATTCTATTTTCTTCAATAAATGTTCTATCAATATACTGTTGATTTTCACAAATTCTATTTTCTTCAATAAATGTTCTATCAATATACTGTTGATTTCAACAAATTCTATTTTCTTCAATAAATGTTCTATAAATATACTGTTGATTTTCACAAATTCTATTTTCTTCAATAAATGTTCTATCAATATACTGTTGATTTTCTTAAATTCTATTTTCTTCAATAAATGTTCTATCAATATACTGTTGATTTTCACAAATTCTATTTTCTTCAATAAATGTTCTATCAATATACTGTTGATTTTCACAAATTCTATTTTCTTCAATAAATGTTCTATCAATATACTGTTGATTTTCACAAATTCTATTTTCTTCAATAAATGTTCTATCAATATACTGTTTATTTTCACAAATTCTATTTTCTTCAATAAATGTTCTATCAATATACTGTTGATTTTCACAAATTCTATTTTCTTCAATAAATGTTCTATCAATATACTGTTGATTTTCACAAATTCTATTTTCTTCAATAAATGTTCTATCAATATACTGTTGATTTTCACAAATGCTATTTTCTTCAATAAATATTCTATCAATACACTGTTGATTTTCACAAATGCTATTTTCTTCAATAAATGTTCTATCAATATACTGTTGATTTTCACAAATTCTATTTTCTTCAATAAATGTTCTATCAATATACTGTTGATTTTCACAAATTCTATTTTCTTCAATAAATGTTCTATCAATATACTGTTGATTTTCACAAATGCTATTTTCTTCAATAAATATTCTATCAATACACTGTTGATTTTCACAAATGCTATTTTCTTCAATAAATGTTCTATCAATATACTGTTGATTTTCCCCAATTCTATTTCTTCAATAAATGTTCTATCAATATACTGTTGATTTTCTTAAATTCTATTTTCTTCAATAAATGTTCTATCAATATACTGTTTATTTTTCCAAATTCTATTTTCTTCACTAAATGTTCTATCAATATACTGTTGATTTTCACAAATGCTATTTTCTTCAATAAATGTTCTATCAATATACTGTTGATTTTCCAAAATTCTATTTTCTTCAATAAATGTTCTATCAATATACTGTTGATTTTCACAAATGCTATATTCTTCAATAAATGTTCTATCAATATACTGTTGATTTTCACAAATGCTATTTTCTTCAATAAATGTTCTATCAATATACTGTTGATTTTCACAAATTCTATTTTCTTCAATAAATGTTCTATCAATATACTGTTGGTTTTCCCAAATTCTATTTCCTTCAATAAATGTTCTATCAATATACTGTTGATTTTCACAAATGCTATTTTCTGCAATAAATGTTCTATAAATATACTGTTGATTTTCACAAATGCTATTTTCTTCAATAAATGTTCTATCAATATACTGTTGATTTTCACAAATTCTATTTTCTTCAATAAATGTTCTATCAATATACTGTTGGTTTTCTTTAATTCTATTTTTTCAATAAATGTTCTATCAATATACTGTTGATTTTTTCAAATTCTATTTCCTTCAATAAATGTTCTATCAATATACTGTTGATTTTCCCAAATTCTATTTTCTTCAATAAATGTTCTATCAATATACTGTTGATTTTCACAAATTCTATTTTCTTCAATAAATGTTCTATCAATATACTGTTGATTTTCACACATTCTATTTTCTTCCATAAATGTTCTATCAATATACTGTTGATTTTCCCAAATGCTATTTTCTTCAATAAATGTTCTATCAATATACTGTTGATTTTCACAAATTCTATTTTCTTCAATAAATGTTCTATCAATATATTGTTGCTTTTAACAAATTCTATTTTCTTCAATAAATGTTCTATCAATATACTGTTCATTTTCCCAAATTCTATTTTCTTCAATAAATATTCTATCAATATACTGTTGATTTTCACAAATGCTATATTCTTCAATAAATGTTCTATCAATATACTGTTGATTTTCACAAATTCTATTTCTTCCATAAATGTTCTATCAATATACTGTTGATTTTCACAAATTCTATTTTCTTCAATAAATGTTCTATCAATATACTGTTGATTTTCACAAATGCTATTTTCTTCAATAAATGTTCTTTCAATATACTGTTGATTTTCACAAATTCTATTTTCTTCAATAAATGTTCTATCAATATACTGTTGGTTTTCCCAAATTCTATTTCTTTCAATAAATGTTCTATCAATATACTGTTGATTTTCACAAATGCTATTTTCTGCAATAAATGTTCTATCAATATACTGTTGATTTTCACAAATGCTATTTTCTTCAATAAATGTTCTATCAATATACTGTTGATTTTCACAAATTCTATTTTCTTCAATAAATGTTCTATCAATATACTGTTGGTTTTCTTAAATTCTATTTTCTTCAATAAATGTTCTATCAATATACTGTTGATTTTTTCAAATTCTATTTCCTTTCAATAAATGTTCTATCAATATACTGTTGATTTTCACAAATTCTATTTTCTTCAATAAATGTTCTATCAATATACTGTTGATTTTCACAAATTCTATTTTCTTCAATAAATGTTCTATCAATATACTGTTGATTTTCACACATTCTATTTTCTTCCATAAATGTTCTATCAATATACTGTTGATTTTCCCAAATGCTATTTTCTTCAATAAATGTTCTATCAATATACTGTTGATTTTCTCAAATTCTATTTTCTTCTATAAATGTTCTATCAATATACTGTTGATTTTCTTAAATTCTATTTTCTTCAATAAATGTTCTATCAATATACTGTTGATTTTCCCAAATGCTATTTTCTTCAATAAATGTTCTATCAATATACTGTTGATTTTCACAAATGCTATTTTCTTCAATAAATGTTCTATCAATATACTGTTGATTTTCACACATTCTATTTTCTTCCATAAATGTTCTATCAATATACTGTTGATTTTCCCAAATGCTATTTTCTTCAATAAATGTTCTATCAATATACTGCTGATTTTCACAAATTCTATTTTCTTCTATAAATGTTCTATCAATATACTGTTGATTTTCTTAAATTCTATTTTCTTCAATAAATGTTCTATCAATATACTGTTGATTTTCACAAATTCTATTTTCTTCAATAAATGTTCTATCAATATACTGTTGATTTTCACAAATTCTATTTTCTTCAATAAATGTTCTATCAATATACTGTTGATTTCAACAAATTCTATTTTCTTCAATAAATGTTCTATAAATATACTGTTGATTTTCACAAATTCTATTTTCTTCAATAAATGTTCTATCAATATACTGTTGATTTTCTTAAATTCTATTTTCTTCAATAAATGTTCTATCAATATACTGTTGATTTTCACAAATTCTATTTTCTTCAATAAATGTTCTATCAATATACTGTTGATTTTCACAAATTCTATTTTCTTCAATAAATGTTCTATCAATATACTGTTGATTTTCACAAATTCTATTTTCTTCAATAAATGTTCTATCAATATACTGTTTATTTTCACAAATTCTATTTTCTTCAATAAATGTTCCATCAATATACTGTTGATTTTCACAAATTCTATTTTCTTCAATAAATGTTCTATCAATATACTGTTGATTTTCACAAATTCTATTTTCTTCAATAAATGTTCTATCAATATACTGTTGATTTTCACAAATTCTATTTTCTTCAATAAATGTTCTATCAATATACTGTTGATTTTCACAAATGCTATTTTCTTCAATAAATATTCTATCAATACACTGTTGATTTTCACAAATGCTATTTTCTTCAATAAATGTTCTATCAATATACTGTTGATTTTCCCAAATTCTATTTCTTCAATAAATGTTCTATCAATATACTGTTGATTTTCTTAAATTCTATTTTCTTCAATAAATGTTCTATCAATATACTGTTTATTTTTCCAAATTCTATTTTCTTCACTAAATGTTCTATCAATATACTGTTGATTTTCACAAATGCTATTTTCTTCAATAAATGTTCTATCAATATACTGTTGATTTTCCAAAATTCTATTTTCTTCAATAAATGTTCTATCAATATACTGTTGATTTTCACAAATGCTATATTCTTCAATAAATGTTCTATCAATATACTGTTGATTTTCACAAATGCTATTTTCTTCAATAAATGTTCTATCAATATACTGTTGATTTTCACAAATTCTATTTTCTTCAATAAATGTTCTATCAATATACTGTTGGTTTTCCCAAATTCTATTTCCTTCAATAAATGTTCTATCAATATACTGTTGATTTTCACAAATGCTATTTTCTGCAATAAATGTTCTATAAATATACTGTTGATTTTCACAAATGCTATTTTCTTCAATAAATGTTCTATCAATATACTGTTGATTTTCACAAATTCTATTTTCTTCAATAAATGTTCTATCAATATACTGTTGGTTTTCTTTAATTCTATTTTTTCAATAAATGTTCTATCAATATACTGTTGATTTTTTCAAATTCTATTTCCTTCAATAAATGTTCTATCAATATACTGTTGATTTTCCCAAATTCTATTTTCTTCAATAAATGTTCTATCAATATACTGTTGATTTTCACAAATTCTATTTTCTTCAATAAATGTTCTATCAATATACTGTTGATTTTCACACATTCTATTTTCTTCCATAAATGTTCTATCAATATACTGTTGATTTTCCCAAATGCTATTTTCTTCAATAAATGTTCTATCAATATACTGTTGATTTTCACAAATTCTATTTTCTTCAATAAATGTTCTATCAATATATTGTTGCTTTTAACAAATTCTATTTTCTTCAATAAATGTTCTATCAATATACTGTTCATTTTCCCAAATTCTATTTTCTTCAATAAATATTCTATCAATATACTGTTGATTTTCACAAATTTCAATTTCTTCATAAAATGTTCTATTAATTAAATTTGCATGACTTCTTATTTAAAAAAATGGATATTTTGCATTTTCGGAGAAATTGCGTACTAAAAAAAGAGAGTTATTTGCCCCTTTCACCATTGGAACTCTTCTAAAATAAATTTAGCCGTGTACCCGATCTATACAAGAGCCAAAAGCAACTATGTTTATTGAACGTGCATTGTTTCACAGTAATAAGTTAGGAGGGGCAAAAAAATTTACAAAAGAAAAAAAGAATGAACCCTATTGTTAAAAAAAGCAACCAAGGAATGTAGTAAAGAGTTAGGCCAATCTAACAAATCAAAATCGAGTTATTTCCCTTGAAGCAAAATAAGAGTTATCGCCCCAGGCATTTTGAAGAAGTCGTCTGCCGGACAGTTAAATCTAAACAAAACGGTCTCACAAGCAAACAAGCATCTCGTGTTCAGCAGTTTTTCTACATCCTAAATTAATCAGTGTTTGTAAAATAAATGTTAACAGTTCTACTTTTTACTTCCTTCATTTTACTGAGTTGTAATTGAACCGAAGCGTGAAAACATCAAGACGTAACAGATTTTTCATTTTAGTTTAATGAAAGAATTTTTAGGCAGGATCGTAGAGACTATACAATTAATGTTGGGCATGTGCCAGTTTATGTTTCATGGGCAAACGAGTGCTATCTGGGTTTATTTGGGTATCTTTTCTGGCGGTGCTCAAAAGTGCGGGTGGGTGACAAGGCGTGCCCAGAGGATGAGGAGCAAAGGCATTCAAAAAGAAAACAAGTTTCCTATTCATTTATTTTGCTTACGTCACGACTGCCAATCTATGGATGTCTATTCAGAATTAGCACCAACATTAAATATTGTTTCCACATGTTATTTCCCCCCCCCCCAAAAAAATTTTTTTTACTCTCCCTACCATAAGAAATATTTTAAGTTAAAAAAAATTTCCCCCAACCCCCCAAAATTTGTTTAACCCCCCCCCCAAAAAAAAAATTGTGAGGAGCAAGGCAAGAATTGATCAAATATATTTATGAGGCATATATTATGCATTTCATAATAATTAAATCATAATTAACTCATAAAACATTAAATAATCACTAATTACATAATAATTAAATAATAAAATTAAATAATAAATAATTACATAATAATTAACTAATAAAAAATTACATTTTGAAACAATAAATAATTACATAATTTAATAATTGACTAATGAAAAATTAAATAATTTAATAATTACATAATTTTATAATAATTAACCAATAATAAATTAAATAATAAATAATTACATAATAATTTAATAATAATTTACTAATAATAATTTAAATAATTAAATAATAAATAATTACATAATAATTAAATAATAATTAACTTATATTAATTCTAATTAAAATTAGTTTTATTATTTAATTCTTCAAAAAGAGAGTAAATTATTGTTCTACTTCGTACTTCTTCATTTTTCTGAATTGTAATTCAACCGAAACGTATAAACATCAAGACGTAACAAAAAGGGATGAACTACTGTAGTATAGTAAAACAAAAAGGCACTTCTGCTGTATATGTTTAGCAGCACATTTTCTTTCCTTTTCCTGAAAATAAGGGGGAGATAATTCAACCGGAAGTTAGTTTTTATTGTATAAATCAAAACATAAAAAAAGGCAACGCTGATTTCTTTTTGGGTATAATATAACAGTTGACAACTTTTTTTTTTATTATATGATTTGTTGTGGCACCTGTGGATGGAGCCACAAAATTATATCGGTGATTTACACGCAAATGGTGAAATCCTTCCGAAGCGAGTTGATCGTATGCACGCCAACAGTCTGAGATTATTGTTGTTCCGGGACGTACATACTGCTTTATTATAGGTATTAATGTTTCGGCATCTCTTGAAGGGACTGTTACTAAGAAGCCAGGCTTAGTGGCCGGTTCATAGCCACCAAATACCCAAAGTTGTATTGAATCCACTTCCGGTGAATTCTGAGTGAATGGTACTTGGAGAAAAAAAATGAAACTCTTCAATTTCGGCAGCTGCTAAACTTATACAGGAGAAGTGCCCAAATAACTTTTACCAAACGAAAGAAAATTTAATAAATGCCTTCTTACTACTACTACTACTACTACTATCGCTACTTAAAAAGGCGAAAATCCATTAAACGAAATACCCAAAGTTGTCGTCGGATACGGCCCGTATTGTTCTTTCTCTGTGAAGAGAGACTTCCGGTGAATTCTGAGTGAATGGTACTTGGAGGAAAAAAAATAAAACTCTTCAATTACTATTTCTAAATCGGCAGCTGCTAAACATATACAGCAGAAGTGCCAAAAAAAATAATAAGTTTAAGAATATGATGCATTCTTAAATGAAAATTACATCCTGGACCTTTTATCGATAGACTTTTAGAATTCTTAGATAAACTCTTTTCTTTTCTTCTCCTCATGATTGTCCGGAAGTGACCTTTTTTTTTTTTGCTCTTTTTAAGCAGAATTGAATGAAATGCTACGAGAGGCAGTATTTCCAATAAAACGATGGGTTGGAATGTGAACATCTACAAAGCGATATTATATTAAATGATACTTGTATTTAATGATAGTTGCATGTTTATAGTTGCATGTTTATTGTTGCATGTTTATTGTTGCATGTTTATAGTTGCGTGTTTATAGTTGCATGTTTATTGTTGCGTGTTTATAGTTGCATGTTTATAGTTGCATGTTTATTGTTGCATGTTTATTGTTGCATGTTTATAGTTGCATGTTTATAGTTGCATGTTTATTGTTGCATGTTTATTGTTGCATGTTTATTGTTGCATGTTTATAGTTGCATGTTTATTGTTGCATGTTTATTGTTGCATGTTTATAGTTGCATGTTTATTGTTGCATGTTTATAGTTGCATGTTTATTGTTGCATGTTTATTGTTGCATGTTTATTGTTGCATGTTTATAGTTGCATGTTTATAGTTGCATGTTTATTGTTGCATGTTTATTGTTGCATGTTTATTGTTGCATGTTTATAGTTGCATGTTTATTGTTGCATGTTTATAGTTGCATGTTTATAGTTGCATGTTTATAGTTGCATGTTTATAGTTGCATGTTTATTGTTGCATGTTTATAGTTGCATGTTTATTGTTGCATGTTTATTGTTGCATGTTTATTGTTGCATGTTTATAGTTGCATGTTTATTGTTGCATGTTTATAGTTGCATGTTTATTGTTGCATGTTTATAGTTGCATGTTTATAGTTGCATGTTTATTGTTGCATGTTTATAGTTGCATGTTTATTGTTGCATGTTTATAGTTGCATGTTTATAGTTGCATGTTTATAGTTGCATGTTTATTGTTGCATGTTTATTGTTGCATGTTTATAG
Source organism: Sepiola atlantica (assembly GCA_963556195.1). Lineage (NCBI taxonomy): Eukaryota > Metazoa > Mollusca > Cephalopoda > Sepiida > Sepiolidae > Sepiola > Sepiola atlantica. The sequence continues at coordinate 65,447,116 of OY744549.1, read as the reverse complement.
TTGCATGTTTATTGTTGCATGTTTATTGTTGCATGTTTATAGTTGCATGTTTATTGTTGCATGTTTATTGTTGCATGTTTATTGTTGCATGTTAATAGTTGCATGTTTATTGTTGCATGTTTATTGTTGCATGTTTATTGTTGCATGTTTATAGTTGCATGTTTATAGTTGCATGTTTATTGTTGCATGTTTATTGTTGCATGTTTATTGTTGCATGTTTATTGTTGCATGTTTATTGTTGCATGTTTATTGTTGCATGTTTATTGTTGCATGTTTATTGTTGCATGTTTATTGTTGCATGTTTATAGTTGCATGTTTATAGTTGCATGTTTATTGTTGCATGTTTATAGTTGCATGTTTATTGTTGCATGTTTATTGTTGCATGTTTATTGTTGCATGTTTATAGTTGCATGTTTATTGTTGCATGTTTATTGTTGCATGTTTATAGTTGAATGTTTATAGTTGCATGTTTATAGTTGCATGTTTATAGTTGCATGTTTATAGTTGCATGTTTATAATTGCATGTTTATTGTTGCATGTTTATAGTTGCATGTTTATTGTTGCATGTTTATAGTTGCATGTTTATAGTTGCATGTTTATAGTTGCATGTTTATTGTTGCATGTTTATAGTTGCATGTTTATAGTTGCATGTTTATTGTTGCATGTTTATTGTTGCATGTTTATAGTTGCATGTTTATTGTTGCATGTTTATTGTTGCATGTTTATAGTTGCATGTTTATTGTTGCATGTTTATAGTTGCATGTTTATAGTTGCGTGTTTATAGTTGCATGTTTATAGTTGCATGTTTATTGTTGCATGTTTATAGTTGCATGTTTATAGTTGCATGTTTATAGTTGCATGTTTATAGTTGCATGTTTATTGTTGCATGTTTATAGTTGCATGTTTATTGTTGCATGTTTATTGTTGCATGTTTATTGTTGCATGTTTATTGTTGCATATTTATAGTTGCATGTTTATTGTTGCATGTTTATTGTTGCATGTTTATAGTTGCATGTTTATAGTTGCATGTTTATAGTTGCATGTTTATAGTTGCATGTTTATTGTTGCATGTTTATAGTTGCATGTTTATTGTTGCATGTTTATAGTTGCATGTTTATAGTTGCAAGTTTATAGTTGCATGTTTATTGTTGCATGTTTATTGTTGCATGTTTATAGTTGCATGTTTATTGTTGCATGTTTATAGTTGCATGTTTATAGTTGCATGTTTATTGTTGCATTTTTATAGTTGCGTGTTTATAGTCGCATGTTTATTTTTAACCCAACTACAATATTTTGCAAATTTTCGAATACTTTTTACTAAAAATACTTCGCACGGTAACAATCGAAATGTATGAAAATTAAATGGACAAATAAATTTATAAATAAAGAATGAAAGACTGATCCATCCATTTCATGTAGTTTAGGGTGGATAAATTTATTTCAAGAGATACATACGTCACAAGAATATGGTTTCTAGCTTCTTTTTTTCTTATTTTTCTGTTTTTGCTGGGGATGGGGCATCCTACCGGATGCCAGACATTCACCGGCTATTTCAGACACTCCAGCCTAGAGATCTTTTTAAGATTCTAACCGTCCCTTTAAGTGCAATTGTTTGTATTTCTCTTGCACTCGATTCACCGGGTATACTCACCAGATAGCTTTTGAAATTCTTTTTCATTAGTCCTGTTGCTCCTATAATTACTGGAATGACGGAGATTTTCCTAAGATTCCAGTTTCTTTTCATGTCGTACATAAGACCTTGGTATTTTGTAATCTTTTCCCTTTCTGCTCTGTTCGATCCTACATCATTAGGGACACTGACTTCAAAAAGGGTTGCTACTTTCTCCCTTGATGTTCATGCACATATAGTACAAGAATACGGTTTTTCTCTTTTTAAAATTTTTCTTTTCATACTCAAACCGAGAGCTCTTTTCAGGATTCTGGCTGTTCCCGTGAGTGCAGTTGTACTCTTTTTTTAATTTTTCTTTTCATTTTCTTTCATTTGCTGGGGACGAGGCATTCTTCTAAATACCATACGTTCACCTGCTATTTACAGACTCCAACCGAGAGCTCTTTTCAGGATTCTGGCTGTTCCCTTGAGTGCAGTTGTTTGGATTTCTCTTTCACTTGGTTCACCAGGTATACTTGCCAAATACTTTTTCAAGTCTTTCTTCATGAGTCCAGGTGCTCCTATGATAACTGGAATGATGGAGATCTCTTTGAGGTTCCAGTTTCTTATTTTGTTATTTTCCCCTTTTCAGCTTTGTTTAGGCCCCCATCATTAGGGACACTGACCTCAACCAAAGTTGCCACTCTCTCTCTCTCTCTCTTGTTCCATATGACAATGTAAGGTTTGACAGCTGCGTTTTCCAGATAGGTAGCTGTGGGGATTTCATGGTCATAATGGATGGTGTATGTCTCATTCCCCACAGTTCTCTCAGGTAGATGTTCACAGGGCCTGCTGCTACACCTGATATTCAGTTTCTTACAGATGGTCCAGTGGAGGTACCTGCACACTCCATTATGTCGTGCTGTGTAGGAGCCATCTGCCAACATGATTTTGCAATTCGATATCAGGTGGCTCACACTCTCCACTTCAGTGTGACAAAATCTGCACTTGTTATCCTGACTGAGACCAGCCATCTTTTTAAACGCATTTGTTGGCATAAGAATATGATTGTGTTACCATGATTCAGCATATCGGATTTGTTTGAAACAGTAAAGCCAGAAACGTCACATTCGTACATGAATATGGTTTCTCTCCAGTATATGTGAACATGTGATGCAACATTCTGTTTCTATGTAAGAGAGGTACCACATATTTTACAAGAGTATGGGTTCTCCCCTTTATGCGTTTGAATATGCCATAAAGTGGTTTTATGTATAAAAGAATATACCTCACAAGAATATAGTTTCTTGCCAGTATGTGTTCGCATGTGCTGAGACAAATGGAGTATACGTGAAAAAGAAAAACCACATACTTTACATGAATATTGTTTCTTCTGATTATGTGCGAACATGTGTTGCATTATATGCTTTATCAGCATAAAATGGGTATCACATACTTCACAAGAGTATGGTTTCTCTCCTGTATGTGTTCGAATATGCAGTAGTGGTTTTCTGTGTAAAAGAAGAACCACATATTCCACATATATATGGTTTCTCACCTGTATGTGTCCGATTGTGTCTCAACATATGTGCTTTCATTGTGAAAGTAAAACCACATACTAACCTAACCTTACGGTTTCTCTCCAGTATGTGTTCGCATGTGTTGCAAAATATTTGATTTCCGTGTGAAAGAAGAACGACATACTTCACAAGAATATGGTTTCTCTCCAGTATGTGTTCGCATGTGCTGCAACATATTTGGTTTCCGTGCGAAAGAAGAACAACATACTTCACAAGAATATGGTTTCTCTCCAGTATGTGTTCGCATGTGCTGCAACATATTTGGTTTCCGCGCGAAAGAAGAACCACATACTTCACAAGAATATGGTTTCTCTCCAGTATGTGTTCGCATATGAATCAGCACGTCAGATTTCTGTGAAAATGAAGAGCCACATATTTCACAAACATATGGTTTATCTCCAGTATGTGTTCGCATGTGCCGCATCAGAGTTGATTTCTGTGTAAAAGAAGAACCACAGACTTCACAAAAATATGGTTTGTCTCCATTATGTTTTCGCATGTGTTGCAGCATATTTTGTTTCGTCATAAAATAAGAACCACATAAGTCACAATAATGAGGTTTATCTCCAGTATGTGTTGGCACATGCTTTGGCATATTAAATTTATGAGAAAGAAGATACATAGAAAGAAGAAAGTGGTTTCTCTCAAGTGTGTTCCGTAAACTTGTCTTGTCAGAAAAAGAAAAACGACATAATTCACAGAAGGATTGTTTCTCTTTTCTGTTCGTATCTGTATGTTTCGTCCTGTTGTTTTTATTTGAAAAAAGTATGCAGATATTTCACAGGCATATGGTTTCTCTCCAACATCGGATTTAAATTACTGTCTAGAATTGTGTGCATATCTGCGTGATAGCTTACTAATATGATGCAATAAAATCTATTGATTTGAAAGCTAGTAGGAATGATCCTCTACGAGTAGAAAGATTTTAATACATCTCAAATGTTTAGGGATTCTCATGATTTTATCACAATATAGATCATCATTTTTAAATATTTAAATAATTAATTATACAAAACTAACCATGTCTGAGCCCAAATTAAGCTATAATATCAATTTGACCCAATAGCAAGATTGTTTAAAAAAATACTTTTAAGTATGTTTTCTGTTTGAACTATTGCATTTCTTAAAACGTCCATAGATGTATGGACCTGATTCAGGACAAGTATTCCAGTTAGTCTTCTACACGATGACTGGTATGAAAGTATGCACTTGACAGAAAAATATTTACACTTAATTTGACTCGTTCAGTTCACAACAATAATATTTCTCTCTTTTCAAATATTCAAATATCAGGAAATTAACATCGAGAAACTCTAAAACCTACTATACCATTAGTTTTTCTTTTATTTGACTGTTGGAGATTCTGTAAATATATAAAATAAATATTCAAAGATACATTTCAAGAAAAGCTATTAAATTTTATATGTAAACATTTTATACGCAAACAAAATTATTTTATGATGTCGACACGGTTATCTTTTAAATCGCAAAATATGAAATAGGTTTCATCTTTTGAGGCCGACAGGAAAAAAAAAATTATTATGTAGATTTGTAGTCCCAAAATTCGTTATTTAAATAAAAAAATTATTATGTCGATTCCTAATCCAAAAATTCGTTGTTTAAATTAAAGAAATAAACTATTATGTACATTCGTTGTCCTTAAATTCGTTATTTAAATTTAAAAAATGAATTATTATGTAAATTCGTTGTCCCTAAATTCGTTATTTAAATAAAAAAAATCAATTATGTAAATTCGTTGTCCCAAAATTCGTTATTTAAATTAAAAAACTAAATTATTATGTAAATTCATTGTCCCAAAATTCGTTATTTAAATTTAAAAACATTATTATGTAGATTCTTAGTCGTAAAATTCGTTATTTAAATTAAAAACAAATTATGTAAATTTCTAGTCCTAAAATTCGTTATTTAATTAAGAAATAGATTCGTAGTCCGAAAATTCGTTATTTTAATAAAAAATAAATTATTATGTAAATTCGATGTCCTAAAATTCGTTATTTAAATTAAAAAATAAATATATTATGTAAATTCGTTGTCCCAAAATTCGTTATTTAAATAAATAAAAAAATTATTATGTAAATTCATCGTCCCAAAATTCGTTATTTCAATTTAAAAAAAAATATTATGTAGATTCGTAGTCCAAAAATTCGTTATTTAAATTAAAATAATAAATTATTATGTAGATTCGTAGTCCGAAAATTCGTTATTTAAATAACAAAAATTATTATGTGAATTAGTTTTCCTAAAATTATTTATTTAAATTAAAAAAATGAATTATTATGTAAATTCGCTGTCCCAAAATTCGTTATTTAAATAATTAAAAAAATTATTATGTAAATTCGTTGCCACAAAATTCGTTATTTAAATTTTAAAAAATTATTATGTAGATTCGTAGTCCAAACATTCGTTATTTTAATTTAAATAAATTATTATGTAGATCTTTAGTCCCAAAATTCGTTATTTAAATTTTAAAAATAAATTATTATGTAAATTCGTTGTCCCAAAATCTGTTATTATCATTCCAAAAAAATAGCATGTAGATTCGTAGTCCAAAAATTATTTATTTAAATTTAAATAAATTATTATGTAGATCTTAAGTTCCAATATTCGTTATTTGAATTTAAAAATACATCATTATGTCGTTTCGTTTTCCAAAAATTCGTTATTTAAATTTAAAAAATTAATTATTATGTAAGTTCGTTGTCCCAAAACTCGTTATTTAAATTAAAACAATCAATTATTATGTCAATTCGTTGTCCCAAAATTAGTTATTTAAATTTAAAAAATATATTATGTAAATTCGTTGGCCCAAAATTCGTTATTTAAATTTTTTCAAATTAATTATTATGTAAATTCGCTGTCCCAAAATTCGTTATTTACATTTTAAAAAATTATCGTGTAGATTCGTAGTCCCAAAATTCGTTGTTTAAATTAAAACAATTAATTATGCAAATTCGTTGTCCCAAAATTAGTTATTTGAATTTTAAAAAATCATCATGTAGATTCGTAGTCCAACAATTCGTTGTTTAAATTAAAACAATTATTATGCAAATTCGTTGTCCCAAACTTCGTTATTTAAATGAAAAAATGAATTATTATGTAAATCCGTTTTCCCAAAATTCGTTATTTAAATAAAACAAAATTATTATGTAAATTCGTAGTCCAACAATTCGTTATTTAAACAAAAAATAAATTCGTAGTCCCAAAATTCGTAATTTAAATTTTAAAAAATTATTATGTACATTAGTAGTCAGAAAATTCGTTATTTAAATTTAAAAAAGTAAATTATTATGTAAATTCGTTGTGGCATTAGTCGTCATTTAAATTTGAAAAAAATATGTAAATTCGTAGTCCAAACATTCGTTATTTAAATTAAAAAATAAATTATGTGAATTCGTTATTTAGATTTTTTAAAAATTATTATGTAGATTCGTAGTCCTAAAATTCGTTATTTAAATAAATATTAAATAATAATGTAAATTCGTTGTCCCAATATTCGTCATTTAATTTTTTTTTAAATATTATGTAGATTTGTAGTCCAAACATTCGTTATTTAAATTTATAAAAATTATTATAATGTAAATTCGTACTCAAAAATCCGTTATTCAAATTCAAAAAATTATTATTTAAATTTGTTCTCCCAAAATTCGTTATTTTAATCATCAATTTTTTATGTAAATTGGTAGTCCCAAAATTCGTTATTTAAATTTAAAAAAATTATTATGTAGATTCGTAGTCCCAAAATTCGTTATTTAAATTTAAAAAATATATTATGTAACTTCGTTGTCCCAAAATTCATTATTTAAATGAAAAAATATATTATGTAAATTCGTTGTCCCAAAATTCGTTATTTAAATAATAAATTCATTATGTAAATTCGTAGTCCCAAAATTCGTTATTTAAATTTTTAAAAAAATATGTAGATTCGTAGTCCCACAATTCGTTATTTACATTTACAAATTAAATTATTATGTAGATTCGTAGTCCCAAAATTCATTATTCACATTTAAAAAATCAATTATTATGTAAATTCGTAGTCCCATAATTAGATATTTAAATGAAAAAATATATATTATGTAAATTCTTTGTCCCAAAATTCGTTATGTAAATTTAAAAAATGTCTTATGTAATGTCCCACAATTCGTTATTTAAATTTTTAAAAATAAATTATCATGTAAATTCGTAGTCCCAAAATTCGTTATTTAAATAAAAAAAAATATTATGTAAATTCGTTGTCCTAAAATTCGTTATTTAAATACAAAAATTATTATGTAATTCGTTGTGCCAAAATTCGTTATTTATATAAATAAAAAAATTATTATGTAAATTCTTTGTCCCACAATTCGTTATTTTAATTTTTTTTTAAATATTATGTAGATTCGTAGTCCCAAAATTCGTTATTAAAATTAAAAAAGTAAATTATTATGTGAATTCGTTGTCCTTAAATTCGTTATTTAAATTTAAAAAATAAATTATTATGTAAATTCGTTGTGCTAATAGTAGTCATTTAAATCTTTTAAAAATATTATGTAGATTTGTAGTCCAAACATTCGTGATTTAAATTAAAAAAATTAATTATTATGTTAATTCGTAGTCCCAAAATTAGTTATTTAAATTTAAAAAAATATATTATGTAAATTCGTTGTCCCACAATTCGTCATTTACAATTAAAAAAATAATTATGTAAATTCGTTGTCCATAAATTCGTTATTTCAATTAAAACAATATATTATGTAAATTCGTTGTCACAAAATTCGTTATTCAAATTTAAAAAATGAATTATTATGTAGATTCGTAATCCCAAAATTCGTTATTTACATTTAAATAATTATGTAGATCTTTAGTCCCAAAATTCGTTATTTAAATTACAAAAAACACATCATTATGAAGTTTCCTTTTCACAAAATTCGTTATTTACATTTTAAAAATTAATTATTATGTAAATTCGTCGTCCTAAAATTCGTTATTTTAATTATTATTTAGATTCGTAGTCCCAAAATTCGTTATTTAAATTTTTTTACATTATTATGTAGATTCTTAGTCCAAAAATTCGTTATCCAAATGAAAAAAATGAATTTTTCTATAGATTCGTTGTCCCAAAATTCGTTATTTAAATTTGAAAAACATATTTTGTAATTTCGTAGTCCCAAAATTCGCTGTTTAAATAAAATAACAATTATGCAAATTCGTAGTCCCAAAATTCGTTATTTGAATTTTAAAAATATATTATGTAAATTCGTAGTCCCAACATTCGTCATTTTCATAAAATAAAAATTATACATATTCGTAGTCCCAAAATTCGTTATTTAAATGAAAAAATAAATTATTATGTAAATCCGTTGTCCCAAAATGCGTTATTTAAATAAAAAAATAAATTATTACGAAATTGAAAAAAATTATCATGTAAATTCGTTGTCCCAAAATTCGTTATTTAAATAAATAATAAATTATGTAAATTCCTAGTCCCAATATTCGTTATTTAAATTTTTTTAAAATTATAATGTAGATTCATAGTCCCAAAATTCGTTATTTAAATTAAAAAATTAAATTATTGTGTAAATTCGTTGTCCTTAAATTCGTTATTTAAATTTAAACAATAAATTATGTAAATTCGTTGTGCAAATAGTCGTCATTTAAAAAAAATATTATGTAGATTCGTAGTCCAAACATTCTGAATTTAAATTAAAAAATAAATTATTATGTAAATTCGTTATTTAAATTTTTTTTAAATTATTATGTCGTCCAAACATTCGTTATTTAAAGAATTAATTATAATCTAAATTCATAGTCCCAAAATTCGTTATTTAAATTTAAAAAAATTAATTATTATGTAAATTCGTTGTTAAAAAATTCGTTATTTAAATTTTTAAAATTATTATGTAGATTCATAGTCCCAAAATTCGTTATTTAAATAAAAAATAAATTATTATGTAATTTCGTAGTCCCAAAATTCGTTATTTAAATAAAAAATAAATTATTATGTAGATTCGTTGTCCCAAAATTAGTTATTTAAATAAAAAAAAAGTATGTAAATTCGTTGTCCCAAAATTCGTTATTTAAATAAAAAATAAATTATGTAAATTCGATCTTCCAAAATTCGTAATTTAAATAAAAAATATAATGATTACATTTTTTGTAATACTGTAATACTCAAAATTAGCAAAATTATCCCTCCAATAGTTATAGATTAGTAAAATTCGGCATAAGTTAATTGGGAAACGACTTTGTTTACGATTGACTATCGCTATTCAAAATATATGGAAGACAAAAATGTAATCATTTATTATTTTTAACTTTATATATAAAAATGGTTTTGTAATAGTTTATAGAAGTTGAAAAATTTTATCCATTAATTTATTTATTCTTTTAAAGGTTATAAATTAATAAAATTAATTTAAGTACCCTCATTTTGTTGTAATAAAAAAGGGAATGCTTATTTAATTAAACTATTCTGGAATGTACGCAATTAAGATTTTATTTATTTTTAACTAAAAAGATTCATATTTAACTTGGTATTAGTTTTTAATTCAGTAATACTCTGAAATTATTGATGATGTCTGTTTACCAATGTTTTTCCTTAGAATTTGAAATAAAACTTTTTTAAATGTTAAAAAATATTTTGACGTTACGAACTGCGTCAATTTTATCAATTTTTTTACAGCATTTAAAACTTTAGTTACTCGATGTATTCTTAACGTGTTGTAACGATAAATAACATTGATTCTTTTTAAAATAAAGTGTATTTTTTAAAGTGTGAAAAAGTAAATCACCATCAATGACTACACTGACAATTAAGACATTGAATGAAAAAAATTAAAACATTAACAATTATTTATAATTAAAATAGAATTCAATTTTTAAAGAAAATGTCATATTTATTAATAAATAATTTTAAACTTATTAATATTTATTAATGACAAAAAAAATACGTTTTATCTTTCTAAGTAATTGACAATGAATTGTGAAATTAACAAAATCGATGAATCTCTGAAAATAAAATTTTGAGGGGAGTAGTGTGAGTGAGCGGTGAGAGGTCTAATCGCGCCTGTTTATTACAGAAAAAGGCCACCATACCAATCCAAGTTAATCCTTAGTAGAAATTATTCAATTTTTTTAATCCTTTTTTTCGTCATGTTCCTGGGTCTCAAATTTTTCGATTTTTAGTTTATTTTCAAGATTATAAAAAATTTCTTGCGCTGATGATGACACGTTCATGTATGAAACGGAAATATAATTACGTCGCATTTTTTATTTTCCCAGAAACTCTAATCATTAAAATCACATGAAATATTTTTTGCAATTATATTTTTTGTGTGAAAATATTGATTAAACAATGCTTTATTCAATAATAATATCGCTAATTGAAAAAATTAATTTTTCTTCGAGTTATAGTGATTTTTAACACGGTATTTAGGGGCCTTTTTCGTAATATATACGAAATATTTTTTTTAATTTAATTGTTAACATCTACAATGCTTTATTTTCATTAAAAAAAACATTAAAAAATTAATGCATTTTTTTATTAACATATAAAAATATAACTTTAGTAAAGGTGGATTTTGTTTTAAAAAATACATAATGGTTTCATTATATTCCGTGATTGTTGATTAATAAATATTGAAAATTTCATTAAAATTGGTTGATTTTCTGAATTTTAGTGAATTTTCAAGTCAAAATGATTTTACATTTTGGAGATCGGCCATTGATTTTGCACGTACCTAGTATAGTTGAGAAAGTTACTTAAATTGTTATGCCAGATATTTGTCATATTATTTAAAAGTAGTGTCAAGACGTCACGTGATCAAATGGATCAATTTTCTGTTTTCAATTTTAACATGATGTCTCGACACTAGTTTTAAATCGAACTTTACGCTTTAAAATAAATAAGTTAAAATAAATAAGTTAAAACACAAATAAACTTACCCAGGTAGAGGAGTAACTGATCTTGCCTTTGGTAACATTTATTTCAATAAAACATTTCGTTATAATGCAATAAACTAATTTAATTTCGTTTATTGACTTTCATTTTGTTTTATTGGAATAAATTTAATTTTTATATATGTAGTTGTTTTTTGGTTTTTTTAATTGCATGATTATCTCTCTTGCGAATTATCTGCCCTTGAATTATTTTAAGAAAAAAGATGAACGTTTACTGAACGAATCGCTGTTATGATACGAAAAATGGAAAAATACTTGTAATTAAAGTTCTAGTGGATAATTTTTTATACTTTTTTGTACAGTGAGTAAGAATATAACGCTGAATAAGAGGTGACAGAATTAATTACAAACCGGAAGTAATTTTATGTCGCCGAGGAATTAGAAATCTTGTAATTCTTGATGATAAAATGAAATAAAACTCTTTTTTTTTTTAATTCGTACAATATAATTTTGCAAATGAAAGAAATAAAATGAGATTTGTTAGTTGAATAACAAATAAAATTGATAAATTAATTTCGAGTTGTAATTACTTCCGGGTTGTAATTAATTCCGAACCCCTGAATAAGTATATAATATTGTTTTTATGAAAAAATATTTTTTTTCGTACTGCCGCTCATCAGCACAAGAACCTAGTTATTTATCTTCCTCCCACAAGGTAAGATGTGACACAAGGTCGGGAAAGTGGGATTTGAAAAACCAGCGTCCGAGAAGGTGAGCACTCTGGCCATTTAAAAAAATGACTGGGCAGCCCCGTCGGCATACCCCCGGTAGGGGCGCCTCAGTAAGCGATAAACTTACTCCTCCACAAAGAGGGGAGGCAAAGCCTGGGAGGGTGGACCTCCTAGAACTGCACAGGACACACCCACAGACACGCGGAATAAAGGCCCGCAGGCCAAGACGGTACCGGTCTATAGGGTGTAGTATCCATCGGAACAGATACTACACTTTGATCTTGGCCAAAAACCTATAAAGTCTCATTTCTAAAATGTCATAAAGATAACTTTTAAGCGCTTTTATTTACATGTCTCAAACTTTATAAAAATCAATAAAAAGAACGGTTTCTTTTACTTTACTCAGCAGACTAAAAACGCTAAAAAAAACAAATATACAATAAATAAAAGTAACTGTAGGCGATAAAAGTTATTTTCAAACTTACCTGTGGCATTTGTTTGTATTTTTAACCCGTTCGAAGTGTTATTTATTAGAAAATAAATTATTCGTCACACCAACATCGCACAAATTCAAGATGGCGATCGTGGGGGGGGGGGGTATGTAAGAGAATGAGGAATGGCGCCATTTTCTTTTTGTGCAAAAAAAAAAAAACAAGAATTTTTTTTTTACATCCAATAAAAACCCATGTATACTACGTAAAAATACAAACAAATGTCGTAGCTAAGTAGGAAAATATCTATTCTCGACGTAGGTCGCCTTTACGTGTTGCATATTTATGTTTTTAAACACTTTCTCGTTCGTTTTTTTGACCCCGTTCACGACTCTGCGGAGTAAAGTAAAATATACCCCCCAAAAAATGTTTCTAACACAAAGAAAGAAAGAAAACTGCGACGCTAATTTGTAATAAAGTCGCATTTTTAAATAAACGATAAAAATGGATGAATTACACATGTGAATCCTTTAAGAATTTAATATTTTGAATTCGGCAAAGCGGCGTTTGAGAAAGTTAGTTTTACAAATTGATTTAATTTTGACATCTATATATCAAAATCAAAATCAAAAAATTATAGTTCGGCCATGACCATGTAATAAATAAAAAAAAACAGACCTACAAAGTAATTAAATTCCAGTTATACTCACTTTTTATTTGCCAATCTGCTTTCAAGAAAGAAACAATTCTACGATATGTTAATTAAAACATGACGAGAAATGTACATTTAAGATGGCGACAGGAAGAGCAGGTTCGCAGAAACTGAAAGACAATGAAATTTAAATGAACCATTTCGAAGCAGAGCCGGTGTCTTTGGAGGATATTACAGATAAATTGTGGACTCTTGTATAGATCGGGTACACGGGCGAAATTTATTTTAGAAGACTTCCAATGGTGTAAAAAGGGGCAGACAACTCTCTTTTTTTAGGCTCTTGTATAGATCGGGTACAGGGGCGAAATTTATTTTAGAAGAGTTCCAATGGTGTAAGAAGGGGCAGATAACTCTCTTTTTTTAAGTACATAAATTCACGCCGTAAATATAATACCGGCCGTATTCCACGACAACTTTGGGTTTTTGGTGGCTATGAAAAGGACACTAAATCGTGTTTTTTAGTGACGGTCTCGTCCAAAGATGCCGCCACATTAATCCCAATAATAAAAAAATATCTGCGATAATTTAATATTTTAAATATAAAAAAAAGCAAAAATCTGTTAATCCAAACAATAGGAATCTTCGTTTTGCTGGTTTTGAAATGAAAAAATATACTGTTGATTTTCCCAAATTCTATTTTCTTCAATAAATATTCTATCAATATACTGTTGATTTTCACAAATTGTTATTTCTTCGAAAAATGTTCTATTAATTCAATTTGCATGACTTCTTATTTAAAAAATGGATATTTTCCATTTTCGGAGAAATTGCATACTAAAAAAAGAGAGTTATCTGCCCCTTACACTGTATTCGTTTTGCAACTACGCAACTACGGCAGTTGATTAACACAACGAACGTCGGACGTCTAATCTCACTGATGCAGTTGATACACACTTGCTTGATCTTCTGAACATACTCCTTTTATTGTCCAAGCGTCCATCATCAGCCAATCGGTGGTCAGAAAAACAGTCACGTGAGGCCTGACGTCATCGCTCAATAATCGTACAAAAAACCACAGCCGCCATTAATTTAATTTCCGCCCTCCCCGCGATCATCCCAGCAGGTAAGACAACACGCGCAAACACGTGGTCGCTTTCTTCCTTCATTCTGTTCGACTTTACACTCCCCTCTGGTCTCAAGATCACACATGCGGCATTGCGGCCGCGGTCGTTTGTTACGGGCACTCCTACGGAGGGGGATTAGCTGGACTTCTTCATCTTCATCAGAGCTCTCAGGAGGGGTAACAGATCTGTCGCCATTAACGTTGCCAGCAGTCCTTCCATCAAGCTGGGCTCCATCGTCATTGGGGCTTTCAGAAGTGGCGCTGGAACTATCGCCATCTGTGCTGAGGGTCTCAGCCATGTCATCACGGCAATGGGGCATAGGTCGGATCCACATTTCATCATTGGATGATTCATCACTTTCGCTGTTCGATATTTGGTTCGTATCAAGGGCGGGCCGGACATCCTTCACATGCCGTGGAGTACCATCAACCAGCACAGCCTGCTCACTAATTATGCCGGTGATCCGTCCTCTTCTGAAACTGGTCGTACATCGGTTACTGGGAGGCCTTACCCAGACGGTGTCCCCCAACTTGTACCGTCCTTGCGTCCTCTTCTGATTAGGCAGGCAGGCGTCAATGCCCTTAACACGCACTCGATAGCAATGTACTGCATTAGCAGGTGCACTTTCAGCAGTCGCGTCATCCTTTGGTGTCGTATTGTACCTATATACTGCCTCTGCAATCGTACATTGCTTCCTTGCTGCTATCCTCTTCACACTTCGGTGGCACCGCTCCGCTATACCGTTGCCACTCGGTACATATGCACACCTGTGTCTAAGCCGGATCCCCCACTCGTCTACAAAACGCCTGAATTCTCCGCCGCAAAAGGCTGTGTCGTTGTCAGTGAGAATCTCTTCAGGTGGCCCCCGCTCGTAAAATATGGACTCTAATTGACGGATGACACTAGCCGAGTCCTGTCTTGTTAATAATCGCCAGATCGCAAACCTCGTTGGTCCGCAATCGATCAGTGTGAGGAAGTGCTGACCACCATAATGGGTTATGTCCATGCCCAGTCGGCTCCAATTCTCGTCGACTTCCAGCCGACCTTTCTGCCATTTGGCGGGAGCAGGGTCGATTGACTGGCATATTTGGCATTCCTTGACCACTGCTTCTACTTTGCTTTTGGACACTGACGGGTTGGTTAAGCGTACGAAATAATACGTCCGTCTCACTCCGGGGTGTCCACTGTCATGGTGTACCTTCTTGATTGTATCCGTCTCCTCAACAGAGGCAGCACATAAAGACCCTGGTTCGGCTTCTTTCTTCATTGCGTCAAACCATCTCTGGGGCACACGGGTAAGTCTATCGGCAAGATTGCAGGTTGAAGTGACAAGCACCGCATTCACCGATAGGTCATACTCTTCCACCAACTTCCTTATTGTCTCCAACCTTCGTCTGATTAGCATTTCGGTAGCCGCCTTGGTGCGCACTCTCGCTTTGCCTGTTAGTGTGTCAAGTATCCAGTGGTATACGCACAGCGAATCTGTGTGTATGCATAATTCTTTGACTTTCCACTGGAGTGCCAAGTTTATTCCTTTTGTTACCGCATCCAACTCCGCCAGGTTGATGTGAGCAGCATCATCCATTGGTCGCAACCAGCAGGCGTCCTCAATTACGGACCCGTTCATCTCCAATAGCGCCCCGATCGCGAGGGAGCTCGCATCCACCCACACATTTAGCCTGTCTCCCTGGACGCACTAATCTCCTTTAGCGGGGTCCTCCTGCTCGACTCTTGTGATGGTCTCCTTCACCATGCACAGCAACAAATTGTCCACCGTTTCGTCATCCCAACCTTTGGTAACTGCACTCGCCCTCCTCTTCATGATGGCTGTCGCGGCCCGAGTCCATCCACCTACTGGTAGGTGTCCCACTAGTTTTCCACACAGGGAAAATATAGCCCGCCTCGTAAGGACATGGGGCACTTCAGGAAGTGCAGTTCCGCGCCCCCACTTCAAGGTCCCTTGCTCCTGTTGAACGCTCAACCCTAAGACACGAGCGCCATCCTCCAAGCGTTCTGGATCCTTACACATCAGTCCAAGTTCGGCTAGCTTGGCCCTCACACGTGATGACGGCACAATGTCTTCATCCACGTATATGTCGTCAAGGTATGCTGATGTCCCTTCTTTTACGGTCTTATCCTGTGACAATGCAGCATTGACAATCGTCTTCATTATTTGGGGCGTAACGTTCAGCCCAAAGCCCAGTCTTGTGAGGCAATACCTCCTACTGGCAAACACTACCGTCTGAAACGGCCACATTGTCTCGTTAACTCGGACCTGCAGATATGCCCTTCTCAGATCCAACAGGGACACATTAGAACCCAGCTGGCGCCACTCTCGTAGTTTGCTAGCACACACGTCAGCATCAGCTGTAAACGCATCGACATGCGAGTTCAGTTCTCGGTAGTCCATTACGGCCTGACTTTGGCTTTGTTGTGCTGAGCGACCGCCATTAATGGGATCAGACCCTTAGGAGGTCCAAGTTTTTTGTATGGGTAGGGAATCAGCCAGCCATCCTCGATCCATTTGCGAAGTTCCTCTTCGTACGCGGGCCTCATGTGGTCGGGCACATGGTATTCAGTAATTCCATTCTGCAGTTTGGCTGGTTCACTGTTTTTCGACCACTTCCATGAGGCATTCTAAACCCTCTTTTGCTCGTCAAATTCGACGCTGAAGTCTGGTTGGTCGATCCTTAGCGCAGCACACACTGGGGCTTTCTCCTGAAAATGTACCGCCCCTGTCACCGTTATATGGACACCACCAAGGGCTCTGATGGCATCATATCCTAGGAGCAGGTCAAAACTCAGGGGTTTTTCGAGCACTACCAGCGCCTCTAGGTTAGCGGAGCTTCCATTTTTCGTCTGTATAGTTACATTGCCCACGCCGCAACATGTGCGCGTCTCTCCACTGATGGTAGTCACTCTGACATTCTTCTTTCTCCAAATGTGGCAGAGATCTGCACATACGATAGTGCGGGAGCACCCGGAATCGGGGAGTGCTGAGCACAGTGTTTCGTTGATATATATTGGGATGATCGGCAGCGTCTCATTTAATTTCTGCGTGGGGAAGAGGTCGACGCTGACACCTTGTCCCCGGTTCCGTTTCCCGGACAGTCTTGAGCTATATGGCCAGCTTCCTTACACCGGTAGCAGCAAACAGCCATTGCTTGTTGCCGGCAGTTCCTTGCGATGTGGCCCTGTCCATTGCATCTGTAGCATACGATTCCACCACATGGACCGGGTCCTTGATACGGTTTCTTATCATTCGGTGTGGACTGAGCAGCAGCACTTACTGGTTCCCTCATTTCGGAGTAATTCTTCATTACAGTCCTGGCCCGATCTACTAGGTCATTAAGGGGCAGCGAATCTGCACTTGAGCTAGCTCGTAGTAGTTGCTTCGCTCCTGTCGGGAGTCCCGCTAGGAATTTGCATGCTAAGGCCCTCAGGCAGTCCACCAAACAACACTGTCAACTTCGTCAGCTCTGCCAAGTACACGTCGACCGTTTCGCCCGGACGTAAGGTCCTTGCCTCAAGTTGCTCCCAAGCAGTGGTGGGGTCAATCGCAAACGCCTTGAACAATGCCACCTTGATTTTCTCGTAGTCCTGTTTGCCCTCATGGCTGAGCTGTTGATACACTGCAAAGGCGCCGCCGGACAAGCGCAGAGGAACAACATGTTCGAGGTTTTTTACGCCAGACAAAAGGCAATGTAATTCCACCTTTTCCACCCAGTCAATTACCGGGTTCGATCCATCAAACTCTGGTATTAATTTGAGGTCAATTTTTTCCCCCATTTTGCCGAAATAGCTTGTATTCGTTTCGCAACTATGCAACTACGGCAGTTGATTAACACACGCACGTCTAATCACACTGATGCAGTTGATACACACTCGTTTTGATCTTCTGAACATACTCCTTTTATTGTCCAAGCGTCCATCATCAGCCAATCGGTGGTCAGAAAAACAGTCACATGAGGCCTGACGTCATCGCTCAATAATCGTACAAAAAACCACAGCCACCATTAATTTAATTTCCGCCCTCCCCGCGATCATCCCAGAAGGTAAGACAACACGCGCAGACACGTGGTCGCTTTCTTCCTTCATTCTGCTCGACTTTACATACACCATTGGAAGTCTTCTAAAATAAATTTCGCCCGTGTACCCGATCTGTACAAGAGCCAAATTGTGTATCATTTTAAGGACTTCTTTAGTGTGGAAAATAGGAGGAGCGGTGACTTACGAGAGTGTGGCTGCTGGCGACTGAGGATGTTCTTCCAAACATCTAAGACGAAGGGCGGTTATCGTAGAGAATTTATATCAGTAGGGGGTGGCGTTCAATTGTTATATAAACCTTGCTCACTACTGAAGAGCGTTTTCCGACTTTGTGTCACATATTCCTATTGTGGGTAGGGGTTAAATACCTACTACCGGCTAAGATCAAAGTGTAGTATCTGTTCCGATGGATACTGCACGCCTGTCCTGTGCAGTTCTAGGAGGTCCACCCTCCCAGGCTTTGCCTCCCCTCTTTGGGGAGGAGTAAGTTTATTGCTTACTGTCTGAGGCGCCCCTACCGGGGAATGCCGACGGGGCTGCCCAGGCAATTTTTAAATGGCCAGAGTGCTCACCTCTTGAGCGCTAGCTTTTCAAATCCCACTTTCTCGACCCGATCTTGCGTCACATCTTACTTGTGGGAGTAAGATAAAACTGGCCTTGTGTCTAACTCCTGGGGAGGAGTAAATAAAACCTACTCCTCGGCCTTTTGGCCAAGATCAAAGTGTAGTATCTGTTCAAAGAATGCCTGTGCAGCCCCGTTGGCATTCCCCGGTAGGGGCGCCTCAGACAGTAAGCAATAAACTAACCCCTTCTCAAAGGGTGAGAAGGCAAAGCCTGGGAGGGTGGACCTCCTAGAACTGCACAGGGCAGACCCATAGACCGGCGTAAATCAAGCCCCGAAGGCCAAGACAATACCAGTCTATGGGGTGCAGTATCCATCGGAACAGATATAACACTTTGATCTTAGTCAAAAGGCCAAAAGGAGAATAGAATTAAAAATCCACGAATCGTTTATTAATGAGATCAAAAATGTCGTAAGAGCAGGTTCGCAGAAACTGAAAGACAATGAAATTTAAATGGACCATATTGGAGGATATTACGGATAAATTGTGTATTATTTTAGGCACTTCTTTAGTGTGGAAAATAGGAGAAGCAGTGACTTACCAGAGTGTGGCTGCTGGCGACTGAGAATGTTCTTCCAACATCTAAGAAGAAGGACGGTTGTCGCAGAGAATTTATATCAGTAGGGGATTGCGTTCAATTGTTTTAAAAACCATCCTCACTACTAAAGAGCGTTAGTCGTCAATTTGTCACCACACTACAGTAGTTATTAAACCTAAGTAGAGGGTAGCGAAGGAAGTTTTTATTTTTTTCGCAACCTCACTCTTCAGCTAGCTTCACTCTTAGTTACCTATGATTTTTTTTTCGACAGTTTGTGAATGAAAATTAAAAACGCGATACTACTTCCTGAAGGAAGAACGTCTAACTTTTGATATATTGAGTCTTGTTGTTCACCTTCCCTGTTGAGATATGGAGGCTACTAACACACCTACTGTAGCAGATTCTAGGGAGCAGCACCTTACAAGGATCTCCATTCTGAAAATGAAAATTAAGGGAAGGCTGCGATTGTCCCATGGATCGGAAATTACTTTTGCTATATTCTCAGTATTTCACCGGGGAATTTTGGAGTACATCAATGAAATAGAGATATTCATTTGCAAACTCCAGATTTCCTGCATATCTGATGAGGAGAGAGAGCAAATGGAATCGGATTGGTTAAACTCTCAAATGTCTATACGAAACGAATTAGAAGATCTCTGTTCCTCTCTACATCTGCCAGAGGCCAGTGGTTATTTGGACCAACAGAGCCTTCCATATACGTCGGAATCTACCCTGAATAGAACTCATTCATCATTTTCAGTGAGATTCCACCGGGTGCAGATCACCGGACCCACGTTTAGCGGTCGTGAAATGGAGAACGACCGAATGAGTTTCCACAACTTTTTGTCCCGATTTGAAAATTGTGTCGCGTGCATAGCAAACGATGCAGAGAAATTGAATTTCTTAAATAAAATGCTCCTTTTCTGAGAGACCTCTGCTGTTGATTAATCACTTGAGTTGTGTCGATGCAAATTATCAGCAGGCGCTCTCAGTATTAAAAAAGGAATATCTAGATGTCAATGACATCATTGACAAGATTTTCCAAGATATCATCGCAGATCTTGGGGGTTTCATTAGCAGGACTCCTTCGATCTTGGAAGAGTTGACCCATTCACTTTCTTGCGACTTCTCTGAAGATAATGCGGCAGGAGCCCAACTAATGGCCAAACTTCTGTTCTTGAAATTTCCGAGAGAGTTGAAAGGAGAGCTGATTCTATTATGCAGAAGTAGAATTCCATCTCTGTCTGTCTTGCGGCAAGACACCAGTGAGGCAATCAAATACCTGCAAATTAAAGGTGGCGGAGTGTCTGGTCCTTCCCTAGGGATTAATTGAAGTAATCCATGTGTAACTTTTTCTAAATCGAGAGAATCCACTACCCACCGAGATGCCTCTTTCCAGGTTGTTTCGGATTTTCAACCTCCCTCTGGGTATTCCAGTAAATTACCTCCTGTCATTTGTGTTACCTTTGGTCGAGGAGGGAAGACTGCTTCAGTGAATTGTCTACTAGATATTGGCAGTGGCCGAACTTATTTGTTTGGTGACATCTTGCACTTCTTGGGTTCTGTGGTTTCTGATGGATTGGATTGTCGCTTGAAGCTGACTACCCTTCTTGGAGAATGCGAGCGGAAGTTAAAGGAGGTGGTGCTGGATGTAAATTTAGGGTCCAGCTATACTGGGCACTTTCCGACACATTTGACTTGTCTCTTCATCTGAAGAGTTGGAGCTTATTTTTGGAGGAGTTCAGGCGGAACGGATGTTCTCTGGCTGGGCAATTTGAATCTGGTACTGATTTGGTCTCTATAGAGGGAATTATGGGACTTGATCTAGTGCAGCATTTGGGTCCCTTGCAGTTGGTTCCTTGTCTGCAGGGTCGGGCTTTCTCTATCCCTGCTGGTTTCATCCCTTTTGGTGAGATAGATTCTTTTTTTTTTCACAGACCATTCATCAGTTCAAGGGGAGGCTCTTTTGTTCAACTCGGTAATGGAACATACACCCGAGGTGGAATCAGCCCATGTTTGCTTCATTCTGGAGGTTGATTCAACCTATGTAGACCCCTTGGTGGATGTCTTTCCCTTCAGCGATGTGGAGAGAGGATTAGAGAGAATGTTCAGAATTGAGTAATTGGGAATTCATGACGGAGAAGAGATTTCTGGTTATGATCGTGATCAGATCCAGCAGTTCCAGAGGTCTATCACCTTCAGGGATGGAAAATATCATGTTGAGTTGCCCTGGTATTTGAACAAACTGGCTTGGGTTCCTTCAAATCATGCAATTGCTTTGCACATTCTGGATCGTGTTGTCAGGAGCCTGTAGAAGAAGATGTTGTACCAGGAGTATCTGAAGGTGTTCATCCAGCAGAAGCAGAAGGGAATCATTGAGGAAATACATGTAGCCCCACAAAGATTTGGGAATTATATCTGGATACCTCATCAACCCATTTTAAAGGCGGATCCGGCAGCAACTACTAAGATCAGGCCGGTATTTAACTGTAGCCTGAAGGTGGGTGGCTCGACTTCGCTTAACCTTGAGGCAGACAGAAACAGGTTTTTTTTGTTTAGGATGGTGACTGCCTTCTATGTTTCTGCTCTTCGACCCTGATAAGGAGTATCCTTTCTGAGTCGGCAAGGGTGTTTGATCCTTTGTTCCCTTAGCCTACCGGTGACCATAAGAAGTCGGGTTTTGGTGGGAGAGTTATGGAAGCAGGGTTTTGACTGGGATGATCAAGTCTCTCTGGAATTTCAATCATCTTGGAAGATCCTTGCGGAGGACCTCTCGGGATTGAGTAATATGCATTTCAGCAGACATGCCCGCGATGGGAGCTGATCTGGAGAATTATATCTATTTTGTGATGCCTCAAAGGAAGGATACGGATTTTCTCCCTACTATGTGCAGGATCAGCGATCTGCCTTGATTTTTGCCAAAGCTAAGGTTGCACCGGTAAAGGATAAGACGTTACCCACGTTAGAACTGATGGCTGTTTTTCTTGCCCTGAAGTGTCTGCCAACCATCTTGAATGGATGCAAGGGCGTCCCTCATCCCAGGGTGTGTGTAGCAACAGACGTCCAAGTAGTGCTGTCGTGGATTTTTTCACAAACCATGGCAAGCAAAAGTATTTTTGCAAGGAATAGGCTCAAGGATATTTTGCAGATGAGCCTTGCTTTAGATACCAGGTATGGCATCAAACCAACCTTCAGGTATGTCTCAACCACTGAGAATCCTGCAGATCTAGTCACCAGAAGATTAACCATAAAGAAGTTCCAGTGCAACCTTAAATTTTGGTATCATGGTCCCTCTTGGTTGCGTAGCGGTGTCTTCCCATAACCAGAGCAGGACTTACCCTGCCTTGATGATCAGTGCCAGCAAATCGCCTGTTCCTTGGCGAGTTTCACTGTGGTTACGACGGAGGAGCGTCCTTCTATAGTCTCTTTGCAGCGGTTCTCAACAGTCACTCGCTTGTTGAAAGTAACCTCCTTGGTGTTCCGATTCATCGGCTTGACAAGGAAAAGGGAGGAAGATTACGACAGGAAAGCTGCATTTTATTTGGTAAAAATCTCTCAGCAGCAGGAATTTGCTAGGGAGTTGGATTACCTCCAGGATCCCATTGGAAAGTCTGCACCCAATCGTGTCCATGCGCTTGATCTCTTTATGGATCAGGAGGGGCTGATCCGCTCTAGTGGACGTCTTTACTTATGAAGTCAAGAATCCCCTGCTGCTGGGCAAGAACCATCATTTTACCCGACTTGTCATCTTGGACTGTCATAACAAGTGTTCCCATCCTGGTGTAGGGTCAACTTTGGCTGAGTTGAGACGTTGTGGCTATTGGGTTCCTCAGGGAAGGCAAGCAGTCACGGGTGCCTTAACGTCATGTACCAAGTGCAAGAAATACAATTCTAGACCTGTACTGCCAGATAACGTAGCCAGCTTACCACCTCGTATAGAAATACAGTTGACTTCATGGGACATTTTGGGGTGAAGGAAGGAAACACGGAGAGAAAAATGTACCTGTTGCTGTTCACTTGCTTAAGTGTAAGGGCAGTACACATCGAGGTGGTTCCTGATATGAGCATCTTGTCTTTTTTTAGGCCTTGGTCCGATTCACTAATGTGCATGGTGTTCCGGAATCAATTCTCAGTGATAATGCAAAGACCTTTCTGGGCAGTGGAAGACTGTTTAGCCGTGTTTGTCTCCTTCAAGACTATCAAGACAAATTTGGGTCCTGTAATATTATGTGAAAAACAATTCCTCTGTTTTCCCCTTGGGTTGGGAGAGCTTGGGAACGTAACATCAATTGGTAGTCGATTATTATGCCTTCCTGACTATTGTCTCTGATATTCAGAGGGCAGTGAACAACCGACCCCTCACTTATCAAGAGTCCTCTGAAAGGCAACTGACAGTGATCACACCGAATATGTTTTTAAGACCTAACAAGAGTGCAGGCTTATTACTACATCTGAAAGGAGATGATCTCTCCACTTTCGTTCCTCCCAGCCGACAAAGATTGACTGAGACAACTGAACTGCGGAACCAATGGTTTACAAGGTTTAGAGAACTTTGGTACAATGAGTACCTCCTTGATCTTAGAGGAAGGTCTCCAGGAAGATCCCAGATACCATTCCAGAACCGTATTCAAAAGAACGATGTAGTACTGATCAAGAGCCCTCTAAAACCACGACTGTTTTGGATGTTGGGAACTATACTGAAGTCAAAATATTTCTCAGGGTTGGGGGAGAGTGAAAAATTAGGGGGCATGAGAGATTGAGGGGTCGGGGAAAACTAAAAATTAGTTGGGATGGGGGGCTGGAGAGAATGAGGGGTCGGGGTAAATTTTAGGGGTCAGGCCGAACTTTTTAGGGGTCAGGCCAAATTCTTTTTTTTTTTTGTGTTTTGAAGTCAAAATATTTCTCAGGGTTGGGGGGAGAGTGAAAAATTAGGGGGCATGAGAGATTGAGGGGTCGGGGAAAATTTTAGGGGTCAAGCTGAACTTTTTAGGGGTCAGGCCGAACTTTTTAGGGTTCAGGCCAAATTTTTTTCTTTTTTTTGTTGTTTTGAACTAGAAATATTTCTCAGGGTTGGGGGAGAGTTCAAAATTAGTTGGGATGGGGGGCTGGAGAGAATGAGGGGTCGGGGTAAATTTTAGGGGTCAGGCCAAACTTTGAAATAGCTACACCCGCAAGTACTGCTGTGATTCTGCACCTCGAAGAAGATGGAGGGATAGACCGAGTCTGCTTCCTACTCAATGATATCATAGTCTTGGGTATGACGAAAACTACAACCGATAGCGGAGCTCCGGCTAAGGGACAGAATGAAGTTACCCTGAACCACTGTTACCTTCAGGTGGCCCTCAACTAAGGCCTGGCACCTGTATGTCCCTCTGCAGGGTCACACAATTTTTTCTTTGCAATTCTTTTTTGTTGTTGGGAGTGTGTGGAAAATAGGAGAAGCAGTGACTTACCAGAATGCTGGCGACTGAGGATGTTCTTCCAACATCTAAGACAAAGGACGATTGTTGCAGAGAATTTATATCAGTAGGGGATGGCGTTCAATTGTTACATAAACCCTCCTCATTACTGAAGAGCGTTACTCCTCGTTCTTTTGGCCAAGATCAAAGTGTAGTATCTGTTTCGATAGATACTACATCTTGGCCTTCGGGGCTTGATTCCGCCCGTCTGTGGGTTTGTTCTGTGCAGTTTTAAGAGGTCCACCCTCCCAGGCTTTGCATTCTCACCCTTTGAGAAGGGGTTAGTTTATTGCTAATCGCCTGAGGTGCCCCTACCGAGGAATGCCGACGGATCTGCCCAGGCATTTTTTGAGGGTCACAGGTGCTCTTCCTCTAGAGTGCTGACTTATCAAATCCCACCTTCCGACCTTGTGTCACATTTTACTCTGTGGGAGGGAGATAAATAAATACCTACTCGTCAATTTGTCACCAAACTACAGTAGTTATTAGACCTAAGGAAGTTTTTTTTTTTTTTCGCAACCTCGCTCTTCAGCTAGCTTCACTCTTGGTTACCTATGATATTTTTTTTCGACATTAGTTTAGTTGTTAATTAGAAATCAATTTTGAAGAGTTACATTCACGCTTAACCCAATCAACCGGAAGTAATTCAGACTTAATTTTTAATCCAAAAATGGATCTTAATGACCTCGATCTGAGATGTTGACAGTTTGTTTGATAAAAAATCAGATAAACTCTTCGTTTTTATTAATAATCAACAGTGGGTTTTTTTTGTATAATTTAAAAATTATACAAAAAAAAAAAATCACTGTTGTTGGGATTAAAATAATCCTGAAATAAATTTCAATTCTCCCACGCGAGAATGGGGTAACCATGTGCAGATAAAATCATTAAAGATATGTATAGGACGGAAGTCTGAAGAAGGAACACAAAACACTAGGGTGTAATTTCATATCATTTTAGTAAGAAAGAGAAAGTTGGATCGAGTATTTACAGTTTCAAACAGTTCATTAGGCATTGGTAAATCATAGAGAGGATGGAAAAGAGGATGGTAGAGAGATGGGTTTGCGGTTTGGGGTTTGGGGTTTGGATGCGAAAACGTGGTTCGCGTGAACTTATCTGTTTTAGAGTTCTGGTAACGGTGGGAGATCATTCTCTGTGATGCCGTCGTGGGCTGTATCACCGAGAAGACCACTTGATGTGTTGTTGACTGGAGCAGAATACTAGGAAAAGAGCCTGTATAAAACAGATAAGTTCTCGCAAACCACGTTTTCGTATCCATCCTCTCTACCATCCTCTTTTCCATCCTCTCTATGATTTACCAAAAGAAATTTAATTGTTAACGTCTACAAAAATTCATGCGTTTTTTATTAGTACTTAAAAATTTAACTTTAGTAAAGGTGTATTTTGTTTTCAAAAAAAATACATTTTCACTAAGATTTAAAAGAAAATAATAAGTTCATTATATTCCGTGATCGTTGATTAATGAATACTGAAAATTTCATTAGAATTCGTTGATTTCCTGAATTTTGGGGATTTTGTAAATGAAGGGAGGGGGTCAAAATGTTTTCACATTTTTGGGTGTTGGGATTTTTCCCGTTAAAATGAAGGACGAAGACTGGAAGAAAAGTTGGTAGCATATAAACGTGACTGTTGTGAAGTGATTATTCCTGAAACGTAGAAACAATACCAAACGTTACTCTCTGAATGCGTACTGAGAAAGACACGTTGCAAACCGAGCCTTTTATTTACATAACATGAGAAATATACAAGGGAGATAATTACAGATTACAGAATGACCAATGTAAGGGAGGTAATAAGGATACACTTTAATCTCGGATGTAAACATTATTATCTCTCACTCTCTCTTTCTCTCCCTCTCTCTCTTATATATATAGGGAGAGAGATACATGTATAAAGCACGATAAAGAATTAGGGGGAGACGGAGAGAGGGAAATGGGGCATTACGTACAAAATGTACAAAGATTCTACACCTAATTCTTTTTCTATTACAAAAGTCAAAAATATTCTTTGATTTCATATAATTTTATTAGTAGAATCGAAACGGCACAATTAAAACAAATTCATAAAAAATCGGATAATATATATATATATATATATTACTAGCAAACATATGCTCCCTCCGGTAGCATTTTGCTCGGTAGGATATGATGAACGAACTAAATACACTGATCCCAAAATTGTATCCTTATGTCATGTTGTCCTGGCTAACCCTTGTACGCTCGAAGATAGTATCTAGTAGGCATTCAATTTTTAACTAGTGTGTCCGCATGTGCTTTTTCAAAATTGATTTTTGTGAAAATGCTGACCCACATACTTCACAAACGTAAGGTTTTTCCCCAGTGTGTGTTCGCATATGGACTGTTAAATTAGATTTTCCTGAAAAAGCTGAATTACAGACTTCACAAGCATATGGTTTTTCTCCAGTATGTATTCGCTTATGGTTTTTTAAATGAGATTTTCGTAAAAATGTAAGTCCACACCCTTCACAAGAATAAGGTTTTTCACCTGTGTGTGTCCTTGTGTGGATTTTTAAATCATATCTTCCAGAAAATTCTAAGCCGCACACTTCACAAACATACGGTTTTTCACCAGTGTGTATTCGCATGTGAATTTTTAAAAGACATTTTTGTGAAAATACCGAATCACACACTTCACAAACAAATGGTTTTTCTCCAGTATGTGTACGCATGTGGTTTTGTAAATGAGATTTTTCCGAAAATGCTGAATTACACACTTCACAAGTATAAGGTTTTTCGCCAGTGTGTGTCCGCATGTGCATTTTTAAATTTGATTTTACAGAAAATGCTGAGCCACACACTTCACAAGCGTAAGGTTTTTCTCCAGTGTGTGTGTGCATGTGGATTTTTAACGTTGATCTCTGTGAAAAGGATAAGCAACACACTCCACAAGAATAAGGTTTTTCACCAGTGTGTATTAGCACATGTCTTTTTAAATTTGATGGATATATAAATGACGACCCACACACCTCACACACATAAGGTTTGACAGTCGTGTCTGTCTGCATTATTATTTCTAAATATTATTATATTTCTTTCACAGGAACAACCATCCTTTTCCGCATATAGTTATGAAATCCATTGGTTCTTATCCATTACCCTGTGAATGAATAAAAGATTTTAGTTAATAAAATATACAATAATAAATATTATATGTGTAAAAAATATTACAATCATTCATTATGCCTTGCTAAATTTCAATTTACAACAAAACCATTTGTCTTAACAACGTAATGAAAATAAAGAATGATAATGTGAAAAAATCCTCTCACAATGACGTCACTTCCGGAAAGACTGGAAGGATTATTCAGCAATTTATTTTTCAAAAATGGTCACCCATTTACTAATGGCTGGGATATGGTTTAAAAATATGCTGGTTTCTCACTGAAATGTGTTTAATTAATTGTATGGAAAATTTTATTAATATCAGCTTATCGGAAAATATTGTAAATTTGATAATAGCAGTTATAAGTGTATATTTGTCAATATGAATTTATTAGAAGTTTAAAAGAAATGAATTATGTAAATTGCAAAACTCGTCTGGTGTCTTAGCATGTTTTTGTAACAGTATATAAAGAAGTTGAAAGAGTATTAGTTTAAGTAAGATTCTTAACACTTTCTCTGTTCTAATCGCAGTCTCGTCTTGAAATTTCATTATATAATATCTAATGTTATCAAATATAAATTAATTAATAATTTCCCAAATCTTATGAATGCTGACTTGAAAAAATTAATTAATTAAATAGTAAACAAAAATAGTTTGCAAAAATTCTCCAGGACGGACAGACAGACAGAGAAGGTGCTCATTATATTATTCATTAATACAAAACTGATTATTCAAAAACAGAATTTGTATAAAAACTTTTATGTATTTTATATAATAAAGTGATTTAATATGGTTTTATAAATGTCTTTATTCGTATGATTTGAAAATTGTTACTGGAAAATCAAAATTCGTTAATCGTGTCAAATTACTGAAAATATGTCGCATTTTTTAGAGTTGCTAGACAGACATGAAAGAAGTAAATAGACACTATTATAGATAACGAAACTGCTGTCAGAGTGTTCTGATTTTATTTGGCAAGAAAGTGGAATTCCGAGCTTTGCTGCGATGCTGATTAAGGCCACATACAGCATAATCATGTAGACGCACTTATATTTATTTGATTTCACAATACTGTAGAGCATGGGGCGGGCAACCTCCGGCCCGTGAAGGCTTAGCATCCGACCCACCACCCTGCTATGCTTTATTATTTCAATCCGGCCCGCAGACCTCCCAGTAAAACTCATATCATTTTGTGACATAGACGTAAACGTAGGTTTCAATTAAGATTTACAGTGGGATAAAAATGTATGAATATCAGCGAGTGATGATGTATGTATATTTCATTTTTCTTTAACTATTAAGAGATAAAAATAGAAAAAGAGAAAGAGAAAGGTAAACGAGATACGAGGAAAGGACATGAAACATAGAACCTATCTGAGGTGTGTCAAAACGAATTCTGGATTAACTTGCTACTTCCCCCGTCGTTATTCCAAAATGGCTCTTCGTCGGTGCCTTTTATAACATCACATACAGAAGTCTCTTGAGAAAATATATCAGATTTGTAGAGTGTTCAATGCAATTTTTGTACAATTTATTCATGTAAACAAAATATTGTAATTCTGACATTTCGTTTTTCACTCCGGCCGGTGATCTCCTTCCAAAAGTTTTATCTGTCCCTCACTCTGAAAAGGTTGCCCGCCCCTGTCGTAGAGATATACTTGCATCAAAATGTTGGTTAATCCGTGTAGACTATTCTATGGTTTATATAATTTTATTTATTTATAAAGCTCTACTTTGCATTGAGCACTTTTTAAGTTCATTTTATCAATATCGAACTTAATTTTTTATTATTTATTAAAGTTCACACCAAACAATGCCACTGAGACGTTTCTAAAATATTATTTTATCAATATATTTGAACTTAATTTTTTATTATTTATTAAAGTTCACACCAAACAATGCCACTGAGACGTTTCTAAAATATTATTTTATCAATATATTTGAACTTAATTTTTTATTATTTATTAAAGTTCACACCAAACAATGCCACTGAGACGTTTCTAAAATATTATTTTATCAATATATTTGAACTTAATTTTTTATTATTTATTAAAGTTCACACCAAACAATGCCACTGAGACGTTTCTAAAATATTATTTTATCAATATATTTGAACTTAATTTTTTATTATTTATTAAAGTTCACACCAAACAAGGCCACTGAGACGTTTCTAAAATATCAGGGTTTTTTTCGATTGATATTAATTATTATATCTAAGTTTTAAGATGTATTTTATGTGGGTGTACATGTTGAATATGAATAAATCATTGAATTTTATAAGATTTTCTGATCATCACGTGATTCCAAACTTAATTTGAATGCATACCACACTTTTATTTAGTGTTTCATGAGATTGTCAAAATCCCGTGAAATGCAAAGAGTCAATGTGACCATAAAGGTAAACATAAAAGGAAAAACATCCATTGAAATTGGGTTAGGGTTATAGTTAGAGTTAGGGTTATGGTTAGAGTTAGGGTTAGAGTTAGATATAGGGTTAGAGTTCGATTTAAGGTTAGAGTTAGAGTTAGGGTTAGAGTTAGAGTTAGAGTTAGATATAGGGTTAGAGTTAGGGTTGGGTTAGAGTTAGAGTTAGAGTTAGGGTTAGGGTTAGGGTTAAAGTTAGAGTTAGGGTTAGAGTTAGAGTAAGGGTTAGGGTTAGAGTTAGGGTTAGGGTTAGAGTTCGATTTAAGGTTAGAGTTAAGGTTAGAGTTAGAGTTACGGTTAGAGTAAGGGTTATAGTTAGGGTTAGGGTTAGCTGGAATCAACTGAAGAAATAAGTTTATAAGAAATAAAGAGATTAAGACAATAAATATTGTTCAATTATTTGTATAGATATACAATGTTCATAGCCAGATTTGAGGCCAAATAGAACAGTTAAAAGAAGACGACATTTAGAGGCAAGAAACACAAGAAAACGTCATTATGTAAAGCAAATGAAATAGTTTTAGAAATTAAAAACTCCCAAGAAATTATTTACTGCTTAAATAATTTTTAGCTGGTGCCAAAATTACGAGTCAACAGTGGGAAATACTCAGGTTGTGTGACATGAAGTGTGACATGAAGTGTGACATGAAGTGTGACATAAAGTGTGACATGAAGTGTGACATGTCGTGATGTGTGCACGTGAAAGTATCAATACTCAACAACCAGCATTCACTTACAACAATTATCATTCACTTGCAACAATTATCATTCACTTGCAACAATTATCATTCACTTGCAACAATTATCATTCACTTGCAACAATTATCATTCACTTACAACAATTATCATTCACTTACAACAATTATCATTGTCCTGAAGATGAGGTTTTTAAGTACAGTAATGTCATGTTAGTCTGCTGATCATAGACGATGACAATGATGAAAACAGCTGAAATATAACAGGAAATCTTTAAATGCGAAAACCGCAAAAAACTTCCCGAAGCAGAAATTGCACCACAAAAAGATTATGGTGGCTGTTTGGTGGTCTGCGATGTGTCTCATCCATCACAGCTTCTCGAATCCGGGCGAAACCATTATGGTGGAGAAGTACTGTCAACAAATTGACGAAATGCACCAGAAGCTCCAACGCATGTGCTCGAGATTGGTAGGGACCAATTAATGAAACTCTGACAACTTAAATAGTTTTGCCATCAACATCTGAGTTCTCATCCAACACTACACCCACTGATCATCAATTTGATAAGTAAATCATCAGTGCCGAATATGTCTTGAAAATTTTTATTTTATGGTTTAAAAAAGGGGAAGACTCTTTCTTATCTTCCGTGTGACATAACTGAAGAGTTCTATAATAAATTGAAATACCTTTCGGGTTTTCTTTTTGAAAGATCATGTGTACCAGAACAATCAGCCAATAATTGCAGAGACTCAAGGTAGCCATTCACTTTCCATAGCATTCCCTAACGTCTTTAACTGAACAAGTAGGTCATCCATTGTTTCACATGAAAGTACAAAATAACCAGAATGCATCATTTCTTCTGGACAACCCATACATAACTCTTTCGACAATGCTTCGATGACAACGAACTCAGTACAGAAGGCTGATGTACTCCTACATTAACATTGAAGCTGTCACTAAATGTGCTGTTACTTCTAACACGAGCAATTTCTGTATATAACTTGAACAAGCTTCACCAATCAACCAATTTGCCAATTATTCATGAAAAACCCACCAAACGATCTCTCTTAGGTCTCTGTCAAAATCTTTTGCCAGATCCACTAAGACAAAATATTTTAAAAGTGGTGCATTACTTCAGGATTGTTATGTTTAAATAGGTTCGGAAATCTTTTGTTTGTGAGTTATAGGCCATTGAAACAAATATTGATCAACATTCTTTATTGTACAATGTGTGTGATAGTGCATTACTGTTATTTCTATGTATGGGATTAATAAACACTACCCCTGTGACAGAATCACACATAAAATAAGCCTGGGACTGGTGTTGCTGCATACACCAACCAAACCAAGAGCAAATGACACCAAAAAATATAAAAGCCGTAGAGCTCAGAAGAAAGATTTGAACATCATGATTGGCAGGGGCTCCTTTGATAACCAACAACTAGGTCGGCATCCTACAAATGTTGGCCCTTATTGTTTCAGGTAATAAAATACAACAACAGATAAATATGATCAACACAAGCCAAAGACAATGCAGAGGAAATAATAGACCACAAATGAAATTAGACTAGAAATGTAGTGTTATTACATAAGTCACCCCCACACAAGGAGGCTTCTTCTAGAACATAATCTCAAAGTTATTATTGTGTTCTCGCTTGTCAATTGTTATGTGAATCATGAGAAATATACAAAGGGAGATAATTACACAATGTAAGGGAGGTAACTATGATACATTGTTGTTGTTTCTAAATGTAAGATACTACAGTCGGCAGTATAATTCCAGTTGCTCTTGAGTTTATTCCCACCCCTCGTCACTGTGATAATGATGAGAGACAGAGAATGCCAGTCTGTTTATGACCCTAACCTGTATTTGCCTGGGAAATAGCTGAGCAGAAATCACTTCATATATCAATGGTGTGTTAATCGCTTGTCAATTGTTATGTGAATCTATTAATATTCAGCTCGCGATGTAATAGATACATATACATACAATGCGAAGCAGAGAACGTGGAATGAATAAGAGAGAGACATGGTTGATGTTTACGCTTCTGAGACCTTCTACCAAAGAGAGTTATCTACGTCAGCATTCGTTTATATATAATCTCAAAGTTATGTCATAGATTTTCCAAACACCCTCGAGGTAAAAAAAAAACCCAAACAACTTATGACCAAATTGCTTTTATGGAATTTTGTGGTGCCATCCGTTTTGTGTTTGTGTTAAATGATTTATGATAAAAATGTGGGGTCTGTGACATTATAAGTTTGGCAAAGTTGATCTTTAAAACCCACGCATACCGTACACCAGATTGGAGGGCTATAAGATATTATGTCAGCAATGTTACACTCTATCTCACTCTACTCCCTCCTTCTTCTCCCTCCATCCTTTTCTTTCCAGCTCGCTCTGTTTCTCTCTCTCTCTTTCTCTCTCTCTTCCCGACATATGTCGCTTTCCTTTTCTCCCCCTCCCCCTTGACGTTATCACTCTTCGTGGCGTCATTCACTCGGAACTGATACAACCAAGTAAGCAAGTTACCCATTCATCATACATGGTGTCATAAAGAATATTTCCCATCCTCTCTTTCTTTTAACGGATGGCGTCAAAGAAATCTGACGTCATTCATAGTGCACGGATACAAAAAAGTAAGACCCACAGGGGTTCATAAGTATACAGATATCCATTACATGGCACACCAATGTCCACGCTCTATTCCACTTTGTTTTATATTGGGTTTGATTTTTTCTAAAGATATAATAGATCTTACGTGGTGGTGGTGATGATGATGATGATGATGATGATGATGATGATGATGTAGTAAACGGATGAAAGCATTTTAGTTTTTAATTAAAATAAACGTGTTTTTCTAATACTTTTTTGGGGTTGTTCATTCTGACATTTTGATTTATTTCAAACACTTACATAATTAATAAAATGTTTTTTTTTTTTTTTCAATGTAAATATTCATTAAACCAAAAAACAATTTGTGAAAATCGTAAAAGAAAACAAAAAATAATTAAACAAATGTATTTAATTTTATATTCAGCATATTTTTTTGTTTTATTCCAAACAATTACATTATTAATAAAATGTATTATTATTATTATTATCATTATTATTATTATTTACTCACTAGGAGTTATCACACTGGTCATCATCAGTGGTCACCCACTGCCGACAACCTGTGGTATTCCCTGGAGTCCGAGTGACAACAAGTCTCCTCAGGCCTCCAGTATGCTCCACCTCTTTTCGTTCATCACCGCTGATGACCTTGCGGTAATCGCAACAGCCACCTACCAACGATTTCCCGCTGATAAGAGCCATCGGTCCGCTCTGGGGCCCGAGTGGTAACAAGCCTTCCCGAGGTCCCAGAGCTGTCCGCGCTCTTCCAGTGGAGGTCTGGTTTGCGCTTTCCCTCCTCGACCCTCTGTCCATAATTTTCGTGGCGTCAGCCTATGCTTGCGCCTCTCTCGTGCGGTTGTATTTTCCCCGGTTCTGTTGTATTGTGCTTCCATGTGTTTGTTCTCCATTCGTTGCTTATGTGGGTTGGTTTCCGCATTCGAGGACATTTCTCAGGATTGTAGCTGTTTTGATCATTACTGTCCTTTGTATGGTCTCAGTTATCCCTATGATTCCTATTTCTCCTAGTCTTTTCTCCATGTTTTGGGGGACTGTTCCTAGTGTTCCTATGATTATTGGTGTTATACTGACTTTCTTCATGTTCCATATTCCTTTCAATTCTCTGGCAAGTTCAGTATATTTGCTTCTTTTTTCCATCTCTTTGATCTTCACTCTGTGGTCTGCTGGAACGGCAAAGTCCACGATTTTGCAGGATTTTTCTTTCTTGTTGATTATTATCATATCCGGTCTCCTTGCTGTTATGGGTTTGTCTGTTTGTACATTCATATCCCATATGATTTTGTGTTTTTCGTTTTCTAGTACAGTTTCTGGTTTGTGTTTGTACCGTTTTTTTGCATATTCGAAATTCAGTTGTTTGCATATTTCCCGGTGTACGTCTTTCCCCATGCTGTCATTCACTTATTATATGATTTATCGTTTCGTCTCTTTGTCCACACAGTCGGCATTTGCTGTTTTCCTGGGTTTTATCTATCTTTGCTTTAATAAAGTTTGTCCTAATCGCATTGTTCTGTGCGGCCGTCAGCAGAGATTCCGTTTCTCTGTTCAGGTGTCCTTTTCTTAGCCATGTCCAGCTGTTTTCATTGGCTTCATCGCTTGTGAGTCTTATAAAGCGTCCATGTAGTTGTTTTTCTTCCCACTTTTCCTTTCTTGTCTTTTTGTTTCTGGGTTCAGTACTTCCGGGGTTGTTTGTTGGGCTGGTGTCTCTTGCTGTGGTGATCAGTCTTTCCGTGTTCTGGGTTACATATTTCTCCAGCTCTTTTTTGGTGTCTTCCACACAGTCTTCTATACTTACCAGTCCTCTACCTCCTTCATTTCTTTTCATGTAGAGTCTGTCCGTGTCGTCTTTTGGGTGCAATGCATTGTGCATAGTCATTAGTTTTCTAGTTCTTTGGTCAAGGTGCCTGAGTTCTTTTTTGGTCCAGCCTATGAATGGTCCAGAGTATCTTATTAGTGATACAGCCCATGTGTTTATCCCTTTTACTAGGTTTCTGCTATATAGTTTAGTTTCTAAGAGTTTCCTTGTTCTTCGTAGATATTCTTTTCCAATCTTCTCTTTCATTTCTGTATATTTGATTGTGTCTGCTTCCAGAACTCCCAGGTATTTGTAACTATCTTGTTCTCCTAGCGCCCTCATCTCCTCTTGGTTGGGGAGTTCTATACCTTCTGTCGTCTCCAGTTTTCCTCTTTTGATCTCTAGCAGTGCACATTTTTCTATTCCAAACTCCATTTGGATATCCTGGCTGAATATCCTGGTTGTGTTTATCAGCTTTTCCAGTTCTTTTTTGTTTTTTGCAAACAGTTTAAGGTCATCCATGTACATCAGGTGGTTTATTCTTTGTTCTGTATCCGTAAACCTGTATCCGGCATCACACTTTCTGAGTATGTAGTTGAGTGGCATCATGGCTATTATAAACAGTAGTGGTGATAGAGAGTCTCCTTGAACAATGCCTCTCTGTATTTTTATCTCAGACAGGTATTGTCCTCCGGCTGTCAGTTTTAGCCTCCATGTTTCCATTGCTCTCTGGATGAGATTAATAATCCTGTCTGGTATCTTGTATATTTTTAAGCATTCAATTATCCATGTTTGGGGGATTCTGTCGTAGGCTTTCTTGTAGTCAATCCATGCCATGGTTATGTTCTTTTGTCTGCTCTTCACCTCCTTCAGGGTCTTTTGATCAATGTATAGTAGATCATGTGCCCCTCTTTGTCCTTTCCGGCATCCTTTTTGTTCCTCGGGGAGCAGATTATTATTATTATTATTATTATTATTTATATTATTATTAATATTATTATTAATATTATTATTATTATTAATATTATTATTATTATTATTATTATTATTATTATTAATATTATTATTATTATTATTAATATTATTATTATTATTATTAATATTATTATTAATATTATTATTATTATTTATATTATTATTAATATTATTATTAATATTATTATTATTATTAATATTATGATTAATATTATTATTAATATTATTATTATTAATATTATTATTAATATTATCATTATTATTAATATTATTATTAATATTATTATTATTATTATCATTATTATTAATATTATTATTAATATTATTATTATTATTAATATTATTATTATTATTATTATTATTATTAATATTATTATTAATATTATTATTATTATTAATATTATTATTATTATTATTAATATTATTATTATTATTAATATTATTATTATTATTATTAATATTATTATTAATATTATTATTAATATTATTATTATTATTAATATTATGATTAATATTATTATTAATATTATCATTATTATTAATATTATTATTATTATTATTATTATTAATATTATTATTATTATTAATATTATTATTATTATTAATATTATTATTAATATTATTATTAATATTATTATTATTATTAATATTATTATTATTATTATTAATATTATCATTATTATTATTATTATTAATATTATTATTAATATTATTATTATTATTATTATTAATATTATTATTAATATTATCATTATTATTATAGCATATTTACTTTAAAATAAAAACGTTTTCGTCTGTTTGCATTTGAATTGTGCGCTCAATACGCATGCGCTGGTTTGGGTCGCTCGCTGCGACTTTTTATGAATTAAATCTGACGCATGCGCGGAGCCTCCCAAAATATGGATACTTTACTACTTTTTTACCAAGTTTTGTGCTCCACTACCCACTGCAGAGTCCAACTACTGTTGGGAATATACCAAATAGAAATTCCAATCGCATACACAACCAGTATACTCACATTAAGTACAGTTTTGAGTCGCTACTAGTTTTCGAATAAGTACTCAGAAACTAATATTTAGTAACATGAAGCAGTGATCAAGCCTTTTGTTTCCTTTGTACGAGGTAATGAATGATTCAAGTGGTGACCAGCGACTACTTTGGGAATATGCTGTAGGCATTTCTGAAGGGAAAGTGTTTGGTCTTTTTTGTAATTTTGTACAATTTTTACAGTTCTCGTTTATTTAATACAGTTAAAAAATGACATATTTTACTAGTGGTGATTCAAATTTCATAGGTAAGTAGGAAAATATCTATTCTCGACGTAGCTCACCTTCATTTGTTGTATATTTATTTTTTTACCCCGTTCTTGTTCGTTTTTTTGGACCCCGTTAGCGACTCCCCGGATTATTGTAAAAGATACCCCAAAATTCTTAGAATTCTGGTTTGAATATATTTTCCATTCATTGTATCTAACAAAAAATGTCAATTTTATCTGGATTTATTAGTGAAATAGTAAAATTTTTAAGCCAATTTGTCAGCAAAATCCTGGATTTCTGAACATTTTTGTACCCGATATTTAAAACTAAATGCTCAGTTAAGTTTTAAACTTAGGAATCTAATTTTTGGTATCAGTTCTCATAACACCAAATCCCAGCTTTTGCTGAGCACTTGTTAAATCTAATGATTCGCGCATATTCAAGGCATTCACGTCGATTACGTCCAATTTCGGAGAAGCTAAAAATGATGTACTTAAAAAAAGAGAGTTATCTGCCCCTTACACCATTGGAACTCTTCTAAAATAAATTTCGACTCGTGTACCCGATCTATACAAGTGCCAATTTATGTTCTCTTTTAAATCTAAAATATATGTAAGAAAATTTTAAAAACAAAAACAAAATTCAGGTATCTTTTACAATAATCCACAGAATGAAAACGCTCAAAAAACAAATATTTGGGGTATCTTTTACAATAATCCGCAGAGTGAAAACGCTCAAAAAACAAATATACAACAAATAAAAGTAACTGTAGCCGATAAAAATTATTTTCCAACTTATCTGTGACATTTGTTTGTATTTTTAAACCGTTCCAACTGCTATTTATTAGAAATCAATATTTTTGTCACACGAACATTGGACATTGGGGGGTATGGTAATGGTAAGGAGGTAAGGCCGAGACGCCATTTTTTAAAGTAAAAATACGTGTAAAAAAAAAAACAAGACATTTTTTTTTACATCTAATAAAAACCCATTTATAGTACGTAAAAATACAAACAAATTTCATAGGTAAGTAGGAAAATATCTATTCTCGACGTAGCTCACCGTCATTTGTTGTATATATTTTTTTTTTTACCCCGTTCTTGTTCGTTTTTTTTTGGACCCCGTTAGCGATTCTTCGGATTATTATAAAAGATACCCCAACATTCTATAGCGACTGGCTCGTTAATTGTACACAGAAAACAGAAAAAAATGGTCGGTAAAAAGGTAAAAAAAAACAAAAAACGAAGAAGCTCCGAATTCTGTTTTTTTTTGGGGGGGGGGGGGAGTTCGGATAGGACATTAGAAGAAACAAATTTAAAAAAAAACAAAAAACAAACAAAAAACTCCTTTCCTTCTTCCGAAAATTCTTGAGGTCCCTGAACAAGGCATTCACGTCGATTACCAAAGTAATAAAAAAACAATCGTTCTTAGGGAAAATAACAAATATTAACATTCAAAGTAATGCGCTATTTTTTTCGAGTAGACATGAAAATAAACTCTTTCTTTTTACATTACAAATTATGGTGCTTCTGTCGATTCACAATGATAATGTTAGGCCTCTCTTTAAAAAATGGCTAAAGAAATGTATAAACTTTATGTAATTACGCTGAAAAGAAGATTGTACACGAAAAATGACGCAAATTCATCCAGTATTTATTAAATTAAACATAAAAAACGATTTCATCTATATGTCGCCATTTTTTTCATATTTTGACCTTTTCCGAAAGTTATCTCCCTTGCCTATTTAGTAAGCTGGAATGTCTACCGATACGTAAGATCGTTTTTTTTTTCTTTTTATAATTTAATAAATATTAGATAAATTTGCGTACTTTTTTCTGTACAATCTTCTTTTCAGCTACCACGTGAATACATAACAAAGTTTATACATTTCTTTAAATATTTTAATGTCATTGTGAAACTACAGAAGCACCCAAATTATATCGTAAAAGAAATCCAAATCTTACTTTTTTGTTGTCCAGTCGTCGTCACATTCTTCTTCCCAATAATGAAAGAAAGAAATTACTTTGGGAATTGTAAATTTAAAAAATAAATTTCTGCTTAACCAGTTTCTTACCAAACAAATCGCCAATCGGTGAAATGAAATAATGGTTTCTCTGTAAGCGAAAACAAAGGATTTTTAAGGAACAGATTATCTCCCTTGATTGTCGCTCTTCTCTTTTTTTTTTTTAGTCATCCCTCATCCTAAAATCTCAAATATTTGAAAAATATTCCCTAAAACCCGGAATTCTCTCGCAACATGATAAGTAATTGTAAACAGAAAAAGAATTTTTAAAATTTGAGATGGTCAAAAAGAGGGGGATCAGTCTACGTTAAGTTTACATTGGAAACTGATCCCCCGTTTTAAAATCTAATTTTTTTAATTTTTTCCCCTCAAACCCCGGAATTCTCTATCGACATGATAGGTAATTGTACACCGAAAAAGATTTTTTTTTTAAATTGAGATGGTCAAAAAGAGGGGGATCAGTCTACGTTGAATTTACATTGGAAAGTGATCCCCCCCTTCTAAAATGTAAAATATTTGAACATTTTTTTCCAAAAACCCCGGAATTCTCTAGCAGCCTGATAGTTAAGTCTACACCGGAAAAAGAAATAAAAAATGGCCAGTAAAAAGTTGTGAAAAACGGACTATGGTAAAAGACGAACCAGTACCGATTTTTCTGTCTGTCTGAGAAGCTTTCTCAGATCTACCTTTTCTGTCTGTAAATCTTATTTGTGAGAAGAATATTTTCAAAATTAATTAACAAATATTTGTTAATCTTAATATTTTTGGAGCGGGGGAGGGGACGAATATTTCTAGAATATAAAAGTATTTATTAACATTGTAACAAAGTTAGAATTGACGTCAGTTTATAGTTTTTAATTTTTTGAAATATCGTTGGGAAATTATTTTAAAAAACATTATATTGTGACCTATTTGCGTGATAAATAGTAATTAATTTTTAAAAGACTATTTATATATCAATACCATAAAAAACAGTATTTTATACTTACATAGGAGATTTAAATAAGTATCCGATGCTTATGAAGTTTGAACCATACGTCGTCATAATCATCATCGTCATCATCATCAGGGTCTTTTTTAATTTCACTCCTGGTGTAGGAACCCCTCCCTGGTTTCTTTCCACCTGCAAGAAAAACATTGTAATAAAATAAAGTTTAGCACTTGTGCAGTTTAGTAAACAGCGGCAGATAATCCACACGAAGTAACGACCAATAGATTAAAACATTTTAATAAATGTATTTATTGAATAAAATATAGTTTCTGAAAGAAAAACATTGTAATAAAATAAAGTTGGCACTTGTGCAGTTTAGTAAACAGGTGCAGATAATCCACAGGAAGTAACGACCAATAGATTAAAGCATTTTAATAAATTTATTTATTTAATAAAATATAGTTTCTGAAAGAAAAATATTGTAATAAAATAAAGTTTGTCACTTGTGCAGTTTAGTAAACAGCGGCAGATAATCCACACGAAGTAACGACCAATAGATTAAAGCATTTTAATAAATTTATTTATTTAATAAAATATATGATGCTTGTATAGAGCATGAAAGGGGACCGCAAAAAATGTATATATTGCTTTTTACGTGCTTCAATGTGAGGGCGGTTCATTTGGAGTTAGTGGGTGACATGTCTACCCACTCAGTGATATTATCATTGGTGAGATTTTTTAACATTTATGGGGTGCCTTTCCATATATACTCAGACAATGCTAAATCATTCATTGCTGGATGCGGTTTGATTAAGCAAGTGCTGGTGTCTGACGAGTTCGAAGAGAAGTTTAGTACCTTTGACATCAAGCACCAGACGATACCATTTATATTCTGCTTGGTTCGGCAGTGTTTGGGAGCGTCTTGTTAAGACGGTGAAGGTTTGTCTTTATAAGTTAGTGAGTCGGCAGAAGTTGGGTTATTTTGAACTTCTTTCTGTGTTGTCTGATATACAGAATGCTATTAACTCACGTCCTCTAACTTATAGATGTTCTGGAGATGATGGTTTGGATATTATATCTCCAAACGCGTTTATTCGCCCGTATTGTAATAGTGCTGTTTTTATAAATTCTGAAGAATGTTTTCTTGAGAATTCTCCTCCTTCTAGGAGTGACCTTTTGGAGAAGTTGAAACAAAGGGATCTTCTCTTAAAGAAATTTAAGGTTTTATGGTATGAAGTATACCTGCTCGGCTTGAGAGAACTGAGTGGTGATCTGTACCAATCTGATTTTGGTGATGTCATCGCGATAGGCGATGTGGTTCTTGTTAAGAACCCAGCCAAAGCTCGCCCATATTGGTCCTTGGGTAGAGTGATAGGTTTGACTTCAGGTGATGATTCTCATATTAGATCTGCCCTGATTAAGAAGGCAGATGGTTCCTCTCAGGAGCATTCTTTGAGACACCTTTTTCCGATGGAGTTGTCGGTTACTCATTCCCATCAAACCTCGGAGGTTCCCGAAGAGCCTTGTGGTTCCGAGGTTCCTGGTGTGGTCCAGCCGGATGTTGCTGGTGGAGATCATGCCTCGACTTCCAATTCTAGACCCATTCGAACTCGCAAGAAGGTGAGTGAACGGGATGATGATTATTTGTGGTATTGATGTGTACATGAGACATGTATAAACATTGTACATTTTTTTTCTTTGTCGGGAGAGTGTGGAAATTCTAGATGTTTTTCTAAGTAAGTCAACGGTTACTTCCCTTTGTTGAGGGGTCAGGGGGGCCCTACGTGCAGGTCGAAGGTCATATGGATATTGCGTGGGTGTTATGCCGGGAAGGCCATGGTGTGTCACGTGATTTCTATTTTTAGCAATGATGCATTGTTGTGTCTGGAGATATCGGCGCGAAATTTAGTTAGAGCAGAGTTGGACGTTGAGGCCGACACATGTTAAACCTGTTTCTCCGTCCACGTGAGGGACGTTAAATTTGTAAAGAATTTCTACTTGAGGAAATTCAGGAGATAAAATTATCTCCGGGCAAGAATAGCCTTTTTTATAAGAACAGAGTTTGACGCCGAGGTCGATACATGTTAAAACTGTTTCTCCGTCCACGTGTGGGACGTTAAATTCGTGAAGAATTTCTGCTTGAAGAAATTTAAGAGATATGATATCTCTTGGCTGAATTGCATGTTGTTTATGAAATATTTTCCCCTCGGTCAAGAATATTATCCATGGGAAGTTGTTTAAAGCCAGATACTTGAAATGAGGAGATGGAGAATGTGAGCGAGACAAGATGTACTCCATGCAAGAAATTGCCTATGTTGAAGAGCTTAGCTCCCGAGAATTGAATTACTTTGCTGTCGAGAAGATTCTAATCAGAGATTAAGAATCATAGAGATTGATCGTCTTTGCAACACAGATCGATTTGAGATATACAACTGTGCCAGTTGAATCCGTACATTCGCGCGTGATTGCCTTTCAAGACAAACGAGAAATAGCAAGTACTATGTTTATTTGAAAATTGTATTGTTCTTGTGACGTATATATTACGTTGGATTTGCTAAAAGAAAATTATTGAAGAAAAAGAAGAAGAAAAGAACTTTCTGACAGACGTTTGATAAAATAAAAAAAGAGTTATTTTTATCGTGGAAATTATGTTCGTCTTCAGCACGGTTTGTTAATTTTATTTCTTTTGATTGTAAATTTGGTGTAAAGAAAAAAAGAGACTTTTGATTGATTTGTAAGAATACGGACTTTATAGTAAGTTCATGTTTTAAAAGGATTTATTCCTTGACTTAGATTGTGTCAATTTTTGTTGTATCTAACCTTAATGTTCAGAGATACTGATGTTGTATTTTTTTGAGTTTTATTTTTTTTGCATGTTATCCAGGAATAATTTATTTATTCCAGCTTTGGAAAAAAAGCAGTCCTGGCTACCTTTTTTTGTAAATAAAACTTTATTTTAACTTTTACGAACATCTTGTATTCCTCCATTCCTTATCTCTTGTTATAATTTTTTTATGATAATTGTCCTAGATAACATAACCATCGTTTAGAGCGGTTTTTCGTTAACGACACGAAAATTCCGACAGTATCAATACCATAAAAACATATAATTACGCAACAGATTTAAACAAGTATCCTCACCAAAAATTAGGGAAAATTATCGAGTAGAATTTTAATTAAAAGCGTCGGGAAGCGTCAATCGTCATTTGCAAGCGTAGACATTTTCCATTTTGTTTTTCAGGTTCCGTCATATATTCGAACAAAAAACACGAAATTCAGGGGGAGATAACCCAGTGTGTCATATTAACAAGTAATAAATCAATGGCAGTCATCAGAATACGATGAAACTGATGTTTATTTTTAATTAAAATTCTAGTCGATCATTTTTCTTACCTTTTGGTGAGAATACTTATTTAAATCTGCTGCGTAAGTATATAATACTGTTTTTTTTTTGGTATTGGTAATTTGGTAAATTTATAGAAGTGCACCCTTCGTATTTCGACCCCTAAAAAAAAAAGTTTCTACTTTTTGGGGGCAAATTACATGTAAACAGCCTCAACAAATATCCGGTAAGAAAAAGAATTATGAACATTTTTATTATTTTAGATTTTAGGAGGGGGGATCACTTTCCTATATAAGTT
This sequence comes from Sepiola atlantica, assembly GCA_963556195.1. Classification (NCBI taxonomy): domain Eukaryota; kingdom Metazoa; phylum Mollusca; class Cephalopoda; order Sepiida; family Sepiolidae; genus Sepiola; species Sepiola atlantica. Next base: position 65,402,909 of record OY744549.1, on the reverse strand, counting down.
ATACGTAAAGTGATCACCCATTTCTTGGCCACGGAATCTCACCCCTTACATTTTTCCCTTTAAATAAATAAAAATTCTACTTTTTTTTGCAAATTACATGTAAACAGCCATCACAATTATCCGCTATGAAAAAAAGTAATTAAAATTTTTATTATTTTAGATTTTAGGAGGCGTGGGGAATCACTTTCCTATATAAGTTATACGTAAAGTGAGCATCCATTTCTTGGCCACGGAATCTCACCCCTTATTTTTTTCCCTCTAAATAAATAAAAATTCTACTTTTGTTTGGCAAATTACATGTAAACAGCCATAACAAATATCCGCTATAAAAAAAGTAATTAAAATTTTTATTATTTCAGATTTTAAAATTTTTTGCCTACAAAAAATGCCTGGGCAGCCCCGTCGGCATTCCCCATTAGGGGCGCCTCAGGCAGTAAGCAATAAACTTACTCCACCCCAAAGAGGGGAGGCAAAGCCTGGGAGGGTGACCTCCTAGAACTGCACAGGACAAACCTACAGACCGGCGTCATCAAGCCCCGAAGGCCAAGATTGTACTGGTCTATGGGATGTAGTATCAATCGGAACAGATACTACACTGTGATCCCCGCCAAAAGACCAAATTCGTTATTGGTCCCCCGATTTATAAAATCGGGGGACCTATGTTTTGAGGCATTTCCGTCCGTCCATCCATCCGTCCGTCCGGATTTTTCTCCGCAACCATCCATTGAATTTCTCTGAAATTTTGCATGAAGTTGTAACTTTGGTCAGGTTAGAAAGTGACATTCTCTGATTTTTGAAAAAAAAATCCGGTTAGCCCCCCAGGGGGTCAAAAGGCCCCGAAATGGTAAAAAATGACATTTTTTGCCTTATAACTTTACATCCATCCATTCAATTTCTCTGAAACTTGGCCAAAATATGGAGGCAATTGTTCCTAATAGAAAATAAGTATCGCTGATCTTGGAAAAAATCTGGTTCGCGCCCCCAGGGAGTCAAAAGCCCCCTAAAATGGCAAAAAATGACCCTTTTCTCCCATAACGTTTGATCCATCCATTCATTTTTTCTGAAACTTGGCCAAAATGTAGAGGCAATTGTTCTGGATATAAAATGAGCATCCTTGACCTCAGAAAAATTCTGGTTCGCGCCCCCAGGGGGTCAAAAATGCCTCAAATTGCCCAAATTTATTGCATTTTACACTCGCCACATCGAGTCACATACAGAGGGGGACCACGCATGCGCGGCTTGTTATATACTGATTCTCTATCGGAAAGAATCGCATGAGTGAAGTGTTTTCTTTTATTTTGAATGAAAGCAATTTAAAAACAAAAACAATATTCTATTTTTGAATAATTACTTATATTCTGCGCACCAGCCCATATGTGGTAACAATACTCGATGCACTGCTGAATCGTTGGTTTCTAGAGGTCGAAAATACTGGCAAATGTTAGATGTATAGGATTGACATCCCCTAAGGCTTTATCAACAAATGGCGAGAAAAAAAAAACAACAGAAACCAAACCCAAATTCACTTCAACATAAAAAGCTCAAAACTGGGGCCATAAAAACCGGCTCCCACGATCAGCCTCACAAAAAAGGCACAAAAAAAGCTGTCATGTGACCTGCCGCCAACTATGTCGGCCAAACCACAGTGACGTTTTGTTCCAACTACTTCCCCGCTTGACTCTTTAAACTCACACACATGCATATAACCACTATCAAACACACATGCACACACCTTATCTATCGCACACAACCACACTCATGCACGCATGCATACACTGTTGACAAAGACACACATACAAATGCCTACACGAAATATGCAATCTCAACTCACATGCACGCAAACACATTCATACAACTACGCACACACACGTGCACTCATAAATAACAGACATAAACATTTATCGCTTGTCTTATGAACATTTCAAATGAATAATCAATTCCTGTATTTTGTACATTTATAAAAATTATGTTTTTTTAAATATTCTTTCTTCTTCCATTCATCCTTTATTCAACATGTTTTTCCATGTTTTATCTGGGTTTTTTACCGTTTTAAACATCTCTTTAACAATTCTAACTATGCACACACACATACGCACTCATAAATTACAAGCACAAACATTTTGTTTCTTCCTCGACGGAACAACCAATTCTTGTATTTTGTATTTTGATATAAATCGTGTTTCTTAAATATTTCCCTTTTCCATTCTTTCTTCATTCATCTTTCATGCATGCGTGTTTTTCCTTGTTTCTATCTGATTTTACCGTTTTAAACATTTCTTACACTCCTATCATTTTTCAACGCATACAACCACACACTTCTGACAAACACACATACAAATGCCTAAACGAATTATCAACTCTCACGCATACACATTCGTACAACCACGGACAAAAGGCGACACGCACATTCACACACTTCGACACATAGCTACACTACTCACATACACATGTAATTGAAGGGGGTGTTTGTCCCTTCCTTACATATATCGCACAAAATGAATTGAACGACAACTGAGTAACAGGCAACAAAAAAGGGGTTTATTTAACAAAGGGTTACCTATACCGTTTGGTATAGGTAGAAAAGAGTGAGACAGTGTCCGGTTGAGGAAGAGGGAAAATATAATAGTTCTTAAGGCTGCCCGTGGGGTTTCTTCAAGTGAAGATGGTAGTAGTCTTCGGGTGAGGCGACGGTAGCAGGAGAAAGTGCGTTTCCGTGTTCCTCGCCGGTGTTCTCGGTGATGCGTCCAAGCTGGTGCCAAGAGGTCGTCTCTGCGAGGCTGATTGCATGGAGAAGAGAGTGATATTTTGTTTACACCGGTTTTTATACTCAGAAGGGCAGATAACTCTGGTGTCGCTTTTCAGCGCCACCTGTCGGTGAATAAGTGACACCTAATGGCCAACCGGTGCAGTTATGTGTGAAAGGAGGAGGTAACTGCTACACACACACATTCATAAATCATAGGCATGAACATTTATCGTTTCTCTAACTGGACACTTGAAATGAACACTTAATGCTCTGTAATTTGTAAATTCATAAATCTATTGTGTTACTTTTGAACTACGTTTTATTCTTCCTTCAACTTATGCATGTCTTATCCTCAATTCAACTTTCATACATGTTTTTCCATGTTTTATCTGTTTTTACTCTTTTAAACATTTCTTCAATAATCTAAATGTAAGCGTGGATCTTAGCATTTTCTCTAAGACACAATATCGTATCAAGCTAAGGTTCGCTACATAAATAGGACCACGTTCCTACGGATGTTTTCTCGCCTAGTATATGGAGCCTATCTTCTTGTCGACATAATTAGTAGAATCTTCTAGGTACTGATTCCACTACATGGAATGTCACGCCGAGAGTTTTAAACGTTGGCCTCTTGAGAAAGATGCTATCGTCCATGAGAGAGAAGAGAGAAAGAGAGAGAGAAATGGAAAGAGAGATGTGGAGATATGTTGTATATATGCATACATGAATAATGGATATATTGTTGGAATTTGTTAAAGCCCCCCTCACTGATTGGCTGTTGCCATGTCCCTTAAGGGCCTCACGGATTGGCTGTCAGGCATTGCAACCCCTTTTTAGTATAGGTGTCACGTGAGCCAGCCCTTAAAAACCCTTGTATACGGCTTCCCGCCCTCTTTTTCCACGACTCTGCTCGAGTCAACAACACATCGGCTGGTCTTCTCAGTGATACAGTCCACGACGGCATCACAGAGAATGACCTCCCGCCGATACCCGAACTCTATGCAGGCTCTTTTCCTAGGATTCTGCTCCAGTCAACAACACATCGGATGATCTTCTCGGTGATACAGCCCACGACGGGATCACAGAGAATGATCTCCCGCTGTTACCAGAACTCTAAAACAGATAAGTTCTCGCGAACCACGTTTTCGCAACAAACCTCAAACCATCCTCTCTTCCATCCTCTCTATGATTTACCAATGCCTAAATGAACTCTTTTGTGAAACTGTAAATACTCGATCCAACTTTCTCTTTCTTACTAAATTGATATGAAATTACATCCTTGTGTTTTGTGTTCCTTCTTCAGACTTCCGTCCTATACATATCTTTGATGATTTTATCTGCACATGGTTACCCCATTCTCACATGGGAGAATTGAACTTTATTTCAGGATTATTTTAATCCCAACATTATAGAGAGTGTCGATGGAATGCAAGGTTTCAGTTCTTGGGATTTTGGTCACAAATAGCCAGCTCTCATCTTCTGAACGAAATGAAATATTCCTAATTGATTAATTTGTCGATGAAGATAACGCATTTGTGGATTATTAATTTGTCGATAGCTGATTCTCGATTGTCGAGTGCTGATGAAGAAATATTTCTTGTTGAAGTTATCGATTCATTGTCTATGAAGATAACACATCTGTGGGTTCTATCAATTAGACGTTATCTATTAGGAGAAAATAATAAATCGGAATGAGAGCTTTCCAATGATTTGGTAAGAGTATTTATTTACTCCTCTCTAGGAGTTAGGCACAAGGCCAGTTTTTATCTTACTCCCACAAGTAAGATGTAACCTAAGGTCGGGTCGGGAAGTGGGGTTTAAAAATTGCCTGGGCAGCCCCGTCGGCATTCCCCGGTAGGGGCGCCTCAGACAGTAAGCAATAAACTTACTCCTCCCCAAAGAGGGGAGGCGAAGCCTGGGAGGGTGGACCTCCTAGAACTGCATAGGACAGACCCATTGACCGGCGTAAGTCAAGCCTCGAAGAAATGTATTTTATACGTTTGTATTTACAAGCGTTACAAAATCGACGATTTACGTTTGACGACGTAGGTCTGTCTACGAGTGAACAACTCGAACTTATTAATGTTGATGGTATTAGAAATACCCAATTTTCAGATTATAAAATGAAAATCTTTTTTAACCTGGTATTCAGGCTAAATCAAATTATGCACCCCATTTCCAATCGACTTCTTCATAAATCTTTAAAATTGTTATTTATTTATTCATTTTATAAAAATTTAGTTTGTAAATTCAATATGCCTCGAAATCCCAAAAAGCCGTTTGTAAGCAGGACTTTGGACAAAAACAAAGTAGCGATTGACACCCCGGTCCCCACCTACACTGGTATTCATTCAACGATTTATGTTTGACAAAGTAACAACAATGGCGCCGGTATTCATTCAGCCGTAAAAAAATGCCACTTGTAGTAATATATCATGTTATTACTAACCGTCTGCATGCTAATGCACATCGACTACTTAGGGGTTGAGAGCCTCCATAAGATCACTAAATAAACATATGTAAAATCTCATTGAATTTTTTTTTAGAACAGGCTAGATAAATCACCAGTTACCATCTTTGTTTTTTTAACTGAAAATATTACTATGTATGGGGGAGGGTAAAAAAATTGGGGGGGGGGGTAAAAAAAAATTTTTTTCTTGTTTTAACTGAAAATATTACTACGTACAACATTTTTTAGGGGGGTAAAAAAAAATTTTTTTTTAACTGAAAATATTACTATGTATGGGGAGGTTAAAAAAATTGGGGGGGATACATTTTTTTTTCTTTTATTAACTGAAAATATTACTATGTATGGGGTAGGGTAAAAAAAAATGGGGGGGGGGGTAAAAATATATATTTTTTTTAAAAACTTTAAATATTACTATGTATGGGGGAGGGTAAAAAAATGTTTTTAACTGAAAATATTACTATGTATGGGGAAGGGTAAAAAAATTGGGGGGGATACATTTTGTTTTTCTTTTATTAACTGAAAATATTACTATGTATGGGGTAGGGTAAAAACAATTTGGTGGGGGGGGTAAAAATAATTTTTTTTTAAACTTAAAATATTACTATGTATGGGGTAGGGTAAAAAAATTTTTTTGGGGGGGAGGGTAAAAATAATTTTTTTTAAAACTTAAAATATTACTATGTATGGGGGAGGGTAAACAATTTTTTTTAATGAGCTTGAAAAGTGATAACGTACAAACGCAAAATGTCTTACCCTATTATTATAGAGATCAGACAATAACTACTTTAATTACATTAAAGATATATCACATAAAATCGCTTTATTTAATCCTGTCCGATTTTACAATCTAAAAATAATATTCCTCAACGACCTGATTTGAAACATCTCTGATGTGATGTCTTAAAGTATCCTCGTCGAACAAAAATTGACTAAATTTGATAATACTTCATGATGGCGGCGATAAACGAAATACCCTAACAACCAAGAAAACGCGTATGAATTACATACAAGGCACAAAAAGTGACATATAGATCATTTTGAAAAATGTATACAACAGATTGAACTGCCATTAACATCTTACGACCAGCACAACACATAACACCAACATAAAAAAGTGGCAATACAATAAACTGCAAGGCACTATCAATATTCCATGCTAGTATACGAAATGAGTATTTATTTACTCCTCTCCAGGAGGTTAGGCACAAGACCAGTTTTTATCTTACTCCCACAAGGTCGGGAAAGTGGGGTTTGAAAAGCCAGTGCCCGAGAGGTGAGCACTCTGGCCATTAAAAATTGCCTGGGCATCCCCGTCGGCATTCCCCGGTAGTGGCGCCTCGGGCAGTAAGCAATAAACTTACTCCTCCCCAAAGAGGGAAGGCAAAGCCTGGGAGGGTGGACCTCCTAGAACTGCACAGGACAGACCCATAGACCGGCGTAAATCAAGCCCGGAAGGACAAGACAATATCAGTCTATGGGGTGCAGTATCCATCAGAACAGATACTACACTTTGATCTTAGCCAAAAGGCCAAGAAAGCACATGAGTATTGATTTACTCCTCTCCAGGAGTTAGGCACAAGGCCAGTTTTTATCTTACTCCCACAAGTAAGATGTGAGACGCAACATTTTATGTTGTTGGACAGGTCATTGTATGTCTGTCTACGAGTGAACTCAAACTTATTAGGGTAAATGTTGATGCTATTAGAAATACGAAATTGCAACAGGCACATAAACCCATCAGAATAAACAATATATTCTCAGGTTAAGCATTGGTCCGATTTTATATGCTTTTCAAAAGACATTCATTTTCAAAAATGAACATTTGAAGTCATATCTGAATAAAACAATACATTTTCAGGCTAAGCATTGGTCTGATTTTATATACTTTTCAAGACTTTCATTTTCAAAAATGAAAATTTAAAGTCATATCTGAATAAAACAATACGTTTTCAAGATAAGCATTGGTCTGATGTGATAAACTTTTTAAAAAGACTTTCATTTTCAAAAATGAATATTTAAAGTCATATGTTAAGATAATACATTTTCAGGCTAAGCATTGGTCTGATTGTATAAACATTTCAAAAGACTTTCATTTTCAAAATTAAACATTTGAAGTCATATCTGAATAAAACAAGTTAAGTATTGGTCTGATTTTATAAACATTTCAAAAGGCTTTCATTTTCAAAAATGAACATTTCAAGTCATATCTGAATAAAAGAATACATTCTCAAGTTAAGCATTAATCTGATTGTATAAACATTTCAAAAGACTTTCATTTTTAAAAATGAACATTTTATCTTAATAAAACAATACATTTTCAGGCTAAGCATTGGTCTGATGTGATAAACTTTTTTCACGTTAAGCATTACTCTAAATGGAATTAATCTTGAATTAGCAGATTTGTTGTTACATCACATAAAGTAGATTCATGTATAAAGAAGGGAGGAAGACGTTAATGTGTGAAGGACAGTCTATGTTCCAGAAAATGTTCCTCTCATGTAAAGAGCCACATGATGTGCGTGTTTCATGTGGCTACAATCCAGTGCGTTTATATGTAGATTGTCCTCTGAATGTTTTACAAATAATAATAGCTAAATTGGAGTCCACTAACAAACCTGCAGACATTTAAAATACTATGGGGTATATCTGGGGGGGGGGGGGGGTTCGAATGTATTTCACAATGTTTGTTTCAGAATAAATAAGATCCACAAATCAAGAAAAATGACCTTTTTACGTACGCAACTAATGTAAGGATTTGTGTAAAATAAGATCAAACATATGGTTTTTCTCCGTTGTGTGTTCGGATTTGTATTTCTTAAGTTCGTTTCTTACTCATGGAAAGTAGATACAGATTATGGCTTCTCTAAACTGTGTGTTCGCATATGTGTTTTTAAATGTCCTCTCTGATTAAAAGAAGAGTCACACTTTACAAATATATGGCTTTTCTCTCTTTTTTAATTTTTATTTTCATTCATTTGCTGGGGACGGGGCATTCTTCCAAATGCAATACGATCACCCGCTATTTACAGATTCCAACCGAGAGCTCTTTTCAGGATTCTGGCTGTTCCCTTGAGTGCAGTTGTTTGGATTTCTCTTGCACTTAGTTCAACAGGTATACTTGCCAAATACTTTTTCAAGTTCTTCTTCATGAGTCCAGTGACTCCTATAACTGGAATGATGGAAATCTCTTAGAGGTTCAAATTTCTTTTCATATCATACATTAGACCTTGATATTTTGTTATTTTCTCGCTTTCAGCTTTGTTTAGGCTCCCATCATTAGGGACACTGACCTCAACCAAAGTTGCCACTCTCTTTCTCTTGTTCCATATGACAATATCAGGTTTGACAGCTGCGTTTTCCAGATAGGTAGCTGTGGGGATTTCATGGTCATAATGGACGGTGTATGTCTCATTCGCCACAGTTCTCTCAGGTAGATGTTCCCAGGGCCTGCTGCTACACCTGATATTCAGTTTCTTACAGATGGTCCAGTGGAGGTATCTGCACACTCCATTATGTCGTGCTGTATAGGAGCCATCTGCCAACATGATTTTGCAACTCGATATCAGGTTATGGCTTCTTTAAACTGTGTGTTCGCATATGTGTTCTTAAATGTCCTCTCTGATTAAAAGAAGAGCCACACACCTTACAAGTATATGGCTTTTCTCCAGTGTGTATTCGCATATGTGTCACTAAACTTCCTTGTGAACTAAAAGAAGAGTCACACACCTTACAAGTATATGGCTTCTCTCCAGTGTGTGTTCGCATATGTCTTATTAAATTTCCTTTTTGATTAAAAGAAGAGTCACACACTGTACAGGGATATGGCTTTTCTCCAGTGTGTGTTCGTATATGTCTAACTAATTTATGTCTGTGACTGAAGGATAAGCTGCATACATTACAAGGATATGGGTTGTCTATAGTGTGTGTTTGTATATGCATAATTAATTTATTTTTCTGACTAAAAGATGAGCTACACACATTGCAAGAATATGGCTTTTCTCCAGCGTGTGTTCGCATATGTATAACGAATTTACTTTTTTGAATAAAAGAGGAGCTACACATATTACAAGAATATTCACCAGTGTGTGTACCCATATGTATAATGAATTTATTTTCTTCACTAAAAAAAGTCTCACACACTTCACAAATATATGATTGTTCTTCTCCATTGTGTGTTAGCATCTGTTGTTCTAAATTTCCTTTCTGATTAAAAGAAGAGTCACACATTTTTCAAGTATATGGATTTTCCCTTTTTTTAAATTTTTTCTTTTAATTCATTTGCTGGGGGACGGGGTATTCTTCCAAATGCCATACGATCACCTGCTATTTACAGACTTCAACCGAGAGCTCTTTTCAGGATTCTGGCTGTTCCCTTGAGTGCAGTTGTTTGGATTTCTCTTGAACTTGGTTCACCAGGTATACTTACTAAATACTTTTTCAAGTTCTTCTTCAGTCTGCGTTCATATATGTGCAACTAATCTGTCTTTCCTATTTAAGGAAATGCAAAAAAAACTATATAAAAATATAGCTTTTCTCCTGTTTGTGTTTGTAAATGTGAAAGTAACTTAAAGTATTGCTTACTAAAAGTAGTGACACCCGATAAATGACATGGCACTTCAACAATATCTCTTCATAAAAATATCTACGAATTTGAGGTGATGTGACTAGAAAAGCCCAATATTTGATTTTTTGTATCTTGCTAAATTTTATTCATATTTTATAGAATACTCAAAAACTTTGCAAGAATATGGTTTCATTGCGATTTAGCATTTCTTTGTCCTATTTGATGGTACTTTAAAATGGTGGATCACGTCTTTGTCCTATTTGATGGTACTTTAAAATGGTGGATCACGTCTTTGTCCTATTTGATGGTACTTTAAAATGGTGGATCACGTCTTTGTCCTATTTGATGGTACTTTAAAATGGTGGATCACGTCTTTGTCCTATTTGATGGTACTTTAAAATGGTGGATCACGTCTTTGTCCTATTTGATGGTACTTTAAAATGGTGGATCACGTCTTTGTCCTATTTGATGGTACTTTAAAATGGTGGATCACGTCTTTGTCCTATTTGATGGTACTTTAAAATGGTGGATCGCGTCTTTGTCCTATTTGATGGTACTTTAAAATGGTGGATCACGTCTTTGTCCTATTTGATGGTACTTTAAAATGGTGGATCACGTCTTTGTCCTATTTGATGGTACTTTAAAATGGTGGATCACGTCTTTGTCCTATTTGATGGTACTTTAAAATGGTGGATCACGTCTTTGTCCTATTTGATGGTACTTTAAAATGGTGGATCACGTCTTTGTCCTATTTGATGGTACTTTAAAATGGTGGATCACGTCTTTGTCCTATTTGATGGTACTTTAAAATGGTGGATCGCGTCTTTGTCCTATTTGATGGTACTTTAAAATGGTGGATCACGTCTTTGTCCTATTTGATGGTACTTTAAAATGGTGGATCACGTCTTTGTCCTATTTGATGGTACTTTAAAATGGTGGATCACGTCTTTGTCCTATTTGATGGTACTTTAAAATGGTGGATCACGTCTTTGTCCTATTTGATGGTACTTTAAAATGGTGGATCACGTCTTTGTCCTATTTGATGGTACTTTAAAATGGTGGATCGCGTCTTTGTCCTATTTGATGGTACTTTAAAATGGTGGATCACGTCTTTGTCCTATTTGATGGTACTTTAAAATGGTGGATCGCGTCTTTGTCCTATTTGATGGTACTTTAAAATGGTGGATCACGTCTTTGTCCTATTTGATGGTACTTTAAAATGGTGGATCACGTCTTTGTCCTATTTGATGGTACTTTAAAATGGTGGATCACGTCTTTGTCCTATTTGATGGTACTTTAAAATGGTGGATCACGTCTTTGTCCTATTTGATGGTACTTTAAAATGGTGGATCACGTCTTTGTCCTATTTGATGGTACTTTAAAATGGTGGATCACGTCTTTGTCCTATTTGATGGTACTTTAAAATGGTGGATCGCGTCTTTGTCCTATTTGATGGTACTTTAAAATGGTGGATCACGTCTTTGTCCTATTTGATGGTACTTTAAAATGGTGGATCACGTCTTTGTCCTATTTGATGGTACTTTAAAATGGTGGATCACGTCTTTGTCCTATCTGACGATACTTGCAAATGATCAATCATTTTATTGTCCTATCTGACGATACTTGCAAATGATCAATCATTTCATTGTCCTATCTGACGATACTTGCAAATGATCAATCATTTCATTGTACTATTTGACGATACTTTAAACTAGTGGATCATGTCTTTGTCCTATCTGATGGTACTTTCAAATAGTGGATGATTTCATTGTCATATCTGACGATACTTGCAAATGATTAATCATTTCATTGTCCTATTTGACGATACTTGCAAATGATTAATCATTTCATTGTCCTATCTGACAATACTGGCAAATGATTAATCATTTCATTGTCCTATCTGACGGTACTTTCAAATGATTAATCATTTCATTGTCATATCACAAGGATCTGCTTTTTGTCGAATTTATATTGTCTCCATTGCATCTAGCGAAAGTAATCACATTTGCATAATATTCACTCAAGGACTATTTTTTTATCTTTTCAGGTAGGCTGTTTTAAGCTGCTATTCCCTTCTCATTTGCAGTTGCAATCACAATCGTTTAGTCGTTTTACTCTTCGGCCTTCTTCAGATGTCTTTTGCCAGAAAATGACGATCCATTCACATTCATCAAGCATAAATATCTGTGAGAAAGAAAAAACAAATTAGAATTTCACTCAAATTCTAACATAATCATTCAATTTATTTATCACTATTTTCATTATTATTGTTATTATTACATCCCATAACTACTAAGAAAAAGGGAATCTAGAAAATCGTACGAGAAAAGGAAAAGAGGTCGATTAAGAGTCATTAAAGAGGGATAGAAAATGAATAACACAGTTCATAAATGTTAAGTTCGAAATCGTTAGCTGCTACGATGAAGGACATTTTTAACAAAAGGTGAGAGAGAGAGTTGATAAGGAAAGTAAGAGAGATAGTTGAAAAGGAAAGAGAGAGAGTTGATAAGGAAAATGAGAGAGGGTTGATAAGGAAAATGAGAGAGAGAGAGTTGATAAGGAAAGAGAGAGAGAGTTGATAAGGAAAGAAAGAGAGGGTTGATAAGGAAAATGAGAGAGAGAGAGTTGATAAGGCAAATGAGAAAGGGTTGATAAGGAAAATGAGAGAGAGAGAGAGTTGATAAGGAAAGAGAGAGTTGAAAAGGAAAGAGAGAGAGTTGAAAAGGAAAGAGAGAGAGTTGAAAAGGAAAGAGAGTTGATAAGGAAAATGAGAGAAAGAGAGAGTTGATAAGGAAAGAGAGAGAGTTGAAAAGGAAAGAGAGAGAGTTGATAAGGAAAATGAGAGAGGGTTGATAAAGAAAAATGAGAGAGAGAGAGAGAGTTGATAAGGAAAGAGAGAGAGAGTTGAAAAGAAAAGAGAGAGAGAGGGGTGATAAGGAAAATGAGAGAGAGAGAGTTGATAAGGAAAGAGAGAGAGAGTTGATAAGGAAAGAAAGAGAGGGTTGATAAGGAAAATGAGAGAGAGAGAGTTGATAAGGCAAATGAGAAAGGGTTGATAAGGAAAATGAGAGAGAGAGTTGATAAGGAAAGAGAGAGAGTTGAAAAGGAAAGAGAGAGAGTTGAAAAGGAAAGAGAGAGAGTTGAAAAAGAAAGAGAGTTGATAAGGAAAATGAGAGAAAGAGAGAGTTGATAAGGAAAGAGAGAGAGTTGAAAAGGAAAGAGAGAGAGTTGATAAGGAAAATGAGAGAGGGTTGATAAAGAAAAATGAGAGAGAGAGAGAGTTGTTAAGGAAAGAGAGAGAGAGTTGAAAAGAAAAGAGAGAGAGGGGTGATAAGGAAAATGAGAGAGAGAGAGTTGATAAGGAAAGAGAGGGAGAGTTGAAAAGGAAAGAGAGAGAGTTGAAAAGGAAAGAGAGAGAGTTGAAAAGGAAAGAGAGAGAGAGTTGATAAGGAAAATGAGAGAGGGTTGATAAGGAAAATGAGAGAGAGAGAGAGTTGATAAGGAAAGAGAGGGAGAGTTGAAAAGGAAAGAGAGAGAGTTGAAAAGGAAAGAGAGAGAGTTGAAAATGAGAGAGAGAGAGTTGATAAGGAAAGAGAGAGAGAGTTGAAAAGAAAAGAGAGAGAGTTGATAAGGAAAATGAGAGAGGGGTGATAAGGAAAATGAGAGAGAGAGAGTTGATAAGGAAAGAGAGGGAGAGTTGAAAAGGAAAGAGAGAGAGTTGAAAAGGAAAGAGAGAGAGTTGAAAAGGAAAGAGAGAGAGAGTTGATAAGGAAAATGAGAGAGGGTTGATAAGGAAAAATGAGAGAGGGTTGATAAGGAAAATGAGAGAGAGAGAGTTGATAAAGAAAAGAGAGGGAGAGTTGAAAAGGAAAGAGAGAGAGTTGAAAAGGAAAGAGAGAGAGTTGAAAATGAGAGAGAGTTGATAAGGAAAATGAGAGAGAGAGAGAGTTGATAAGGAAAATGAGAGAGAGAGAGAGAGAGTTGATAAGGAAAGTTCTATTTCACTTGTTAGTCTGATCTAGAAAATCTTACAAGATTGTCCAAGTAAACACAGCCTAGAGGAAAAATAAATACAATACGTAAAGGGTTCAGTTAGAAATCGTTACCTACAGATATTTGTCACAGAAAGATGTTATGTGTTATTGAACTTATTAGAGTTAGGGTTATATTCGGATAGTCTGATCTAGAAAATTGTTCTGATCAAGCAGAAATAACAGCATAGTTTTAGTACTACATAGATATTGGGATAATCTGGAAATATCTGAGTTGGTATTCATGTGTACAGGTTACGGTTAGGTTTAGGGTTATATTGGGATGATCTAGAAATATCTGAGTAGGTATTCATGTGTACAGGTTAGGGTTAGGTTTAGGGTTATATTGGGATAATCTGGAAATATCCGAGTTGGTATTAATGTGTACAGGTAAGAGTTTGGTTTAGGGGTATATTGGGATAATCTTGAAATATCTGAGTTGATATTCATGTGTACAGGTTAGGGTTAGGTTTAGGGTTATATTGGGATAATCTGGAAATATCTGAGTTGGTATTCATGTGTACAGGTTAGGGTTAGGTTTAGGGTTATATTGGGATAATCTGGAAATATCTGAGTTGGTATTCATGTGTACAGGTTAGGGTTAGGTTTAGGGTCATATTGGGATAATCTGGAAATATCTGAGTTGGTATTCATGTGTACAGGTTAGGGTTAGGTTTAGGGTCATATTGGGATAATCTGGAAATATCTGAGTTGGTATTCATGTGTACAGGTTAGGGTTAGGTTTAGGGTTATATTGGGATGATCTGGAAATATCTGAGTTGGTATTCATGTGTACAGGTTAGGGTTAGGTTTAGGGTTATATTGGGATGATCTGGAAATATCTGAGTTGGTATTCATGTGTACAGGTTAGGGTTAGGTTTAGGGTTATATTGGGATGATCTGGAAATATCTGAGTTGGTATTCATGTGTACAGGTTAGGGTTAGGTTTAGGGTTATATTGGGATAATCTGGAAATATCTGAGTTGGTATTCATGTGTACAGGTTAGGGTTAGGTTTAGGGTTATATTGGGATAATCTGGAAATATCTGAGTTGGTATTCATGTGTACAGGTTAGGGTTAGGTTTAGGGTTATATTGGGATAATCTGGAAATATCTGAGTTGGTATTCATGTGTACAGGTTAGGGTTAGGTTTAGGGTTATATTGGGATAATCTGGAAATATCTGAGTTGGTATTCATGTGTACAGGTTAGGGTTAGGTTTAGGGTTATATTGGGATAATCTGGAAATATCTGAGTTGGTATTCATGTGTACAGGTTAGGGTTAGGTTTAGGGTTATATTGGGATAATCTGGAAATATCTGAGTTGGTATTCATGTGTACAGGTTAGAGTTAGGTTTAGGGTTATATTGGGATAATCTGGAAATATCTGAGTTGGTATTCATGTGTACAGGTTAGGGTTAGGTTTAGGGTTATATTGGGATAATCTGGAAATATCTGAGTTGGTATTCATGTGTACAGGTTAGGGTTAGGTTTAGGGTTATATTGGGATGATCTAGAAATATCTGAGTAGGTATTCATGTGTACAGGTAAGGGTTAGGTTTAGGGTTATATTGGGATAATCTTGAAATATCTGAGTTGGTATTCATGTGTACAGGTTAGGGTTAGGTTTAGGGTTATATTGGGATAATCTGGAAATATCTGAGTTGGTATTCATGCGTACAGGTTAGGGTTAGGTTTAGGGTTATATTGGGATGATCTAGAAATATCTGAGTAGGTATTCATGTGTACAGGTTAGGGTTAGGTTTAGGGTTATATTGGGATAATCTGGAAATATCTGAGTTGGTATTCATGTGTACATGGTTAGAGTTAGGTTTAGGGTTATATTGGGATAATCTGGAAATATCTGAGTTGGTATTCATGTGTACAGGTTAGGGTTAAGTTTAGGGTTATATTGGGATGATCTAGAAATATCTGAGTAGGTATTCATGTGTACAGGTTAGGGTTAGGTTTAGGGTTATATTGGGATAATCTGGAAATATCCGAGTTGGTATTAATGTGTACAGGTAAGAGTTTGGTTTAGGGGTATATTGGGATAATCTTGAAATATCTGAGTTGGTATTCATGTGTACAGGTTAGGGTTAGGTTTAGGGTTATATTGGGATGATCTAGAAATATCTTAGTTGGTATTCATGTGTACAGGTAAGAGTTAGGGTTAGGGTTATATTGAGATATTCTTGAAATATCTGAGTTGATATTCATGTGTACAGGTAAAAGTTAGGTTTAGGGTTATATTGGGATAATCTTGAAATATCTGAGTTGGTATTCATGTGTACAGGTAAAAGTTAGGGTTAGGGTTATATAGGGATAATCTTGAAATATCTGAGTTGGTATTCATGTGTACATGTAAAAGTTAGGTTTAGGGTTATATTGGGATAATCTTGAAATATCTGATATGGTATTCATGTGTACAGGTAAAAGTTAGGGTTAGGTTTATATTGGGATAATCTTGAAATATCTGAGTTGGTATTCATGTGTACATGTAAAAGTTAGGGTTAGGTTTATATTGGGATAATCTTGAAATATCTGAGTTGGTATTCATGTGTACAGGTAAAAGTTAGGGTTAGGTTTATATTGGGATAATCTTGAAATATCTGAGTTGGTATTCATGTGTACAGGTAAAAGTTATGTTTAGGTTTATATTGGGATAATCTTGAAATATCTGAGTTGGTATTCATGTGTACAGGTAAAAGTTAGGGTTAGGTTTATATTGGGATAATCTTGAAATATCTGAGTTGGTATTCATGTGTACAGGTAAAAGTTAGGGTTAGGTTTATATTGGGATAATCTTGAAATATCTGAGTTGGTATTCATGTGTACAGGTAAAAGTTATGTTTAGGGTTATATTGGGATAATCTTGAAATATCTGAGTTGGTATTCATGTGTACAGGTAAAAGTTATGTTTAGGTTTATATTGGGATAATCTTGAAATATCTGAGTTGGTATTCATGTGTACAGGTAAAAGTTGTTTAGGTTTATATTGGGATAATCTTGAAATATCTGAGTTGGTATTCATGTGTACAGGTAAAAGTTATGTTTAGGTTTATATTGGGATAATCTTGAAATATCTGAGTTGGTATTCATGTGTACAGGTAAAAGTTAGGGTTAGGTTTATATTGGGATAATCTTGAAATATCTGAGTTGGTATTCATGTGTACAGGTAAAAGTTAGGTTTAGGGTTATATTGGGATAATCTTGAAATATCTGAGTTGGTATTCATGTGTACAGGTAAAAGTTATGTTTAGGTTTATATTGGGATAATCTTGAAATATCTGAGTTGGTATTCATGTGTACAGGTAAAAGTTAGGGTTAGGTTTATATTGGGATAATCTTGAAATATCTGAGTTGGTATTCATGTGTACAGGTAAAAGTTATGTTTAGGTTTATATTGGGATAATCTTGAAATATCTGAGTTGGTATTCATGTGTACAGGTAAAAGTTATGTTTAGGTTTATATTGGGATAATCTTGAAATATCTGAGTTGGTATTCATGTGTACAGGTAAAAGTTATGTTTAGGTTTATATTGGGATAATCTTGAAATATCTGAGTTGGTATTCATGTGTACAGGTAAAAGTTGTTTAGGTTTATATTGGGATAATCTTGAAATATCTGAGTTGGTATTCATGTGTACAGGTAAAAGTTATGTTTAGGTTTATATTGGGATAATCTTGAAATATCTGAGTTGGTATTCATGTGTACAGGTAAAAGTTATGTTTAGGTTTATATTGGGATAATCTTGAAATATCTGAGTTGGTATTCATGTGTACAGGTAAAAGTTAGGTTTAGGTTTATATTGGGATAATCTTGAAATATCTGAGTTGGTATTCATGTGTACAGGTAAAAGTTAGGGTTAGGTTTATATTGGGATAATCTTGAAATATCTGAGTTGGTATTCATGTGTACAGGTAAAAGTTATGTTTAGGTTTATATTGGGATAATCTTGAAATATCTGAGTTGGTATTCATGTGTACAGGTAAAAGTTATGTTTAGGTTTATATTGGGATAATCTTGAAATATCTGAGTTGGTATTCATGTGTACAGGTAAAAGTTAGGTTTAGGTTTATATTGGGATAATCTTGAAATATCTGAGTTGGTATTCATGTGTACAGGTAAAAGTTAGGTTTAGGGTTATATTGGGATAATCTTGAAATATCTGAGTTGGTATTCATGTGTACAGGTAAAAGTTAGGTTTAGGTTTATATTGGGATAATCTTGAAATATCTGAGTTGGTATTCATGTGTACAGGTAAAAGTTATGTTTAGGTTTATATTGGGATAATCTTGAAATATCTGAGTTGGTATTCATGTGTACAGGTAAAAGTTATGTTTAGGTTTATATTGGGATAATCTTGAAATATCTGAGTTGGTATTCATGTGTACAGGTAAAAGTTAGGGTTAGGTTTATATTGGGATAATCTTGAAATATCTGAGTTGGTATTCATGTGTACAGGTAAAAGTTATGTTTAGGTTTATATTGGGATAATCTTGAAATATCTGAGTTGGTATTCATGTGTACAGGTAAAAGTTATGTTTAGGTTTATATTGGGATAATCTTGAAATATCTGAGTTGGTATTCATGTGTACAGGTAAAAGTTATGTTTAGGTTTATATTGGGATAATCTTGAAATATCTGAGTTGGTATTCATGTGTACAGGTAAAAGTTATGTTTAGGTTTATATTGGGATAATCTTGAAATATCTGAGTTGGTATTCATGTGTACAGGTAAAAGTTAGGTTTAGGTTTATATTGGGATAATCTTGAAATATCTGAGTTGGTATTCATGTGTACAGGTAAAAGTTAGGGTTAGGTTTATATTAGGATAATCTTGAAATATCTGAGTTGGTATCTATGTGTACAGGTAAAAGTTATGTTTAGGTTTATATTGGGAGAATCTTGAAATATCTGAGTTGGTATTCATGTGTACAGGTAAAAGTTAGGGTTAGGTTTATATTGGGATAATCTTGAAATATCTGAGTTGGTATTCATGTGTACAGGTAAAAGTTAGGGTTAGGTTTATATTGGGATAATCTTGAAATATCTGAGTTGGTATTCATGTGTACAGGTAAAAGTTATGTTTAGGGTTATATTGGGATAATCTGGAAATATCTGAGTTGATATTCATGTGTACAGGTAAAAGTTAGGGTTAGGTTTATATTGGGATAATCTTGAAATATCTGAGTTGGTATTCATGTGTACAGGTAAAAGTTAGGGTTAGGGTTATATAGGGATAATCTTGAAATATCTGAGTTGGTATTCATGTGTACAGGTAAAAGTTAGGTTTAGGTTTATATTGGGATAATCTTGAAATATCTGAGTTGGTATTCATGTGTACAGGTAAAAGTTAGGGTTAGGTTTATATTGGGATAATCTTGAAATATCTGAGTTGGTATTCATGTGTACAGGTAAAAGTTAGGGTTAGGTTTATATTGGGATAATCTTGAAATATCTGAGTTGGTATTCATGTGTACAGGTAAAAGTTAGGGTTAGGTTTATATTGGGATAATCTTGAAATATCTGAGTTGGTATTCATGTGTACAGGTAAAAGTTAGGGTTAGGTTTATATTGGGATAATCTTGAAATATCTGAGTTGGTATTCATGTGTACAGGTAAAAGTTAGGATTAGGGTAATATTGGGATAATCTGGAAATATCTGAGTTGATATTCATGTGTACAGGTTAGAATTAGGGTTATATTGGGATAATCTGGAAATATCTGAGTTGGTATTCATGTGTACAGGTAAAAGTTAGGTTTAGGGTAATATTGGGATAATCTTGAAATATCTGAGTTGGTATTCATGTGTACAGGTAAAAGTTAGGTTTAGGGTAATATTGGGATAATCTTGAAATATCTGAGTTGGTATTCATGTGTACAGGTAAAAGTTAGGTTTAGGGTTATATTGGGATAATCTTGAAATATCTGAGTTGGTATTCATGTGTACAGGTAAAAGTTAGGGTTAGGTTTATATTGGGATAATCTTGAAATATCTGAGTTGGTATTCATGTGTACAGGTAAAAGTTAGGATTAGGGTAATATTGGGATAATCTGGAAATATCTGAGTTGATATTCATGTGTACAGGTTAGAATTAGGGTTATATTGGGATAATCTGGAAATATCTGAGTTGGTATTCATGTGTACAGGTAAAAGTTAGAATTAGGGTTATATTGGAATAATCTTGAAATATCTGAGTTGGTATTCATGTGTACAGGTAAGAGTTAGGATTATATTGGGATAATCAGGAAATATCTGAGTTGGTATTCATGTGTACAGGTAAGGGTTAGGGTTATATTGGGATATTCTTGAAATATCTGAGTTGGTATTCATGTGTACAGGTTCGAATTAGGGTTATATTGGGATAATCTGGAAATATCTGAGTTGGTATTCATGTGTACAGGTTAGGGTTAGGTTTATATTGGGATAATCTGGAAATATCTGAGTTGGTATTCCTGTCTACAGGTAAGAGTTAGGGTTAGGGTTATATTGGGATAATTTTGAAATATCTGAGTGGGTATTCATGTGTACAGGTAAGAGTTAGGGTTAGGGTTATATTGGGATAATCTTAAAATATCTGAGTGGGTATTCATGTGTACAGGTTAGGGTTCGATTGGGATAATCTGGAAATATCTGAATATTCTTGTCCATCATAAACATAAGGGACGATTCTCAATGAATACAGGAAAGTGATCCCATACTCTAAAGTGTTAATTTTTTTTCATATTTTACATAAATTTTATAAATAATTGACCTCAAAATGTAGAAACTCACTTTTATTAACCTTTTCCAACTTTCTTGGTGAAAACAAGTTTGTTTCTTAAAAGGATTTAGCTTGTTAGGTAAGATCGAATCGCTTATAGCATTTTCCCTTAACAGTTTTCCTGCTTCTCTCTTTTCATGCATTCGAAATAATAATCACTTTTTGTTACATTCAATAACACGAAACACAAGAAATTATTGATAAATTCAATTCCGATATCGATACAAGATATTAAAAACGAAATATTATGTTTATGATTTCTCAGAAAAATTGGCATTAAAAACGAAATATTATGTTTATGATTTCTCAGAAAAATTGGCATTAAAAACGAAATATTATGTTTATGATTTCTCCAAAAAATTGGCATTAAAAACGAAATATTATGTTTATGATTTCTCCGAAAAATTGGCATTAAAAACGAAATATAATGTTTATTTCTCCAAAAAATTGGCATTAAAAACGAAATATTATGTTTATGATTTCTCAGAAAAATTGATTTCTTAGAAAAAGTTGCATCTAAAAAAATGTAAAAATACTGTTGATTCTTCATAAAATTTTTTTTAGGAGACCAAAATTTTAAACTTCTTATTTATGTTTTGAAAGTCGCAGCTCGGTTGAGTGACGTCAGAAAATGTGCTATGCTAAATCTGTCCCTTTGGGTGCCGAACTTATATGAAGTTTTCTACTATTTTCAAGCGGGTTTTCACATTGTTATTTTTCCAATTCCTTATCTTCGGTTACAGAAACATTAACCAGATGTATGCTGATGGCAACGTGGAAAGAGAAGGTGATGAGTGATCGACACGGAAATAGTATAGCTCGATACTGGAAATTGGTATTTGTATTCAGTGTAGTATCTGTTCCGATGGGTTATGGAAGACATAGTTTTGAGGAGTTGGAATTGTCAGGATTTGCAACAGTGGAGATCAGGGTAACTTCAACTGTTGAGGGATGTCATAAATTGTCGAATGTCAGAGCTAGCTGAGTTGAGTATAAGAGTAATCTGCACCATGAGAACGAAGATATGCTGTCATGAAGCAGGGCCTAAGTTGCAGCTGGCAATATGGAAAGAGAAGGTGAGTGATTGATACAGAGATAGTCCAGCCCGATAGACGGATCAGTGAGCAGGTGTCTAATCAGATTGGT
This sequence comes from Sepiola atlantica, assembly GCA_963556195.1. NCBI lineage: Eukaryota > Metazoa > Mollusca > Cephalopoda > Sepiida > Sepiolidae > Sepiola > Sepiola atlantica. The sequence continues at coordinate 65,381,183 of OY744549.1, read as the reverse complement.
TGCCGACTTGGGCGAGTGGAATTCAAGCAGATGAGACTGAGTGACTTTGCCGTTGTTTTATGATGCATGATTTTTGTTTCATGATGAATGATTTTTGTTTTATGATGCATGATTTTTGTTTTATGATGCATGATTTTTTGTTTTGTGATGCATGATTTTTGTTTCATGATGAATGATTTTTGTTTTGTGATGCATGATTTTTGTTTTATGATGCATGATTTTTGTTTCATGATGAATGATTTTTGTTTTGTGATGCATGATTTTTGTTTTACGATGCATGATTTTTGTTTTATGATGCATCATTTTTGTTTCATGATGAATGATTTTTGTTTTATGATGCATGATTTTTGTTTTGTGATGCATGATTTTTGTTTCATGATTTTTTGTTTTGTGATGCATGATTTTTTGTTTTGTGATGCATGATTTTTTATTTTATGATGCATGATTTTTTGTTTTGTGATGCATGATTTTTTATTTTATGATGCATGATTTTTTGTTTTGTGATGCATGATTTTTGTTTCATGATGCATGATTTTTGTTTCATGATGCATGATTTTTGTTTTATGATGCATGATTTTTGTTTCATGATGCATGCTTTTTGTTTCATGATGCATGATAGAACGCGAATTAACACAGATCAGAGTGAGTGAGGATTGAAGCTAAGTTGTGAATTGAAGAGTAGGAGAATGCCGCCCCCCCCTTGAGTGAATTCCTGTAAGTAGTTTGCACGGCCCCTTTCATTGCTGGTGGCACACAGCCGGAGGTGGAGACCTCCTGAACCCCCAGCTGAGCTAGTGTTATTTATCTACCTCCTACAGCCGTAAGATGTGACACAAGGTCGGGAAAGTAGGATTTGAAAAACCAGCGCCCGAGAAATGCCTGGGCAGCCCCGTCGGCATTCCCCGGTAGGGGCGGCTTAGGCGATTAGCAATAAACTAACCCCTTCTCAAAAAAACTGCATAAGGCAGACCAATAGACCGGCGTAAATCATACCCGAAGGCCAAGACAATACCGGTCTATGGGGTGTAGTAACCATCAGAATAGATACTACACTGTGATCCCAGCCAAAAGGCCAAGCCCCCAGCTGAACTTCCCTCCCACTAAAGGAAGATGTGACACAAGGTCAGAAGATGGGTTTGAAGGAAAAGCCAGTGCTCAAGAAGTGGAGCACTCTAGCCCACAAAAAAATGCCTGGACATCCTTGTCAGCATTCCCCAGTAGGGGCGCCTCAGGCGATTAGCAATAAGATAATACCTTCTCGAAGAGAGAAGGTAAAGCCTGGGAAGGTGGACTAAAATCTGTCGGACGTAAGTTTTAGGTTTAGTTTGGCAAAAGACGGTTCGTATTGCGCCAAAAAAAATAATTAAACAAAAAAGTTCCAATTATAAAAAAACAGTTTGATTTGTTTTCACTGTTGATAATTAAATGATTTAAAACAAATTGTCATTTGCACACAAAAAAAAGACAAACAAAATATAATGTTTTTTTTTTGGGGGGGGCAACTACAAACTCAATATTTTATTCCGATTCTTCGGTTTCCTTCATGGAAACTGAAACCATGTTCTTCAGAACAAAAACAAAAAAGTTCTATTCAATTTCTGTCAAATGAAATTATATCCCACTCGGAATTATTAAAAATATTTTTTAAATTATTTTTAAAAAAACATTCTAAGTATAAAAAAAAGTTAGATTTTATTATTTGTTTAAAAATATTTTTTTAATTATTTAAAAAAAAAACATTCTAATCATAAAAAAAAAGTTAGATTTTATTATTTGTTTAAAAATATTTTTTTAATTATTTAAAAAAAAAACATTCTAAGTATAAAAAAAAGTTAGATTTTATTATTTGATTAAAAATATTTTTTTAATTATTTTAAAAAAAAACATTCTAAGTATAAAAAAAAGTTAGATTTTATTATTTGATTAAAAATATTTTTTTAATTATTTAAAAAAAAAACATTCTAAGTATAAAAAAAAGTTAGATTTTATTATTTGATTAAAAATATTTTTTTAATTATTTAAAAAAAAAACATTCTAATCATAAAAAAAAAGTTAGATTTTATTATTTGATTAAAAATATTTTTTTAATTATTTAAAAAAAAAACATTCTAAGTATAAAAAAAAGTTAGATTTTATTATTTGATTAAAAATATTTTTTTAATTATTTAAAAAAAAAACATTCTAAGTATAAAAAAAAGTTAGATTTTATTATTTGATTAAAAATATTTTTTTAATTATTTTAAAAAAAAACATTCTAATCATAAAAAAAAAGTTAGATTTTATTATTTGATTAAAAATATTTTTTTAATTATTTAAAAAAAAAACATTCTAATCATAAAAAAAAAGTTAGATTTTATTATTTGTTTAAAAATATTTTTTTAATTATTTAAAAAAAAACATTCTAAGTATAAAAAAAAGTTAGATTTTATTATTTGATTAAAAATATTTTTTTAATTATTTTAAAAAAAAACATTCTAATCATAAAAAAAAAGTTAGATTTTATTATTTGATTAAAAATATTTTTTTAATTATTTTAAAAAAAAACATTCTAATCATAAAAAAAAAGTTAGATTTTATTATTTGTTTAAAAATATTTTTTTAATTATTTAAAAAAAAACATTCTAAGTATAAAAAAAAGTTAGATTTTATTATTTGATTAAAAATATTTTTTAAATTAAAAAAAAACATTCTAATTATAAAAAAACGTTTTATTTTATCATTTGTTAATAATTAAACAAATTGTTGAAAAATTATTATTTGCCAAAATAAAAAAAACTCTCCTAAAATATAACTGGGGATTTTTTTTTGGACTAACACCGTTTCACAATTTCCGATTTCAGATATGGCGGCCATGATGAAGTGGATACTTTCTATTTTACCAATTTGATTTAAATTTTTGATTTAAGCTATGGCGGCCATGACAGAGTAGACATTTTCTATTAAGTCAATCTTTTATTTTAAATATTTATTATCATGTTAAATAGTTTAGCTAAATGTTCAGTCACGTCTCTTAATTGTTTGGTACTGTTATCTATCTTGTACCAGCTGTCGTGACGTTCGATTCAGAATCGTTTGGCTGTCCTACGCAAACGGCCGAGTGTTGACGAGCCGATTGCGATTAGCCAATCAGCGAGCAGCCAGTAACTTTGTTACAAAAAAATATGTCGTATTAACAATAATTTTGGTAAGTTTTTTTTTTTTGGTTTCTTCAAAAAAATTCCTTTTAAATAAAAATACAGTATTCATTTTATAACATAGCTATGTTTTTTCCTCTTTCTTCCAAAAAATTCATGTAAATATGTTTAATTTTCTTTGTTTCTTTAAAAAATTCCTTACCCTAAAAAAATTAAAAAAAAACAAGCAAAACATTATCATAGGACGCAACACTGTATCAAAAATGTCGGCTGCTTCAGCTCGACAACTCTCGGCCGTTTGCGTATAACAGCCGAACGCTTCTGAGTCGAACGTCACGACAGCTGGTTCAAGATAGATAAGAGCACCAATTGTTTATATAACGTTAAAAAACAAAAAAACAAATATACAACAAATAAATGTTACCAAAGGCAAGATAAGTTACTCTTCTACTAACCTGGATAAGTTTTTTTTTTTTTTAACATAGTTAACCCCAAACAAGGCAGGACGCCACTGTAGATGTAAGGGGCTACTGAGAAAAAAGAAGAGGGGAGAAGGTAGGGGGCAGTCAACCTAGATTGGGATCCGTGCAGCGAGATGTCTGTTTACATTAGTTTTAAACTTCTGCATGTCTGTACTGTCGGGGAAACAGGGGGCAGGAAAGGAGTTCCAGAGGCCAGCAACACAAGGAAAGAAGCTACTTGAGTAGAAGGCTCCCCGACATCTGCGGACCTCCACAGTGAATGAATGAGATTTAGTTGATTGTCGAGTTAGTCTATTGAATTTACGTCGAGGGGGCACCAGAGTAGCCAGTTCATCGGAGCATAATCCATTGAAGTATTTGTAAAACAAGCACAAGGATGCTACATTGCGGCGATGGGACAAAGGCTGGAGTTTGGTTGACAGTGAGGGACCTATTAGGTTGGCGATTCTTTTTTTAACCTTGTTAAAGAAGGAGAGACTAGTAGATGATGCACCAGCCCAGATGTGGCAACAATACTCCATGCATGGGCGGATGGTGGCTTTGTAGAGATACAGGATAATGTCAGGTGCGAGGAGTTTACTAGCACGGTAAAGGGAGCCAACCTTCTTTGCGGCAGCCTTGGCAATGTCTTCGATGTATTTGTTCCAATTCATGTTACCTGTGAAGGTTAGGCCGAGGAGTTTGAATGATGAACTCTCAGGTAGGGTGTTATTTGCCATGGCAATCGGTGGTTGGAGAGGTTCTTTGTAGTTATTGAAGGAAAGGAGCTTTGTCTTAGCGGCATTAAAAGTTACCAACTATTTGTGACCCCAATCAACTACAGCCTGGAGGTCATTTTCTAAGGATTCAGCCAATGCCTCGGATATGATTGTATCGGTTTTGCCAACATGGCGAGAGTAAAGTGTGGTGTCGTCAGCAAATAAACCAATCTCAGACACTGAGTCATCAGGGAGATCGTTTATATAGATCAGGAACAACAGAGGTTCAAGGATAGATCCCTGGGGCACACCAGCATTTATGTCATGTTGCTTAGATGAACGGCCATCCAGGACAACCTGGATTTTTCTTTTGTCTAGGAAGGATCTGATTATATTAAGTAATTGCCCAGTAAGAAACCCTTTATGCCATACCTTGTCAAAGGCTTTGGATATATCAAGCGCCACTGCCCTAGCTTCACCTGTCCAGTGTATGATACATGCATTCAGAGATGACCGTTAGGATGTACGCAGTAGATCATGCTTTTCTAAATCCATACTGGCGGTCAGATAGAAGTTTAGCATTATCTAAGTGCCTTACTATCGCTAGATTGATTAAGGATTCAAAGATTTTAGCAAAGATCGGCAGCAGACTGTTTGGGTGATAGTTGTGAGGATCGGTTCTATTCCCAGAACTCTTGTAGACTGGTACCACAGAGGCACTTTTCCAGCTATCAGGGAAGCAAGATTCAGCTAGGCATTTATTGTATAGTTTGGAGAGGACAGCGGCCAGTTCAGCAGAGCATTTCTTTATTACTAATACTGGTATAAGATCAGGCTCACAAGCTTTGGCGGTGTCAAGGTTTTTTATGATGTCTCTGACCTGGGATGGAGTGATGACCAGGTTATCAAGTGTGGCTTCGGTCCGCAATGGGAATTTGGGGAGGGGGTGGTTATCTGAGTCTAAAGTAGAGTTAGAAGCGAAGCGCTGGGCAAGTAGTTAAGCCTTATCAGTGGCCATGCATACGACATCATTGTGGTTTGATAGTGGGGGAATCGTTGATTGACCATTATTCACTACACTATTTTAGATTTTCCAGAAATCACGAGTACCTAGTTTCTGTGACTGGATGCGTTTTTTTGTTAACTCATTATACCTTCTCTTCGCCTCACCTATCACGACCTTGCAATTATTTCTTGACTCTATAAATGTATGTCTATTAGTAGCTGACTTATGGCGGTCGAATTTACGGAATGCTTGTTGCCTCTTAGAAATGGCAGCTGCACATTCCGAGGTGAACCATTGGGGAGAGTGGGGCTTGCTAAAGAATTTTCGCATGGGGGCATAGGCTTCGATGCCTGCTTTGACCCATTCAGTTAATTCGTTTGCACACTGGTCGGCAGGGAGTGAGAAGGTTTCCCTCAATGGGGCGTCACTGATGTGATCTCTGATTGACTCGAAATCAGCCTGCTTGTAGTATCATGTTGTTTTGAGCAACGGTTCATCAGCTTTTGGACGACTTTTTAGGGTGATATGTATCATTAGCACAATGTGATCAGCATTCCCGAGTGGGCTATAAGCTTTTGTCACACAAGCCTCGGGCATTAAGGTCAAGAAAAGGTCTAGAAGTGAGGCTTGTTGGTCTACTTGATCGGGGATGCGGGTCGGAAAATCGACAGTCTGAGAGAGGGAGTGAGCTAAGGAGAAATTATACGTAGAGTTGCCGGCTGCGTCAGTAAGGCTGGAGAATCCCAACCAGTCGCAGTGGTGGGCATTAAAATCCCCAAATACATGTATCTGGGCATTCGAGTCAATTAAGAGTGCTCTATCTATGCTTTCAGTAACAGAGTTTAGCAGAGTACAGAGTAGAGTGGGTTGGCCAAGGTGAGTACTTGTTTGGTGCCAATAGGCTCACACAACCAGTCCATTAGTCACGACCTGGTCCATGGGGGTTGTGACCTCGGGAAAGCCCACCGGAGATAATTGCAGGGTCCCTTTCCATGCGCGACATGGCACATACAACTACCCATGGTATTATGGAACTGATGATAGAGCAGCCGTTCCTGGCGCTACCCAAGAGTTTGGGCTCCTTCCTATCAGTCGGAAACAGCAGCCATACAAGCTGTCTAACCTGTACCCTCAACCTGTTGAAACAGGAGAGACCCAGACTGGTCATGTAAGACTTAGTGACGAGAAAACTTTCCCCAAGTTGCCCAAATAGAGAGAAGGAGAATGGCGTTCATTGTCCTAGTAAGGAAACAAGGCTAGGCACTGAGTGTTTAGAGGGGTCCCTGTGCTGTTACCTCTGCGCCTGACTAATAAACAAAGAAGGAGTGCAAGGGCCGGCGATAGGTTCTGCCTATCTACTCCTTAAGCAATTGTAGGTTTGCAAAACGGATATTTTGTTCGAGATTCAAACTCTAGGAAGGTTGTCGATCAAGACTAAGGAGGCCTCCCTCCCAACGGTTTACTGCCACGGCGTAAATAGCTGGTAGCAAGGTTTTTTTGTCAGAGATTTCCTTCTCTTAGATGGATAGCCTTACAAGGTCTTATGGGTCCAACACTCCGAGAGGGGTAAAAATAACCTGCGCCCGTTTACTAGTCGAGCATTTCCTGACCCCCGCAGGTTAATAAAAAAAATAAAAATAAAAAATAAATAAAAAAAAAAAATAGAAATAATACTTCCAATAAAACGTATATATATATATATATATATATACACAATCATACACATACATATATATAAACATGAATATATATATACATATATATACATATACATATACATGTAGATATAAGTTCAATGTAATACTAAAGAGGGAACAGAAAGTTAAAGATAGGTTTCCCTCTCGCAAGTAAGTATAAATAAGAGAAATAAAAAAAAAAAACAAAAAAAACTCCAGGTCAGCATGGGATTCCAAGATTTAATCAGTGGGAAATCAATAGACAGGGCATAAGACAGTATATATCAATAATTAAACACATTTAAGTCAAACACAGAATTTAGTACATTCATATAAGACATATTTAGAAAAAAATGAGTACTAGAACATGAGAAAAAAATGAAATAAAGAGCAAAGAATAAAAATAGGAAATAAAAGAAAATGCTTATCTCCATCAGATTTGAGGGGACCTTTTCAGTCGCAAGTTTATTTGTGTTTTGACTTATTTTAAAAAGTTTTTTGTTCCAAACAAACTTGGTGTTCATATGTTCAGTTAGAACGGAAAACAAAATGACTGAAATTACAGTTTCGACAATCGCTCAAAAAACGAAAATTAAGCAAAATACTGCTAGAACATTACATTTTCCCATTATTTGTGATACTTTTTTTATGTGCTTCTTGCACGATTTTGTTTATTTTTCAAATTTAAACAGGCCCGTGCACAGTCATTTTGTGAACATCCATTTTGTTTATTTTTCAAATTTAAACAGGCCCGTGCACAGTCATTTTGTGAACATCCATTTTGTGTTTCGTTCTAACTGAACATTTGAACACCAGGTTTGTTTTGAACAACAAAAAAAACGGTGCTTTTTTTTAGATTTTTATGTGAACGTGGCTTCCGGTTAAATTTATGGCGTCACGTCCGCTACGGATGGCCGTAATTGAAAAAAAAAGGTTTTGTTGATGAGATTTTCATTTTTCATAAATTAGTTTTGTTTATGGGATTTTTTTTATTAGTATTGTTCCTTCAAATTATAGTTTAATAAATTGATTTTTACAAACAAATTATCAAACGAAATTTTTTTTTTTAATTTCGACTTCCGCTTCCTTTTTTCATTGCTAATTAATGATTACCTTCTTTGGCGGCGGCGAACGAAAAACAATTTTTTTGGCAACATTTTATATGAGATAAGAAAATGTTATGAATTATAAATTATTGTCAAATAAAAAAAAAAAAATAACTTTCGGTTCGTAAAATGTCATTTTTTGTCAAATATTAAAAAAAATAACTTTCGGTTCGTAAAATGTCATTTTTTGTCAAATATTAAAAAAAATAACTTTCGGTTCGTAAAATGTCATTTTTTGTCAAATATTAAAAAAAAAACTTTCGGTTGATAATTTGTTTGGTAAAAGTAATTCAATAAAATGTTTTTATTTATTTCAAACATTTACATCAATAAGAAAATGTGTATTTTCAATGGAAATAGTATTTGTTTATTACTACATTATACTAAGAAAAAATAAAATAATCAAACACATGTATTGTTTGTAGTCAATCCGTGAAGACAAATATAAAAAAATCTGGTGGCAAACCACAGTGGTTAATCTCTTTCAAACGTCCAATCGGTAAACAAATGTTCAAGAACAATTCTTTGTACTCCAGTCTCCTCTTTCAGCCTCACTCTGCTTTCCCTACCGCTCTCCGGTCAGCTCAATGAAAAGAGTACCGTTTATATACTGCTTATTGCCCCACCTATGCAAATTGACTGTCAACCAGAGCCATCTAGCTTTCAAATTCTCCAAACAGCCAATTTGCAAAGGGGGACAACTCAAACCACACTTTCTGGATTCATTCCTGGCTGGGGCAACTTTGCTAACCACATTGTTATCATTAAACTATAATTCGAAGGAAAAGTACTTATAAATCACATAAACAAGAAACGTTTTTTTTTTCATTTATGGTCATCCGTAGTGGAGGTGACGCCATCAATTTAACCGGAAGCCACGTTCACATAAAAATCTTTAAAAAACACCAAAAAAACTATTTAAAATAAGTTAAAACACAAATAAACTTATCGGCGCTCTTGTATAAGCAGTGATCGATCTGAGGGGGACAACTCTACCTTACCCAGCCGCCGCCATTCCGAACTCGCCAACACTTCGGCAAGGGAGACAACTTTGACACGCATTTTTACAAACCCTTTATAACAATTAATGCGTTAGAAATAGCCTTTGAATGCGTTCAGAGTAACTTTTAAACAATTAATAAAAACAAAACATGTTATGGGTTTTAAATGCACTTTTAAGCACTTTTATTTACATGCCACAAATTGTATACACTTTATAACAATTAATAAAAATGTTACGGGTTTTAAATGCGTTTTAAATAATTTTACATTTGAGACCACAAACCTTCATTTAAAAAGAAGAAAAAATATCAATGTTAATTAATAATTTGTTTAAAAGTTATTTTTAACGCATTTAAAACCCGTAACATGTAGCAGAAAAAATTAATCTTCCACCTCTTCTTTTCTCTACTTCGTTATCTTCTTCCTCTCTCTTCTTCTTCCTCCTCTTCTTCTTCTTTCTCTCCTTCTTCTTTCTTCTTTCTCTCCTTCTTTCTCTCCTTCTTCTTTCTCTTCTTCTTCTTTCTCTTCTTCTTCTTTCTCTTCTTCTTCTTTCTCTTCTTCTTCTTTCTCTTCTTCTTCTTCCTCTTCTTCTTCTTCTTCTTTCCACGTTGTCCCTCGTAGACTACGTTCTCAGCCTCGTCGCCTCTTGCCTCCAGCGACCCGTTTTTATATTAAACTGGACTCTCGTCTCCGCGAGAGAACACGAGATTTCACGGGATTACCTGGCGATATTAAGCCTAGGACGCCATCTTGCCGCTCTTTGGGCGGTCCAGCCCTGCAGAGCGCGCATCGAGACCGTTTTCCAGGTAATCCCATGTTTTCACAATTTATAACACACTCCCCCCTGATCTCATTATCACAGAAAGAGCAGGGAGGCCGTGTCCTTTTTCTTCGAGTGCTTCTTCGGGGAGGGGGATTCGGGGCCTCATCGTCATCCGTGCTGTCTTCCGTGGCAGGAAGGTCAGCGAACCTGAGGCTGCGCATCGCAGCATCACTGTCCGGGCTTTCATCAGCAGTAGGAGGGTCAGTACATTCAAGGCTATCACTCTCAGTGTCGCTGCGCGATGAAGCCGTCATGAACCAGAATGATGGTTCGCTGGTCACGGATTCAATGTCACTATCCTCGTTAAATGGCAGCTGCGTTTGGAATACCGATCTTAAGTCTTTAATGTGACGGGGTACTCCATCAACTCGCACCGCCTGCGGGCTGATCACTTCAGTGACACGACCGGTTCCGTAACGAGTCGTGCACTGGCCTCGGGGTTTTTTAACCCAAACGACATCTCCTTTTTTCATTTTCTCCTGTGGAGGTTCTGGTTCGGGCAGTAAGCTACTCTCCAAACCTCTCGCCCTGACATGGTATGTATGTAGCGCATTAGCTGGCGCGGTGGAGGGTGAAGTATCGTCCTTAGGGGTGACGTTATACCAATAGACTGCTTCAGCCACCGTACACCCCTTCCGCGCTGCGATGGTCTTGATAGTCCTATGGTTGCGCTCAATAATTCCGTTCCCACTGGGCACATGGGCACACCGAAAACGCAGACGGACACCCCAGCCATCTACAAACTGTTTGAACGGTGCACTAACAAAAGCGGGGCCATTGTCGGTCAATATCTCAGAAGGAGGGCCACGCTCAAGGAACACACTTTCCAACTCATGGACAATGGCAGCCGTATCCTGCCGGCGAAGGGACCGCCACAATGCAAATCGGGACGGTCCGCAGTCAATAAGGGTCAAGAAATTCCCCCCGTTGTAGTGAGTTATGTCCATCGCAATCCTATCCCAGTTATACTTCACACCGAGTGTGCCCTTCTTCCACCGGACAGGTGCTGGGTCGATCGATTGGCAGGTGTTGCAACTTCTCACAACAGATTTCACAGCCCTCCGTGACACAGAGGGGTCAACCAACCTGGCGAAGTAAAAGGTTCGGTTTACACCAGGGTGCCCGCTTTGGCAATGGACATCAGCGATACGCTCTGGGCTGAGTCTACGTCCCACCGCAGCACAATTTACAGGTGCTGGTTCGTTCATTTCTTTCTGCAGGTCCAGCCAACGGCGAGGCACTCTGGTCAATCGATCCGCTCGATTCAAACAGGACTGCACCAGTGTCACATCTATGACCAAGTTGTATTCATTGACGGTTTCGGTTAGGGTAGCAAGCCGCCTCCGGATTAACATTTCGGCCGATGCCTTCGTTGTCAGCCGTGCTTTTCCGTTCAAGGCATCGGTCATCCACCGATGCACACACGTGGAATCCGTGATAACGTGGAGGACGCTAGCCTGCCACTGAAGCGCTAGATTGACTCCTTTCAGTGTAGCATCGAGTTCAGCTAGGTTTATGTGCTTAGCGTCATTCTCTGGCCGGAGCCAGCAGGCATCTTCTACTATGCTTCCATTGACTGCCAGAGCAACGCCAAGGGCAAGTGAGCTGGCGTCCACCCAAACTGTAAACTCACTCCCATCGACGCACCAGCTCCCTCGTACAGGGTCATCATTGGTCACTCTGGCCACAGCTTCCACCAGCATGCTTCGCAGGGAAGGATCACGCACCTCATCGTCCCATCCTGTTGACAAAGAAGTTGCCCGTCGCTTTATAGCCGCCACAGCCACTCGGAGCCACCCACACACAGGGAAGTGACCCACCAGTTTTCCACACATGGAAAACGTGCTCCGACGTGTGATGGTAGATGGGATTTCCGGGATTTCACCGCCCCTTCCCCATTGGAGGCCATCTGCACTTCCTCTCACCTGCAGCCCGAGCACTTTCGCCCCATCCTGCAGCCGCTCCGGTTCCTTGCACGACAACCCGAAGTGCTCAAAGTGTTCTTTGACCGCCTGGGCAGACAGCAGGCTCTCATTGACAAAAATGTCGTCTATATAAGACGATGTCGCCTGTTGCACAGCTTTATCCTGACGCCGGATCGCCCGCATGATCGCCGTCATGATGCCCGGGGCTACATTCAAGCCGAACCCCAGCCTGGTCAAGCAATAGCGAGTTCCTTTGATTACCACTGTCTGGAATGGCCACAGCGATTTCTCAACACGTATTTGTAGGTAAGCTCTTCGCAAGTCCAGTATGGCCGCTTCCGCACCCTGCCGTCGCCACTCTCGCAGTTTATGAGCACAAACGTCAGCCCCCGAAGTGTATGGGTCAACGTGTTCATTGAGTTCCCGGTAATCAAGAACAGGTCGAACTTTCTGCTTGTTCTCTTGTCTGATAGCCATCAGGGGAATTAGCCCCCGCGGGGGCCCGAGCTCATCCTCTGGGTATGGAATTAACCAGCCGTTATCCAGCCACACTTGAAGTTCTGCCTCGTACTGCCCCCTAAGCCATGCAGGAGGGGGATACTCTGTCAGCCGATTCCGCAAAGACACTGGTGGCTGGTCGCCTGCCCACTTCCAGGACGCTGTCCATGTGTTTGTGCCCTTGTCATATTCTGCGTGGAAATCGGGTTCGTCAAGAGTGATTGCTGCACACATTTGTTTGTCTGGTCGAGGGAATCTCACATCACCGACGCTGTTTACAGTAATTCCGCCTAGCTGTGTAATAGTGTCCATTCCAAGGAGAAGGTCATATCCGAGCAGCTCCCCATCGACCACCAACACCGTCACAGCCACCGAGGGGCCATTGTCAATGCTGATATGAACAACACTGGATCCACAACACACTAATGAGCCTTTGTCGACAGTCAGGACGGGGATCTGTCGTTTCTTCCATGTGGTGCAACATTCCTTTCGAAGGAGGGTTTGGGTACAGCCGGTGTCAACCAGCGCTGAACGTTTACACCCATCAACTTGAACTGTCACTGCAGGAAGCGCTTTGTTCAATGCCGCTTTGGGGAGGGTGCTAGCGCTGCGGCGTCCTCCCCCTGCCCGTTTCCCGGACAATTCCGTGCTATGTGGCCTGGCTTATTGCATTGGTAACACCGTATTACTTTTCGTGCTCCATAATTTGGGGTGCGCCTTGTGCCGCCTCTGCAGTCTCTGGAGAAGTGGTTGGGGCCACCACATGTATAGCATCGTAGGCCCTCTGCTGGCGAGTCCAAGGTGTCAACCGCTGCAGAGACCAGTTCTCGATCGTCCTTCAAGATGTTTCGTGCTCTCGCCAACAACTCCACCAATTCAATCTCTGTGAGTCTCAATGATGCTCGCAGCAGTCGGCTTGCATCGTCCGGAAGTCCAGACAAAAAGGCGCATGCCAATATGCGGTCACTCGCACCGCCGAAGGGAGCAGCAAGCTTTTTCAAGTCGGCCATGTAGACGTCCACTGTCTCCCCCGGCCCAAGCCGGCGTTCGGAAAATTGCCTCCAGGCAACAAAAGGATCTGCACCAAATGCCCCGTGCAGCGCCTGTGCAATCTGCTCCATGGTCGCATCATTACTGAGCTGCTGGTACACGGCGTAAGCCCCCTTAGTGAGTCTCAATGGGATGACCATAGCTGGGTCTTTAATTTTGCACAACCGGCAAACACGCTCGGCCTTCTCCAGCCATTCGACCACCGATGGACCAGCAGGAGAGCCGTCGAATTCCGGAATCAATCTGATGTCGAATTTTTCCATAATGCCGAGATAGCTTGTAGCAGAAAAAATTAATCTTCCACCTCTTCTTTTCTCTACTTCGTTATCTTCTTCCTCTCTCTTCTTCTTCCTCCTCTTCTTCTTCTTTCTCCTTCTTCCTTCTCTCCTTCTTCTTTCTTCTTTCTCTCCTTCTTTCTCTCCTTCTTCTTTCTCTTCTTCTTCTTTCTCTTCTTCTTCTTTCTCTTCTTCTTCTTTCTCTTCTTCTTCTTTCTCTTCTTCTTCTTTCTCTTCTTCTTCTTCCTCTTCTTCTTTCCACGTTGTCCCTCGTAGACTACGTTCTCAGCCTCGTCGCCTCTTGCCTCCAGCGACCCGTTTTTATATTAAACTGGACTCTCGTCTCCGCGAGAGAACACGAGATTTCACGGGATTACCTGGCGATATTAAGCCTAGGACGCCATCTTGCCGCTCTTTGGGCGGTCCAGCCCTGCAGAGCGCGCATCGAGACCGTTTTCCAGGTAATCCCATGTTTTCACAATTTATAACACATAACATTTTTTTATTAATTGTTATAAAGTGTATACAATTTGCGGCATGTAAATAAAAGTGATTAATTGTTATAAAGGGTTTGTAAAAATGCGTGTCAAATGCCGAAATGTGGGCGAGTTCGGAATGGCGGCGGCTGGGTAAGGTAGAGTTGTCCCCCTCAGATCGATCACTGCTTATACAAGAGCGCCAACTTATCCAGGTTTAGTAGAAGAGTAACTTATCTTGCCTTTGGTAACATTTATTTGTCGCCTATTTGTCCCCCCCCCTTTCGTTTTGTTAGCTGCTGTTAAAAATGCCCAATGATGTTTATTTATCGAATTCACCTAAAATGCAGTCTTCAAAGGGAAACCATTAATTGTCGGTGCTTCTGCCGTTTCGCCCGACATGTTAGGCCTCTCTTTAAAAAAGAAATAGCTAAAAAAAAAATGTATAAACTTCGTTATGTACTTACGTGGTAGCTGAAAAAAAAGACTACATAAAAAATTACGCAAATTCATCCAGTATTTATTAAATAAAAAATAAAAAACGATTTTATCATTTGTAGCCATGTTTTAAACCAGTAAACAAAATTTGACTTATCTCCCTTGTCTATTTCATAAGTGGAAATGTCTAACGATACGTAAGATCGTTTTTTTTTCTTTTTCTTATAATTTAATAAATACTGGATGAATTTGCGTAATTTTTTTCTGTACAATCTTATTTTCAGCTACCACGTAAGTACATAACAAAGTTTATACATTTTTTTAGCTATTTTTTTTTTAAAGAGAGGCCTAACATTGTGATGTTGTGGTTAAACAGCAGAAGCACCTAATTTTTACTTACATTTTTAAAAAATGGTTATCTAATCCCAATTACCGACATTTTCCCACCAAACATTGGTTCGACCTTGATTAGGGAATAAAATGTGATATGTTTGAAAAGTTACTAAAAACATATTTACAAAAAATTAACGTATTCGAATAACATTATATACTTACTTTTATCAATTTTTCTTTTGTTTGAATGGTTTTAAATAAGAAAACGGCTGAAAGATTTGCGAATTTAGTTTTGTGAACGATTTACTCGAGTAATCAAAATAGTGAAAAGCAGCTTCGCAGAAAATTAATGAAGTTGAAAAAATTTCGATGACAGATCAAATCTTTTGGGGAATTGAAAGGTAGAATCAATCCATTTGGCAGATGGGAAGTATATGGAGGACCTCTGGCTTCCGATGGAAAAAGCTTGAAGAAAGGGGGCTACGGTACGAAACGGGTACCCAGATTTTTCTCCTGCAAACAGGAAGTCGCGTCATATTAAAGGCACCGCTTTTTTGTCCCCTTCCCCAAAAAGTTCCGGTCAACCGAGAATGTCGCAGAATTGGGATCTTGATATGTGGATGATGTGCAAAAGCAGATTCAAACCCATGTTTGGTACTTCATCATCCACATTACCATCCCATTTGAATGAATTTATGTGGCGCCAACAATAGCATGCTAATGTATATTTCAATTTTTTATCCTGTAAATTAAGTTTTGAAAAAAAAATTCGGTTCTTGTTCCTTAAAAGTACGAAAAAAACTTTTTTTCTGTCTTCTCCTAAGAAAGAGGTAATTAAGGGGCAGTAACTCTGAATTGGAATTTTGAGTCAGATTTTGTCTGTATTATCTAACTCATCACGTTGAACGTATGTGGTGTGAAGCGAAAACACGAAATAAACTTGAATGTGGCACCCACACGCAAATGGTGGATTCCTATCTCGCAGAATTCATGTGGCGGCAGAGATTCGGACGTCAACAGTCATTTGCCCAAATTTGTAAAGAAATTGCTCTATTTCATTCTTAAATTTTCCATGCTGAATTTTATTCAATAATTACATTCAGTATAAAAAACTATTTAACTTTTCCTTGCTGAATTTCGTTCAGTGATTTCATTCACTACTAAAATCAAATTTAATCAAAATAAATTCTAAAATTTACCATTACTGTATTCTTTTGCGTTCATTTATTAATAATTAATTTCCAGTTAATTACTTTCGATGTAATATCAGCAGTTGAATAGAGTTACTGCCCCTTAATTACCTCTCTATTATGAGAAGACAGAAAAAAGTTTTTTTCGTACTTTTAAGGAACAAGAACCAAAAATTCTTAAAAAGTAAAAAAATTACATTTCGTTGCTCAAAAACATTGTTTATTCTTTTGAAATATTACTTGTTTCTAAATTACTTATTATTATAGATCAAGGCTATATTTCATACCCCCTCCATTTCTGCCCTCGTAGGGAGGCCAGTAAATAGTGACACAAAAACATGTTTTAAAAGAAAACATGTTAATATTTTATTTGTTTTATTTATGGACCTTCTGCCTTAAAATAAATATCAACATGTTAAAAGAAAAAAAATTCCGAAATATACTGCATTTATTAAAATAAATAAAAGGTTTATTTACAAGTGTTTTGGGATCAAGACTAGAATAAGGACCCCAGATCATTAACACAAGACACGGGACATATTTTGGAATCACCGGTTGACCTCGCAATACACGTGGTCTCTATTTACAAAACACTTGTAAATAAATCTTACGCAAGTTATTTTAATAAATAAACGAAATATATACGCTTTTTTAAAAATCGGCTGACTTGTAATCTTTCGTTTTGCCTCCCCACGAGGGCGGAGTTAGACTTCAAAAATCAGTTTCTAAACAGAAGCAATTTAAAGTTTATGAAGTTTTTGTCCTTTTTTTCTGTAAGCAACAAATGAAATAAGATTTAACAAATACGAAGTTTTATTTATTTGTTTATAATTGTTGCTTACAGAAAAAAAGGAAAAAACTTCATAGACTGATTTTTGAAGTCTAACTCCACCCTCATGGGGAAGCAAAAGTGTAGTATCTATTTTTTTGATACTACACTTCATCATTCCTATCTGCGGTCAGTTATAGAGAAATCCTTCTAAACTGAGGTAACTTTAATTTTCATTCCGAGGTAATTTTAACCTACCTTGTGTCTACCTTTGCCCTTGTAGGGAGGCGAGTAAATAGCGAAGTTTTGTTTTTTAATAACAAATAAGTTATAAAAAGATTTGTAAATAAAATTATGTATTTGTTAAATCTTATTTTATTTGTTGACAAAAACTTCATAAACTTTAAATTGCTTCCGTTTAGAAACTGATTTTTGAAGTCTAACTCCGCCCTCGTGGGGAGGCAAAACGAAAGATTACAAGTCAGCCGATTTTTAAAAAAGCGTATATATTTCGTTTATTTATTAAAATAACTTGCGTAATCTTCCGTTTTGCCTCCTCGGGCTAGGAGCAAAGTATAGTATGGAAAAATCCTTCTAAACTGAGGTAAGATCCAAAGTGCCCCTTTTTGGGAAGCTTGATTTACTCTACAAAACGAAAGATTACTTAAGTACGATGATAAATATTTCATACCCCCCCCATTTCTGCCCTCGTGGGGAGGCAAGTAAATAGTGACACAAAAACATGTTTTAAAAGAAAACATGTTAATATTTTATTTGTTTTATTTATGGACTCTCTGCCTTAAAATAAATATTAACATGTTAAAAGAAAAAAAATTCCGAAATATACTGCATTTATTAAAATAAATAAAAGATTTATTTACAAGTGTTTTGTAAATAGAGACCACGTGTATTGCGAGGTCAACCGGTGATTCCAAAACATGTCCCGCGTCTTGTGATAATGATCTGGGGTCCTTATTCTAGTCTTGGTCCGTGTTTTGTAAATAGCGACCACGTGTATTGCGAGGTCAACTGGAAGACGCCGGTGACTTCCGGAATATGTTCCGCGTCTTGTGTTAATGAACTCGTTATTGTAGTATTGATCCAATATATCACTTGTTTCTTAAAAAAAAAAAAGAAAAAAAGATTTATTCTATTTTGTTTATTTTTTTAATCAAGTACTTGTTTCATGAAAAAAAAAAGATTCTTTCGTTGCCGGTTTTTTGAAAAAAGTTTTCCGCCCGGTATTTTTGGGGAAGAGAACAAAAAAGCGGGGCCTTTAATATGACGCCACTTCCTGTTTGCAGACAAAAAATCTGGGTACCCGTTTCGTACCGTAGCACCGAAGAAAGTGTGTACGGATGCCTGAAAGTGATACAACAATTTCTTTTATTTTTTATTCATATTAATTTCAGACTTTTCTTAATTTATTTGACTGTACTCAAAACTTAAAAAAAAAAAATTTTATTGAAAAAAATAAACAAAATAGAAATAATCTTTACTTTCAAGAAATAATATTTTTGAGCAACGGAATGTGATTTTTTTTTTATTCAATGTTTTTTTGGAAATATTTAGTGAAAATAATGTTTTTTGGGGAAACATTTTATTAAACGTCATAATAATAGCGTATCCAATACAGTATATTGCCGAAGAAATTTGTTTTCATTCGGCGGCACCAGAGTCATTCCTGGAGGTGACCCTCGAAGTTTTCCGGGAAAAATGTTTTGAAAACAAATAAAAACAAATAAATTATTTTTCAAATAGATTGTATTATGTTAATTATTAGATTATGATGAAAGAAAAGTCTGAAATTAATACGACAAAAATAAAAATCTGAAATTAATATGAATAAAAGAAATTGTTGTATCACTTTCAGGCATCCGTACACACTTATTTCAAGCTCTTTTGACCGGAAGTCAGATGTCCTCCACGTACTTCCCATCTGCCATTCATTTTTATTATTTTCAATATTTTACTTTTTTAATGATGGTGTTCGGTCGTGGCTATCATAAAAGAAGTCCTGTGAACTGAATCGATATTTTCTGGTGATGTAATTGATGGTGGTTTTTGGGCTAGGGTTAAGAATGCTAACCGGAAGTCATCGGAACGCTTAACGAGTATGCGTCATCAGACAAGCAGACTCACATCCATAAGATTATTTATTCACTTCCAAATCATTGTTAACTTGTTTCTGCTATTGTGACTTTATTCCCCTGCCAAGAACACCGCTACTCTCCTGGCGTTTATGGAGACGTTGTTGCAATATTAGAGGGAAATAAAAATCCAAGGAAGATAACTACGTTTGACTTGAAAAATCAAATACATGTACGGATGGACATAGGGGTCAAAATTAACATTATTTTGTTTAGAGGGGAATTCTACTTTTTCAGGTAATTACGTGTGCTTTTACAACCTGGAACCACTGGGATTTTTTTTAGAGGAGGGGGGGGGGAGGAATTCTACTTTTTTAGCTAATTACAACCTGTAACCACTACATATTTTTAAACGTATATTACAGGACCGGCGGCACAGTTATAAAAGTGTGGGGGGGGGGGGCTCTCCTAAAAAGTGGGGGACCCGTTAAACACATGCATATATAACTTCATTATTGATGAGCGTAAAGTGGGGGGCTTGAGCACCCCCCCCCCCGTGCCGCCGTCCATGTATTAACCTTTAATTAGTAAAAACATAATAAATCGAAAAATGAAACAAGTTAATTAACGAACTAAAAGTGAAACAATGTTAGATGAAAATAACGTTAATTATAAACTGGAACAATACAACAATGTTAATTAATCAAATACAAAAATTAAATAAACTTGTTAATTAATGAAAAATGAAATTATCTCACATATTGCTCCCTGATTGCAAGAATTATACGTGGGAATACTTTTACCATTTCTCTTTTCTGCCAAAGAAACTCCATGAGATGAAGGTGGAACATTTCAGTTCCGTAGTGGTTCCAGGTTGTAAAAGCACACATAATTTCCTGAAAAAGTAGAATCCACCCCTCTAAAAAAATATAATGTCGATTTTAAACCCCTCTGTCCATCCGTACATGCATTTTATTTTTTAAGTCAAACGTAGTTATCTCTATTGAATTTTGAAAACGTTATTTCCCTCTAATATTGCAACAACGTCTGCATAAGCGCCAGCAGACTCACGTGCATAAGATTATTCATTTACTTGGAAATCGTTAACTTGTTTCTACTATTGTGACTTTATTCCCCTGCCAAGAACACGGCTACTCTCTTAAGGATTATTATTCTTGGTCTTTTGGCTAAGATCAAAGTGTAGTATCTGTCCCGGTGGATACTGCACCCCATAGACTGGTATTGTCTTGGCCTTCAGGGCTTGATTTACGCCGGTCTATGTGTCTGTCCTGTGCAGTTCTAGGAGGTCCACCCTCCCAGGCTTCGCCTTCCCTCTTTGGGGTGGAGTAAGTTTATTGCTTACTGCCTGAGGCGTCCCTACCGGGGACTGCCGACGGGGTTGCCCAGGCAATTTTTTAATGGCCAGAGTGCTCACCTCTCGGGCGCTGGCTTTTCAAACCCCACTTTCCCAACCCGACCTTGGGTTACATCTTACTTGTGGGAGTAAGATAAAACTGGCCTTGTGTCTAACTCCTGGAGAGGAGTAAATAAATACTCTCCTAAGGATTATTCATTAACTTGCATATAATTTTGAACTTGTTCCTTTTTCCAAACGTATTTCCTAAACATGATCACATTTTCAGAGTCCTGGTGTGATGGAAAATGTAAATGGCGATTTAATCTTTTCCGGTTGATTTTGACTATGAACGGCTGATAACGATTGATATCTTAAAGTTTTTTTTTAAAATAAATAAGAATTTTATTTCGGTATAAAAAATACAAGGCACTTCTACTGTATATGTTTAGCAGCACATTTTCTTTCCTTTTCCTGAAAATAAGGGGAGATAATTCAACCGGAAGTGATTTTTTATTTTTTTACTGCATAAATTAAAACATAAAAAAAAGGCAACGCTGATTTCTTTTTGGGTATAATATAACGATGGGACAGGGACTGGAGCTTGGTTGACAGTGAGGGACCTATTAGGTTTGCGACTCTTTTTTGGACCTTGTCAAGGAGGGAAAGACTAATGGATGATGCACCAGCCCAGATGTGGCAACAATACTCCATACATGGGCAGATGGTGGCTTTGTAGAGATACAGGATAATGTCAGGTGTGAGGAGTTTACTAGCACGGTAGAAGGAGCCAACCTTTTTTGCGGCAGCCTTGGCAATGTCTTCAATGTATTTGTTCCAATTCATGTTACCTGTGAAGGCTAGGCCGAGGAGTTTGAATGATGAACTCTCAGGTAGGGTGTTATTTGCAATGACAATCGGTGGTTGGAGTGGTTTCTTGTAGTTATTGAAGGAAAGGAGCTTTGTCTTTGCGGCATTAAAAGTTACCAACCATTTATGGCCCCAATCCACTACAGCCTGGAGATCATTTTCTAAGGATTCAGCCATTGCCTCGGATATGATCGCATCTGTTTTGCCAACATGGCGAGAGTAAAGCGTGGTGTCGTCAGCAAATAAACCAATCTCAGACTCAATGTCATCAGGGAGATCGTTTATATAGATCAGGAACAATAAAGGTTCAAGGATAGATCTCTGGGATACACCAGCATTTATGTCATGTTGCTTAGATGAACGGCCATCGAGGACAACCTGGAAAAATCCTTTTGGTTAGGAAGAATCTAATTATATTAAGTCATTGCCCAGTAATACCGTATGAGCGTATTTTCGGGAGAAGCCCTTTATACCTTGTCAAAGGCCTTGGATATATCAAGCGCTACTGCCCTAGCTTCTCCTGCCTTGTTGAATGTATGATACATGCGTTCAGAGATGACCGTTAGGATGTCTGCAGTAGATCGTGCTTGTCTAAATCCATACTGGCGGTCAGATAGAAATTTAACATTAACTAAGTGCCGTACTCGTAATCTTTCATGTTAAACATCATTTATTTTGACCAGAAAAGAGAGCAACTGTTATCAAATTATTCAGCTAAAACTAATGATAATGAAATGTTCATGTAAAGAATAGGGATTTATATTCTTCTTCTTCATCGTTCCAGAGACATCAACTCGGATCGTTCACTCAGAATATTCAGACATAGCGTTCTTTGGAACAATCTTGTTCCGTTAACCCCCATCGATCCGGTCACCGCCATCACTGTCAGTGCCCCGCGATCTTGAGCCTGAGGCGATATCTCTAGTTTGAACCGAACCAAAATCTTAGTTTACTTCCCATCATCTTATCCTGTCTCACAAAGCGCTGTTCCCACTCACAATCTCAACAAAAGATCTCAACAGTCCATTTATTATAAACCGATACCTCGCTAAATGTCTCACACACGCACCCATAATTTTAAAATGTAAATACCACAAGTATTTATTATTCCAACTATTCGTTTTTTGTTTTTCTCTTTCTCTCCTTTTTCCTTTCTTTCCTTTGTGGATATGTATTTGCACAGAATGTTTAGAACTATTTTAGTTCGAACTATTGTCTATCAATAAATTTGTCCAAATGAATGTTTAACAAATTGAAATATATGTACCATATATATATAATATATATATATATATATATATATTATTATTAAAACTGTGTTCTGCGGGACTAGGACCATTACGTACAACGAAACCACTTCATTGCCTACGACAACTTGCGCATGACAAGGCCAGATGGCTTAGGACTAGCATGGAGGACTGATTGCAGCTACGGGATGTCATTTGACTAGCGTAGACGCATAATCGTATTATTATTATTATAATTGTATAATCGGTTGCACCTAGCATATCTTATCGATACTTAAAGATAATAACCAGCAACAATAACAATACAACTTGTTATAAGATATGCTAGGTGCAACTGATTACACAGTATCATTGAGAGGGTTAGGGTTAGGAAGTAAAAAGCGATGAATAAAAGTTTATTTAGATCTGATTAGCTTTAATTTTGTTTTAAGGTCGACAAACAGAAACCCGTTGGGTCAGTATTTAGTATATTATCACGTTCGCTCGTTCTCCCTCTCTCTTTGATCTTTCGTCTCGCCATCTCTCTCTTGCCCCTCACTCTCTCTCTCTCTCTTTACTCTCGCTCCATCTCTTTAATTATTTACATTATTAGCCCCCCCTCTCATACTATTTCTTTACTTCTATTTTTATTTGCCATTTACGTTAATCGTCTTTTGTGACGTCATCCAGTGTGCACGGTGATAAGATGCAAGCTAACAAGCAAGATAACAAACGCAATCCACAGTTTCAGTTTTTTTTTTATTAATCTATTTGACTATTACTAGACAGTAATAATCTCAACAAAGAAAATCTCAACACAGGTAGTCCATTTATTATAAACCGATACCTCGCTACATGTCTCACACACGCACCCATAATTTTAAAATGTAAATACCACAAGTATTTATTATTCCAACTATTAGTTTTTTTTTGTTTTTTCACTGGCTAAAACAACATATGCTAACCCTTTTTTATCACACACATTCTTTAATTTTCAGTTTTTTTATTAATCTATTTGACTATTACTAGACGGTAATAATCTCAACAATAATAAATGAATGAAAATCTGAATGAAAATCTGAATGAAAAAGTGAATGAAAAAGTGAATGAAAAAAATGAATGCAAAATGAATGTAAAAAATGAATGTAAAAATGAATGTAAAAATGAATGAAAAAAAGTAAATAAAACAAACAAATGAAAATGTGTGAGTGAAAAAAAATGATTTTAAAAAATAAATGAAAAAAATGAATGGTAAAACGGTAAGAAAATATAATTAAGGAAAATATACATGAAAGAAATTAATGAAAATAATAAATGTAAAAACTTAATAAAAATAATGAATGAAAAATAAATGAAAGCTGAATAAAAAGATGAATTAAGAAAATAAATAATAATCTTTGAGTATTGATAATATGCAATAAGGTGCAACCGATTATACAGTATCATTGACGGTGATTTTCTTGGAAGTCCGCCCAAATCCTGTATAATCGGATATATAAAAAATAATTAACATAGAAAGAAAACATTAAGATATGAAAGAATTAATTTTCATAGCTTTATTATTTTATTTATTTATCTTACATGACATTGGTATTTTTTTTAGTGTAGTTTACTCAAAAGTAAAAACCAGATTCTACTTTTTGGGGGGCGATTACATGTAAAAAGCCTGAAAATATATCCGCAAAAAAAAGGAATTAAAAAAAGAATTTTGGCTTTTAGAGTAAAAGATCACTTTCCTAAATTTAGTGTAAAATGAGCACCCACTTCCGGACCATTTAGTGGTAATATGGAGACGTGGAACTAATTTTGTCCTTCAATATTTTAGGGAAATCAACATTTTTGCTAAATGGAAAGGGTTAACTAAGCTTATATTTTAGGTTAAGGCGTTGTTATGCAACATGGGACATGTTTACTGAAGCACCAGCAATGGGACACGTTCAAAAATGTAAACAAACATTTCATGACAATACGACTAACACATTCATAAACTATTATTTTTAACTTTATTAATTAAAAATTGGGGATGGAGGACAGAAAAAATCAATTTTGTGAGGGACATTTCTTTCCTACAATAAAATAAAGTGTGGAAGAAAATATTAAATATTTTCTTCCACACTTTATTTTATTGTAGGAAAGAAACCTTAACCCTAACCCTCACAAAAAATAATATAAAAATATAAGCTTAGTTAATCCTCTCCATTTAAAAAAAATGTTGATTTCCCTAAAATATTGAAGAACAAAATTAGTTCCACGTCTCCATATTACCACTAAATGGTCCGGAATTCTTTTTTTTAATTCCTTTTTTGCGGATATTTTTTCAGGCTGTTTACATGTAATGATGTAATAATTAGGGTTCAGTTTTCCTTCTTCTAGATGCCTTTACCAAGGCTGAAGGTTGTTTGACCGCGCCCTAAGAAACCTGTGCATTTCTTTGTCCCGGCACACACACATGTATATAATATTTTCTGTCCTCCATCCCAATTTTGTGAGGGACATTTCTTTCCTACAATAAAATAAAGTGTGGAAGAAAATATGGATCAAGAGTACAATAAGGACCCCAGTTCATTAACACAACATGCGTCTTCCGGTTCGTCTTCCGGTTGACCTCGCAATACACGTGGTCGCTATTTACAAAACAACTTGTAAATAAAATAAACGAAATATATACGCTTTTTTTTAAAATCGGCTGACTTGTAATATTTCGTTTTGCAATAAACAAAACAATTTATCATTTTATTTTGTTTTACTTTTATTTACTAAAAAAAAAAAAATTTAAACACAGAACATTCTATATTTTGTTGTTGTGTATTTTAAGAAAAGTGGAGGGCTATATGAAAATACTTTTTTTTCTTTTTGTAGGGAGGCAAGTAGATTACACAAATTCTGAAATATAGAATGTACTGCATTTATTAAAGTACATAAAAGGTTTATTTATAAGTTGTTTTGTAAATAGCGACCACGTGATTGCGAGGTCAACCGGAAGATACCGGTGACTTCCGGAACATGTTCCGCGTGTTGTGTTAATGAACTGGGGTCCTTATTGTACTCTTGATCCGAAAATATTCAATATTTTCTTCCACACTTTATTTTATTGTAGGAAAGAAATGTCCCTCACAAAATTGGGATGGAGGACAGAAAATATTATATACATGTGTGTGTGCCGGGACATAGAAATGCACAGGTTTCTTAGGGCGCGGTCAAACAACCTTCAGCCTTGGTAAAGGCATCTAGAAGAAGGAAAACTGAACCCTATTACATGATTACATGTAAACAGCCTGAAAAATATCCGCAAAAAAGGAATTAAAAAAAAGAATTTTAGCTTTTAGAGTGTAAAATGAGCACCCACTTCCGGACCATTATATATATATTTTTATATTATTTTTTTGTTAGGGTTAGGGTTTCTTTCCTACAATAAAATAAAGTGTGGAAGAAACTATTTAATATTTTCTTCCACACTTTATTTTATTGTAGGAAAGAAATGTCCCTCACAAAATTGGGATGGAGGACAGAAAATATTTTTTCTGTCCTCCATCCCCAATTTTTAATTAATAAAAACGAGTTTATGAACGTGTTAGTCGTATTGTCATGGAATGTTTGTTTACATTTTTGAACGTGTCCCATTGCTGGTGTTTCAGTAAACGTGTCCCATGTTGCATAACAACGCCTTAACTGGTATGGCCATTTCACCTGGTGTCTCTTTGCATATAAAAACTGTCCCATCTTAAATAAAAAGGGCCACTTGTCAATATGGTGGGTTTAATGTAAGGTTTTAAGTTGTCTTTCACATAAAGAATCAGAATCCAAGTTGAAAACTTTACTGAATTAAATTTTTATTGATTTACTATTTTTAAAAAATAGCTTGTATCTCTACTGTGCTAAGAATCATCTTATGAAGATTCAATGTGTTAGCTGTTGAAATAAATCTTATATGAAGTCAAAGTTGCACTTCCATGTTATTTTTATGGGTTTTTTTTAAAGAAATAATGGGATTTTGCCGTATGTTTAGGCTGGCTTGATCTAATAATTATTGCTTCCATTATGATTAATTTTCGTTTACCACAAGATGAAATTTTTGTTCCATTATCAAAGTGTTTTCGTCTTTTTTAAAATTATTTTTTATTGATTTACTATTTTAAAAAAATAGCTTGTATCTCTACTGTGCTAAGAATCATCTTATGAAGATTCAATGTGTTAGCTGTTGAAATAAATCTTATATGAAGTCAAAGTTGCACTTCCATGTTATTTTTATGTTTTTTTTTTAAAGAAATAATGGGATTTTGCCGTATGTTTAGGCTGGCTTGATCTAATAATTATTGCTTCCATTATGATTAATTTTCGTTTACCACAAGATGAAATTTTTGTTCCATTATCAAAGTGTTTTCGTCTTTTTTTTAATTATTTTTTATTGATTTACTATTTTTTTTAAATAGCTTGTATCTCTACTGTGCTAAGAATCATCTTATGAAGATTCAATGTGTTAGCTGTTGAAATAAATCTTATATGAAGTCAAAGTTGCACTTCCATGTTATTTTTATGTTTTTTTTTAAGAAATAATGGGATTTTGCCGTATGTTTAGGCTGGCTTGATCTAATAATTATTGCTTCCATTATGATTAATTTTCGTTTACCACAAGATGAAATTTTTGTTCCATTATCAAAGTGTTTTCGTCTTTTTTAAAATTATTTTTTATTGATTTACTATTTTAAAAAAATAGCTTGTATCTCTACTGTGCTAAGAATCATCTTATGAAGATTCAATGTGTTAGCTGTTGAAATAAATCTTATATGAAGTCAAAGTTGCACTTCCATGTTATTTTTATGTTTTTTTTTTAAAGAAATAATGGGATTTTGCCGTATGTTTAGGCTGGCTTGATCTAATAATTATTGCTTCCATTATGATTAATTTTCGTTTACCACAAGATGAAATTTTTGTTCCATTATCAAAGTGTTTTCGTCTTTTTTTTAATTATTTTTTATTGATTTACTATTTTTTTTAAATAGCTTGTATCTCTACTGTGCTAAGAATCATCTTATGAAGATTCAATGTGTTAGCTGTTGAAATAAATCTTATATGAAGTCAAAGTTGCACTTCCATGTTATTTTTATGTTTTTTTTTAAGAAATAATGGGATTTTGCCGTATGTTTAGGCTGGCTTGATCTAATAATTATTGCTTCCATTATGATTAATTTTCGTTTACCACAAGATGAAATTAGATTTGTAAGGATTTTTCATTTCTTCAAAAACTGCATTTTTAGTTATACATTGAAATTTGGCTTCTGAAACAATAACATGCAAGATGGCCAATTTTCTAATTTCCAACAAGCTTTCAACGTTCCAAAGCGTGTCTCAAATTAATGTCAATGGCACAAAGCCACACAGTAGACCACTTAAGACGTGGACGGTATCAGTTGGTGATGACCTGATCCCCGCGGGCGGCACAAGTGAAATGGCAACAGACAGAAGAAGTTGGAAGCCATTCAAGAAACGTCTAACCTTAACATGAGACAAGACAAAAGGCTTTATTGACGCTATGTAGATCTAAGTTTGTAGAGTTTAGACATAATCAATTTTAAAAAGGAGTCAAATTAAATTACTATTTTTTAATACTATTTTCTACGGATTGCTTCCTTACCGTTTGTATTCGCACTTTCACGTATGATCGCTATGTAAATGTGGTCACTTTGTTTGGACTATGGGTATTTTAAGATGTATTCTATCCTTGAACTGAAGGAATGGGTAAAATTATTTGACCTGAGAAAATCTATAATTTTGTTTTATTTCAGATAATAAAAAAAGTTTAAAATAATAGTTTATGAATGTGTTAGTCGTACTGTCATGAAATGTTTGTTTACATTTTCGAACGGACGTTAGGTGGGTCATGGGACAAGGAGATACAGGAAAATATTAAATATAAAGAGAGGAATCAAATTAAATTACTAAATACTGGAAAAAGAAAAGCAGACATGAAATCATAAAACTGCGGAAAATATGTATTACCTGTTTATATTATTTTTCAAAGTTTTTTTCTTACTGACATTTTAAGATAAAATATTTATGTTTCAAATGAATGTTTTTATCATTTGTTTCATTTTATTTCGGTCGAAGTTCTCACAAATCAATGGGCCCTTTTCTGGTGCTAACACTTGATCTCTATATTAAATACATAGATATTCGAATATTCTATTAAAGCCTTCTTTTACCTGTCAAACATTGAGTTAGTAAAGTGATGAACATTCATTTTAATTTCCTCTCCACAATTGACCAGTTAATTATGTTATAGTATATCTTTATTTGTGTCGCTTAGTCTTGCCAGATTCCAAGACAAGAATTCATCTAGTCTGGTGGAGTATGTTACTTGAGTTAACATTACTAGGAGAAAGTGAACCAATCTCTGTATAAGCCAGTGTATAGCCGTGTCGAGGGGATCTTATTTTGGCTTTGAATACTATGCCATTTTTAATATTTGGTCAGGGTTTATTTGTTGTCCTGACAAACCGTTATCCACTGCAAGTGTTTTTCGAGATGCAAAATAAAATGATGAAAGCACACACTTAAGAAAAAAAGCCAAATAATACAATTTTTAAATATTGTTTTTTTAAAGTATACATTACACAGTTCAAAAGTATACATAGAAAGTTTTTTCTTAAACTTTAATGTGATTTTGTATGTGTATTGTAAGCTTTTTCTATACATGATTTTTATTTGAACATTTGATCAGACGGGCATATGTAAAGAGAGACCGATACTGGAGGGTTTTCTCTCATAGGCATCCACACTCTATGCATTGTGTGCCTATATGTACATTTCACTTGCTTTTTGTTTCAACTAGAAATGTTTGAAAATGATCTGCCACATACTTCACAAGAATATGGTTTTTCTCTTTTTTTTTTCCTGTGTTCGTTAGCATAGGGACATGGCATTTTTCCAAATGCCAGACCATCACATGCTATTTAGAGGCTCCAACCGAGTGCTCTTTTAAGGATTTCGGCCGTTCCCTTAAGTGCAATTATTTGGATTTCTTTTGCACTTGGTTTTCCGGGAATACTTTCCAGATACTTTTTGAAATTTTTCTTCATGAGGCCTTTAGCTCCTATTATAACTGGGATAATCTTTGTAGGTGTCAGTTTCTCTTCCTATCATACATTAGGCCTTGGTATTTTGTCATCTTCTCCCTTTCTGCTCTGTTTAATCCACTGTCATTTGGAACACTCACCTCAATCAGTGTTGCCTCTCTTTCTGCCTTATTTAATATGACTATGTCCGGTTTGACTGCTGCATTTTCCAGGTAGGTAGATGTAGGACCCACATAATCATAATGTATAGTATACTTATCGTTTCCCACAGTCCTCTCTGGTAGATGTTCCCAGGATCTAGTGCTACATTGGATGTTTAGATTTTTACAGATGTTCCAGTGTATGTATTTGCATACACCATCATGGCGCGTTGTGTAGCTGCCATCTGCTAACATAATTTTGCAGCTTGATATCAAGTGATTCACACTCTCCACTTGTGCGGCAAAATCTGCACTTGCTATCATTACTAAGTCCTGCCATCTTTTTAAATGCATTAGTCATAAGGCCTTGGTCTTGGGCCGCCATTATAAGCCTTTCCTGATCATAATGGAGAGCACCTCTTTTAAGCCAGTCCAAGTACCCTTCTTTGTCAATATACTCTTTAGATATCTCATCAAGAAAGTGGGTGGCACGTTTATGTTTTGCCCACTCTTTAAGGCTCCTATTTCTGAATGTTTCAGTGTATTTTTTACGACTTTTTGGGGCTATCTCTGTTGCGGGTTTAGTTGGTGTTTCAACCTCATCTGTTAAAAAGCCCTGTCCGAAATGCTTGGCTAGATATGTTATAGAAGTTGTTTGGCTAGCTCTTTTTTCTTGATGTTCTCGTACCATTGTGAGGTTCGGTTTTATGGAGCTTGTCAAATACTGTCCAATACTGACAATATCGGCTCTATGTTGGTGATTGATTTCTGAAAGTGCCAGTCCTCCCTCTCCTCTAGGTAAGTACAGTCTTTCTGCCTTATTTAATATGACTTTGTTCTCATGTGAATCTTTAATGAAGAATTAGTTGAAAAAAGAAAATTCACAAGTTTTTCACTTTTTTAATGATTTTAATTACGTTTATTTGAGGGCTCTCTTAAGGATAGATGTTGTTCCTTTTAGGGCTGCTATCTGTACTTCCCTACAGTTTTGTCTTCCCGGGGATTCTGTCTAAGTATTTACTTAGATTTTTTTCACTAGACCAGTTGCCCCCACTACAACCGGTATGATGTTTATTTCATAGACGGACCATGTTATTTTAAAATCATTTTTGAGGTTTTAGTATTTTGTTATTTTTTCCCGTTCGGCTCTATTTGTTGGATAACGGCCCTGTGAAGCCGGACGCATGTTGAAGTGGGTGTATGTGTGGGAAATAGTTTGGTTTGGCTTGCACGATTTAGTGCAAAATGAACTGCTTCTCACAGTTGGACCTCAGGTCAAGGGTTAAGGTGCACCTGCACATAGGGGCTCTGTGACTTCACGGGCTATTGTGTGGGAAACAGAGTTTTGCCAGTCTGCGTTTTGGAAGCAAGCCGAACAGACGATTTCTCTATGTAGTCTTCAAATGATTAGGGGAATTAAATTCCCTAAGAGAATACAGGCATGAGATTCCTTCTTCCCCCCTCATCGAATGGCTAAGGACTTAAGCTAGAAAGTAACTATGATAGAGTAGTAATTTGGTCTCTCCCTTAACGGTAGACTGACGCCTGAAATAAACAAATCAAATTAAAAGATCGTTTGTCTCGTGAATCAGTTATGAAGGTTTTATTGCAGACACATCAGGTGGCGATGTTCACAGCAGTACAGAAATGAAGAAAGAGTCCAACCACTAGACGACACACCCCTCCATGCGACGAGGAAAGGAGTGAAGGTACGAGAATAAAAGACTATGCAACATATTGAGGCCATAGTCGATTAATTTTACTTCAGTCGAAGTTCTCAGAAATCAAGGGGCCCCTTCCTGGGGCTAACACTTGATCTCTATTGAGGCCATAGTCGATTGGGACGGTTACATCAATGATGAGAGCAGTTTTTTTCGGGTTTGTTCCAGATGACAATGTCTGGTTTGATGGCCTTGTCTTTTATGTATCCGCCCGCCTGTATGTCTTTATCATGGAACACTGTCACTTTTCCATTTGATGTTATGGGTGGGGGTTCATGTTCCCAGATGTTCAGTGATCTTTCAAGCTGCATCTCTCCGCAAATCTTCCAATGTAGGTATTTACATATGTTGTTGTGGCGGGCAGTGTAATGGCCATCAGCCAAAAGGATCTTGAATCCAGACACTAGCTGGCTTGGACTTTCAATGGCCGAGTGGCAGAACTTGCAGTATGTGTGCCTATATGTACATTTAACTTGCTTTTTGTTTCAAATGAAGAGTCACACACTCCGCACGAATAAGGTTTTTCACCAGTATGTTTTCGAATGTGTACTTTTAATTCAGATCTTAATAAAAATGAAGTATTACACACTTCACAGGAATAAGGTTTCTCTCCAAAGTGTCGTTGTATATGTTTTTTTAAGCTGGATGCCAGAGTAAATGTAGTGCCACATATTTTGCAATAAGGTTTCTGTCCGGTGTGGGTTTGCATGTGCGTTTTCAACTGGTAGCCTGCTAAAAAGGAGGAGTCACACACTTCACAAGAAAAAGGTTTTATTCCGGCATGTTTTCGCATGTGTACTCTTAATTCAGATTTTGTTCGAAATGATACACCACAATTGTCACACGAATAAGGTTTTTCTCCAGTGTGTCTTCGTATGTGTAGTTTTAATTGATACATAGATGAAAATGAAGAATTACAAACTTTGCAAGTCGTTTCTCCAGTATGTCTTCGCATGTGTTGTGTTACCATTGATTTCAATGCAAATGATGCACCACACACTTCACAAGAATAGGCTTTCTCTCCAATGTGTCTGTGCATGTGCATCTTTAAATAAGATGTCCTTGAAAATGATGTGCCACATACTTCACAAGAATAAGGTTTTTCCCCAGTGTGTATCAGCACGTGTGTTTTTAAACGAGATGTCCTTGAAAATGATGCGCCACATACTTCGCAAGAATAAGGTTTTTCCCCAGTGTGTGTTCGCATGTGAATTTTTAAGTGTGATGTATCGTAAAATGAATGGCTGCACAGTTCACAAGAATATGGCTTTTCTCCAGTGTGTGTTCGCATGTGCTTCTGTAAGTCTGATGTTTTTACAAATGCAGAGTCACACACTTCACAAGAAAAAGGTTTTTCACCAGTGTGAGTTCGCATATGTATTTTTAAATCATACTTCTCATAAAACGCTGAGCTACAAATTTCGCAAGAATGAGGTTTGTCTCCAGTGTGGATTTTCATGTGTCTTTTTAACTTTGATTTCTCTGAAAATGATAATTTACACACTTCGCAAGAATAAGGTTTTTTTCCAGTGTGGATTGTCATGTGTCTGTTTAACTTAGATTTCTCTGAAAATGATGATTCACACACTTCGCAAGAATAAGGTTTTTTTCCAGTGTGGATTTTCATGTGTATTTTTAACTTAGATTTCTCTGAAAAGGATGATTCACACACGTCGCAAGAATAAGGTTTTTTTCCAGTGTGGATTTTCATGTGTCTTTTTAAATTAGATTTCTCTGAAAATGATGATTCACACACGTCGCAAGAATAAGGCTTATCTATTGTCTCTGCTTTCATTATTCTTTCAAAATTAGATCTTTGTGAATAATTTATATATTGTTCGAATTAATCACTTTTCTTTTTCATAAATCTTCATAGAATGTTTTGGGCATGTTCCATTATCCCTGTAATTGAATAAAAGATTTTTTGTTATGCAAACATTCAATAATAATTAAAAAAGATTAGATGCACGAAAATAATTAACGAAAAACGTTCTTACAAATTTGTTTACATAAAGTATTTGAAATCTTCACGTCTATTATGATAACTTCATTAATGTTGTAAATTAAATGGGTCAGAAAGTACTTTGGACCTAAAAGAAAATTACGGCAGATTCATCAGCCAATTCTCATCCGAGATTAGGACTTTGATCCGGAAAATGGGAGGGATCCCTACAAATAATAATAATTATATATATATATATATATTGATCAAGTTCAAATGTGTTAATAAAGTGAACATAAAACCAAGTTTTCAAGAATGCTCAATACCAAGTAGAGCATTTATAAAATTATATAAACAATATTTCCGCATCTTATCAAAGGCAGAAGTAAAAAATTGAAACGCATTGAAACGTTGGTTGATTGACGTAAGGCTATAATATTGTTTATGTAATTTTATATATATATATATATATATATATATATATATATATATATATATATATATATATAAAGTGGTGTACTAAAAGCGAACTTTTAGGAAAGGTAAAACCTATTGTGAAGAGTATACAGCTCAATATCCAGGATAGAGCAGGTAGATATGAAGAAGAATGGAAAGGAATTAGAGAAGCAAAAGACAAATCAAAATTCAATTCAATTGCTCAGGTATATTCGACAAAAAAAAAGTATATACCTTGCTCTGAGCAATTGAATTGAATTTTGATTTGGCTTTTGCTTCTCTAATTCCTTTCCATTCTTCTTCATATATATATATTCCTCATTAATTTTATGATCAATTCAAAATGTTGAACCATAAGACCTGGTCAATTAAAAAAAAATATTTGTGCCCCTGTCTTTTTTTTTGTCTTTTTTTTTAATTTAAATTTTGTTTTTTCTTTTTGTGTCAAATTTTGAGGAGAATAATTTTTTGATTTTATTATCTATAAATAGAATTAATGTAAATTTGTTATTCATGAAACTTAAAAATAAGTTGATTTTTGGGTCAGGGTTAATCTACATAATTGAGTTACGTAATTAAATTAGATTGTAATCGAATATGATGGAACAGACAACATTTGTTTAGCTGTCATCTGATTATTCGAACACACAGAAAGTTCTATTTCTAGAAAGAGAGAAAGAATGAGAAATAAGAGAGAGGAAAAGAGAGAGAGAGAAAAAGAAAAAAAACAAGAGAAATAAAGAGAGATAGAGAAAAGAGAGAGATGGACACAATAGTCAACACGTTGCTTGAAGTAGTTGTTGTTGATGTTATAGCAGTACGAATAGTCGATTATCGTGGTAGTAGTTTTTGTTGATGTAGTAATAATAGTATGAATAGTTGTATTGTTGATAGTTGGTGTAAATGTTACAGTACGAACACTTGTTTAGCTGTCATCTGATTATTCGAACGCACAGAAAGAGAGAAAGAATGAGAGAGGAAAAGGTTTGGTTTGGTTTGGTAGTTTTGTTTTACGGCATATCAACCCTTTTTGGGTTATTTAATGCCGAATCTGGTCATTATAGTAAAAGTTTTTATGCTTCAAGTTCTTTATATCTTCAAATGTTTAATCAGGGTTTTTGGTTTGGTAGTTTTGTTTTACGGCATATCAACCCTTTTTGGGTTATTTAATGCCAAATCTGGTCATTATAGTAAAAGTTTTTATGCTTCAAGTTCTAAAAATAAAATAAAAAAGGGAAGGGAGAAAGGGAGAGGGGCTGTTGTTTTTGTTTTTGGTTTTGTAGAACATAATTAAGTTTTACAAAAAATTAAAAAAAAATTAAAAAAAAATAAAAATAAATAAATAAAAACGTCAATGTAGGTGAATTTCGTCTCAGGGAGCCACAGGGCAGCCTGATCTGGTATCACCAGGAGAGGAAAAGAGATAGAAAAATAAAAAAAGCAAGAGAAAAGAGAGAGATGGACACAATAGTAAAGTTGCTTGAAGTAGTCGATTATCGTGGTAGTAGTTTTTGTTGATGTAGTAATAATAGTATGAATAGTTGTATTGTTGATAGTTGGTGTAAATGCTACAGTATTAGTACGAACACTTGTGTTACATGGTCGTAGTCATTGATAGTAGTAGTTGTAAAACAAAAACACATTTTGCTGTAAAAATATAATAAAACAACTAGCCAAAATATACGACCAGAGGGAGCAGATATTTTCTAGTATATATAATAGAAACATGATCTTTTTGGTAACTCATTGACCTAACTGGATACTAGAGTTGGGCGGTTTTGAAATTTTGGTTTCGGTATCGGTTTCGGTTTTTTCCCCTTAAAACCTCGGTTTACGGTTCGGTTTTTTGGAGAAAACATTTTTTTACTATGGAAGCTATTCATTCTCTTGTGTGATGATTAGTTATTATTCAACGTTTAGTTAAATTATGCCACTGTTTCGATAATTTTGTGACTGAATCATTCTCCATGGTATGAATCATATAAGTTTTAGGAAACGATTCCTGCGTTATTTTGCCGGTTCATGTATATTTAACTAAATTGTTAAACATACAGTGACGCCCGGCACAATAATTATTTACTAATGTAAAGGGGTCGTTATTATGCCGGTTCATTTTTTTTTTTAAAAACCTAATTGTTATGGCCTTGCAAAAGAAAAGGTAATGAAATAAATAAGGGCAAATATTTAAAAACAATTTGTTTTCATCATCAGTTGTGTCGGTTAAAGAAATAAAAAAAAATCGACCTGCCCTATTGTGTCGGTTAAAGAAATATCTGCTTTTAATACAAAAAACATTAAAAGTAAAATAATTAAATGAACGGAAATATTAGAGACAATTAGATTATTTAGTCGGATTTCATTTGCTGTAAAGCGTATCTGATGTAATTTCTTTACGAATTGCTGTTTGCAGACGGGAATATTGGGACCCCATTCGTACACAAGCATCTGAAATCCGGCTAAAGAATCTAATTGTCTCTAATATTTTCGTTCATTCAATTAATTTTTATTTTCAACTGCTACACATTTTAATCCAAGGTTGAATTGTTTTACAAACGAACATTGTGAAGCGGCAGCACTTTTTATACCCGCCACGGGAGCCGGAGATACCACGTGCACCAGTAGGCGTGGCTCAAATGAACCAAACAAACGCAATCATTTTAAAATAGATATTTTAATAGATATATTTAAAAAAATACTATTTTTCTTTTCGGTTTATTTTTATTTAGTTACTTTTCATAATATAATTAATGTTGAAGAATTTTCCAAACATTACTAAGTCTGCTCTCGATTTAAGTAATTGAAATTAAGGAAAGTTATATATAAAGAAAAAAATAAGCAACAAATAAATGTTACCAAAGGCAACATACATTATTCTTCTACCTACCTGTATAAGTTTATTTGTTTATTTTATTATTTATTTTGATAAATGATTTTTTTAAATAAAATAAATAATAAAATAAACAAATAATCTTATACAGGTAGGTAGAATAATAATTTATGTTGCCTTTGGTAACATTTACTTGTTGAATTAACTTGTTAAAAATGTGCTTTAATAGGTGTTGCTTCGTAATCCTTGAACCAAGGCCAAACTTTAAAAAATAATGAAGTTATTAAGTTGTTGAATTAACTTGTTAAAAATGTGCTTTACAAAGGAAAGATTTTAATGTAAAATTCTGATTTTCTTTATGAAGAAAAACTTCGATAATGTTAAAATATACAGAAAATCACTGGATTTAAACAGTTTCTATTTTTAAATGTTCTTTCAATGAAATCATAAACTAAGTCGTAATTTTGAAGAGTTCACTCCTAATCGAATCAACCGGAAGTAAAAATTAATTTTATCCTTATTTTAAAATATATTGTCGCTTAATAAAGTTTTAAATTATACAAAAAATCAATTAGGCAAAGTTTTAAATTATAAATAAAATTTCGTTTTATAAAGTTTTAAATAATACAAAAAAATTAATTTAAATAATAAAAAAAGAAAGTAATTTATAGTTAAATAAACACATGCCGGCAAAATAACGTAAGACTCATTATTGTGCCGGGCGTCACTGTATGTTTAACAATTTAGTTAAATATACATGAACCGGCAAAATAACGCAGGAATCGTTATTTTGCCGGGACCGGCAATATAGCCTATTCGTAAGTTTTAAGGTGTTGACTGTTGTAATCAACGTTCTGATACCTTTTCAACAGTTAACTCATTAAAACAGTGACCAGATTCATGAAAGATTTCTGAAGAATAAAACTGGGTTTGAATATACATTCTATCTAATTCTTTAACCCATCAGAAGCTAAAATATAACTCAGAAATGCAAGAAATTAAAAAACGAAAATTTATTTAAACAAACAAAATAATTTTACAAATAAAATTAAGCAAAAATGATGATGAAAATGAAATATTGTGAATCAAATAGATTTTCAACATCATACGGAACGCGTTTTTTTTTAATTTTTCATTTGAAAATACTAAAAATACGATGTCATGTTGTCTGTCGTATTTCTCTTTTTTTCATTTGAAAATTCAAAATGTTAATGATAAACAAACTGTAAACAAAGATTTCTTCCTACAAGTAAATTAAATGTTTTTATCATATATTTGTTCAATCTGTCCTCTTACTAATATAACATTTTTTGGTAATATTCAATTTTATTCAAATCGGAAAATCTTTTCAACCGTGTTTTCTTTGTATATGGTGGCTTACCGTAGTAAAAACACAATACCGAACGGTTACGGTTAAAAAAAAAAACGATTCGGTATTCGGTATGGAGACGAAACCGAAAAAACGCGGTTTTTCGGTAAAACCGCCCATCTCTACTGGATACTAATGTTTACTCAGAAGTACAGGTTGTAGTTATTTTTAAGGATTATAAAATACATACACACATAATAAATAAAATATGAAATTAAAAATCTTTGATAAAATGTTGCATTTAAATTTAGATGCAAAATATGTGTAGCGCTAGTTTCTCTGTGCATCTAATGCGTTTATTTTTCTTTTAGTAAAAGTCTGATCTCTATTCAAACTGATTGCTGCAAACCACACCTTATGGACATGCCTACGCTTGTGCGTCAATGGCATGCATAGTGATTATGATGACATAAACGATAGCAAAATACGGTATGTGGTATGTTGAGAGTTGGGTGTAGAGTGGTTGTTGAAAGGATGCAGAGGGTGTAGTGATGAAAGGATGCAGAGGGTGTAGTGATGAAAGGATGCAGAGGGTGTAGTGATGAAAGGATGCAGAGGGTGTAGTGATGAAAGGATGCAGAGGGTGTAGTGATGAAAGGATGCAGAGGGTGTAGTGATGAAAGGATGCAGAGGGTGTAGTGTTGAAAGGATGCAGAGGGTGTAGTGATGAAAGGATGCAGAGGGTGTAGTGATGAAAGGATGCAGAGGGTGTAGTGATGAAAGGATGCAGAGGGTGTAGTGATGAAAGGATGCAGAGGGTGTAGTGATGAAAGGATGCAGAGGGTGTAGTGATGAAAGGATGCAGAGGGTGTAGTGTTGAAAGGATGCAGAGGGTGTAGTGATGAAAGGATGCAGAGGGTGTAGTGATGAAAGGATGCAGAGGGTGTAGTGATGAAAGGATGCAGAGGGTGTAGTGATGAAAGGATGCAGAGGGTGTAGTGATGAAAGGATGCAGAGGGTGTAGTGATGAAAGGATGCAGAGGGTGTAGTGTTGAAAGGATGCAGAGGGTGTAGTGATGAAAGGATGCAGAGGGTGTAGTGATGAAAGGATGCAGAGGGTGTAGTGATGAAAGGATGCAGAGGGTGTAGTGATGAAAGGATGCAGAGGGTGTAGTGATGAAAGGATGCAGAGGGTGTAGTGATGAAAGGATGCAGAGGGTGTAGTGTTGAAACGATGCAGAGGGTGTAGTGATGAAAGGATGCAGAGGGTGTAGTGTTGAAAGGATGCAGAGGGTGTAGTGATGAAAGGATGCAGAGGGTGTAGTGTTGAAAGGATGCAGAGAGTGTAGTGATGAAAGGATGCAGAGGGTGTAGTGATGAAAGGATGCAGAGGGTGTAGTGATGAAAGGATGCAGAGGGTGTAGTGATGAAAGGATGCAGAGGGTGTAGTGATGAAAGGATGCAGAGGGTGTAGTGATGAAAGGATGCAGAGGGTGTAGTGATGAAAGGATGCAGAGGGTGTAGTGTTGAAAGTATGCAGAGGGTGTAGTGATGAAAGGATGCAGAGGGTGTAGTGATGAAAGGATGCAGAGGGTGTAGTGATGAAAGGATGCAGAGGGTGGAGTGTTGAAAGGATGCAGAGGGTGTAGTGTTGAAAGGATGCAGAGGGTGTAGTGATGAAAGGATGCAGAGGGTGTAGTGTTGAAAGGATGCAGAGGGTGTAGTGTTGAAAGTATGCAGAGGGTGTAGTGATGAAAGGATGCAGAGGGTGTAGTGATGAAAGGATGCAGAGGGTGTAGTGATGAAAGGATGCAGAGGGTGGAGTGTTGAAAGGATGCAGAGGGTGTAGTGTTGAAAGGATGCAGAGCGTGTAGTGTTGAAAGGATGAAGAGGGTGTAGTGATGAAAGGATGCAGAGGGTGTAGTGATTAAAGGATGCAGAGGGTGTAGTGTTGAAAGGATGCAGAGGGTGTAGTGATGAAAGGATGCAGAGGGTGTAGTGATGAAAGGATGCAGAGGGTGTAGTGTTGAAAGGATGCAGAGGGTGTAGTGATGAAAGGATGCAGAGGGTGTAGTGTTGAAAGGATGCAGAGGGTGTAGTGATGAAAGGATGCAGAGGGTGTAGTGATGAAAGGATGCAGAGGGTGTAGTGATGAAAGGATGCAGAGGGTGTAGTGATTAAAGGATGCAGAGGGTGTAGTGTTGAAAGGATGCAGAGGGTGTAGTGTTGAAAGGATGAAGAGGGTGTAGTGATGAAAGGATGCAGAGGGTGTAGTGATGAAAGGATGCAGAGGGTGTAGTGATGAAAGGATGCAGAGGGTGTAGTGATGAAAGGATGCAGAGGGTGTAGTGATGAAAGGATGCAGAGGGTTTAGTGTTGAAAGGATGCAGAGGGTGTAGTGTTGAAAGGATGCAGAGGGTGTAGTGTTGAAAGGATGCAGAGGGTGTAGTGATGAAAGGATGCAGAGGGTGTAGTGATGAAAGGATGCAGAGGGTGTAGTGATGAAAGGATGCAGAGGGTTTAGTGTTGAAAGGATGCAGAGTGTGTAGTGATGAAAGGATGCAGAGGGTGTAGTGTTGAAAGGATGCAGAGGGTGTAGTGATGAAAGGATGCAGAGGGTGTAGTGATGAAAGGATGCAGAGGGTGTAGTGATGAAAGGATGCAGAGGGTGTAGTGATGAAAGGATGCAGAGGGTGTAGTGATGAAAGGATGCAGAGGGTGTAGTGATGAAAGGGTGCAGAGGGTGTAGTGATGAAAGGATGCAGAGGGTGTAGTGTTGAAAGGATGCAGAGGGTTTAGTGTTGAAAGGATGCAGAGGGTTTAGTGTTGAAAGGATGCAGAGGGTGTAGTGATGAAAGGATGCAGAGGGTGTAGTGATGAAAGGATGCAGAGGGTTTAGTGATGAAAGGATGCAGAGGGTGTAGTGATGAAAGGATGCAGAGGGTTTAGTGTTGAAAGGATGCAGAGGGTGTAGTAATGAAAGGATGCAGAGGGTGTAGTGATGAAAGGATGCAGAGGGTGTAGTGATGAAAGGATGCAGAGGGTTTAGTGATGAAAGGATGCAGAGGGTTTAGTGTTGAAAGGATGCAGAGGGTTTAGTGTTGAAAGGATGCAGAGGGTTTTGTGTTGAAAGGATGCAGAGGGTGTAGTGATGAAAGGATGCAGAGGGTGTAGTGATGAAAGGATGCAGAGGGTGTAGTGTTGAAAGGATGCAGAGGGTGTAGTGTTGAAAGGATGCAGAGGGTGTAGTGATGAAAGGATGCAGAGGGTGTAGTGATGAAAGGATGCAGAGGGTGTAGTGATGAAAGGATGCAGAGGGTGTAGTGATGAAAGGATGCAGAGGGTGTAGTGATGAAAGGATGCAGAGGGTGTAGTGATGAAAGGATGCAGAGGGTGTAGTGATGAAAGGATGCAGAGGGTGTAGTGTTGAAAGGATGCAGAGGGTGTAGTGATGAAAGGATGCAGAGGGTGTAGTGATGAAAGGATGCAGAGGGTGTAGTGATGAAAGGATGCAGAGGGTGTAGTGATGAAAGGATGCAGAGGGTGTAGTGATGAAAGGATGCAGAGGGTGTAGTGATGAAAGGATGCAGAGGGTGTAGTGATGAAAGGATGCAGAGGGTGTAGTGTTGAAAGGATGCAGAGGGTGTAGTGATGAAAGGATGCAGAGGGTGTAGTGATGAAAGGATGCAGAGGGTGTAGTGATGAAAGGATGCAGAGGGTGTAGTGATGAAAGGATGCAGAGGGTGTAGTGATGAAAGGATGCAGAGGGTGTAGTGATGAAAGGATGCAGAGGGTGTAGTGATGAAAGGATGCAGAGGGTGTAGTGTTGAAACGATGCAGAGGGTGTAGTGATGAAAGGATGCAGAGGGTGTAGTGTTGAAAGGATGCAGAGGGTGTAGTGTTGAAAGGATGCAGAGGGTGTAGTGTTGAAAGTATGCAGAGGGTGTAGTGATGAAAGGATGCAGAGGGTGTAGTGATGAAAGGATGCAGAGGGTGTAGTGATGAAAGGATGCAGAGGGTGGAGTGTTGAAAGGATGCAGAGGGTGTAGTGTTGAAAGGATGCAGAGGGTGTAGTGTTGAAAGGATGAAGAGGGTGTAGTGATGAAAGGATGCAGAGGGTGTAGTGATTAAAGGATGCAGAGGGTGTAGTGTTGAAAGGATGCAGAGGGTGTAGTGATGAAAGGATGCAGAGGGTGTAGTGATGAAAGGATGCAGAGGGTGTAGTGTTGAAAGGATGCAGAGGGTGTAGTGATGAAAGGATGCAGAGGGTGTAGTGTTGAAAGGATGCAGAGGGTGTAGTGATGAAAGGATGCAGAGGGTGTAGTGATGAAAGGATGCAGAGGGTGTAGTGATGAAAGGATGCAGAGGGTGTAGTGATGAAAGGATGCAGAGGGTGTAGTGATTAAAGGATGCAGAGGGTGTAGTGTTGAAAGGATGCAGAGGGTGTAGTGTTGAAAGGATGAAGAGGGTGTAGTGATGAAAGGATGCAGAGGGTGTAGTGATGAAAGGATGCAGAGGGTGTAGTGATGAAAGGATGCAGAGGGTGTAGTGATGAAAGGATGCAGAGGGTGTAGTGATGAAAGGATGCAGAGGGTGTAGTGATGAAAGGATGCAGAGGGTTTAGTGTTGAAAGGATGCAGAGGGTGTAGTGTTGAAAGGATGCAGAGGGTGTAGTGATGAAAGGATGCAGAGGGTGTAGTGATGAAAGGATGCAGAGGGTGTAGTGATGAAAGGATGCAGAGGGTTTAGTGTTGAAAGGATGCAGAGTGTGTAGTGATGAAAGGATGCAGAGGGTGTAGTGTTGAAAGGATGCAGAGGGTGTAGTGATGAAAGGATGCAGAGGGTGTAGTGATGAAAGGATGCAGAGGGTGTAGTGATGAAAGGATGCAGAGGGTGTAGTGATGAAAGGATGCAGAGGGTGTAGTGATGAAAGGATGCAGAGGGTGTAGTGATGAAAGGGTGCAGAGGGTGTAGTGATGAAAGGATGCAGAGGGTTTAGTGTTGAAAGGATGCAGAGGGTTTAGTGTTGAAAGGATGCAGAGGGTTTAGTGTTGAAAGGATGCAGAGGGTGTAGTGATGAAAGGATGCAGAGGGTGTAGTGATGAAAGGATGCAGAGGGTTTAGTGATGAAAGGATGCAGAGGGTGTAGTGATGAAAGGATGCAGAGGGTGTAGTGATGAAAGGATGCAGAGGGTTTAGTGTTGAAAGGATGCAGAGGGTGTAGTAATGAAAGGATGCAGAGGGTGTAGTGATGAAAGGATGCAGAGGGTTTAGTGATGAAAGGATGCAGAGGGTGTAGTGATGAAAGGATGCAGAGGGTTTAGTGTTGAAAGGATGCAGAGGGTTTAGTGTTGAAAGGATGCAGAGGGTTTAGTGTTGAAAGGATGCAGAGGGTGTAGTGATGAAAGGATGCAGAGGGTGTAGTGATGAAAGGATGCAGAGGGTGTAGTGTTGAAAGGATGCAGAGGGTGTAGTGATGAAAGGATGCAGAGGGTGTAGTGATGAAAGGATGCAGAGGGTTTAGTGTTGAAAGGATGCAGAGGGTGTAGTGATGAAAGGATGCAGAGGGTGTAGTGATGAAAGGATGCAGAGGGTGTAGTGATGAAAGGATGCAGAGGGTTTAGTGTTGAAAGGATGCAGAGGGTGTAGTGATGAAAGGATGCAGAGGGTGTAGTGATGAAAGGATGCAGAGGGTGTAGTGATGAAAGGATGCAGAGGGTTTAGTGTTGAAAGGATGCAGAGGGTGTAGTGATGAAAGGATGCAGAGGGTGTAGTGATGAAAGGATGCAGAGGGTTTAGTGATGAAAGGATGCAGAGGGTGTAGTTTTGAAAGGATGCAGAGGGTGTAGTGATAAAAGGATGCAGAGGGTGTAGTGATGAAAGGATGCAGAGGGTGTAGTGATGAAAGGATGCAGAGGGTTTACTGTTGAAAGGATGCAGAGGGTGTAGTGTTGAAAGGATGCAGAGGGTGTAGTGATGAAAGGATGCAGAGGGTGTAGTGATGAAAGGATGCAGAGGGTGTAGTGATGAAAGGATGCAGAGGGTTTAGTGTTGAAAGGATGCAGAGGGTGTAGTGATGAAAGGATGCAGAGGGTGTAGTGTTGAAAGGATGCAGAGGGTTTAGTGTTGAAAGGATGCAGAGGGTTTAGTGATGAAAGGATGCAGAGGGTGTAGTGATGAAAGGATGCAGAGGGTTTAGTGTTGAAAGGATGCAGAGGGTTTAGTGATGAAAGGATGCAGAGGGTGTAGTGATGAAAGGATGCAGAGGGTGTAGTGATGAAAGGATGCAGAGGGTGTAGTGATGAAAGGATGCAGAGGGTGTAGTGTTGAAAGGATGCAGAGGGTTTAGTGTTGAAAGGATGCAGAGGGTGTAGTGATGAAAGGATGCAGAGGGTGTAGTGTTGAAAGGATGCAGAGGGTGTAGTGTTGAAAGGATGCAGAGGGTTTAGTGTTGAAAGGATGCAGAGGGTGTAGTGATGAAAGGATGCAGAGGGTGTAGTGATGAAAGGATGCAGAGGGTTTAGTGTTGAAAGGATGCAGAGGGTGTAGTGATGAAAGGATGCAGAGGGTTTAGTGATGAAAGGATGCAGAGGGTGTAGTGTTGAAAGGATGCAGAGGGTGTAGTGTTGAAAGGATGCAGAGGGTGTAGTGATGAAAGGATGCAGAGGGTGTAGTGATGAAAAGATGCAGAGGGTGTAGTGTTGAAAGGAT
This sequence comes from Sepiola atlantica, assembly GCA_963556195.1. Taxonomy (NCBI): domain Eukaryota; kingdom Metazoa; phylum Mollusca; class Cephalopoda; order Sepiida; family Sepiolidae; genus Sepiola; species Sepiola atlantica. The sequence goes on along the minus strand of OY744549.1, from coordinate 65,336,583 downwards.
GCAGAGGGTGTAGTGTTGAAAGGATGCAGAGGGTGTAGTGATGAAAGGATGCAGAGGGTGTAGTGATGAAAGGATGCAGAGGGTTTAGTGTTGAAAGGATGCAGAGGGTGTAGTGATGAAAGGATGCAGAGGGTGTAGTGATGAAAGGATGCAGAGGGTGTAGTGATGAAAGGATGCAGAGGGTTTAGTGTTGAAAGGATGCAGAGGGTGTAGTGATGAAAGGATGCAGAGGGTGTAGTGTTGAAAGGATGCAGAGGGTTTAGTGTTGAAAGGATGCAGAGGGTGTAGTGATGAAAGGATGCAGAGGGTGTAGTGATGAAAGGATGCAGAGGGTGTAGTGTTGAAAGGATGCAGAGGGTGTAGTGTTGAAAGGATGCAGAGGGTGTAGTGATGAAAGGATGCAGAGGGTGTAGTGATGAAAGGATGCAGAGGGTGTAGTGTTGAAAGGATGCAGAGGGTGTAGTGATGAAAGGATGCAGAGGGTGTAGTGATGAAAGGATGCAGAGGGTGTAGTGATGAAAGGATGCAGAGGGTTTAGTGATGAAAGGATGCAGAGGGTGTAGTGTTGAAAGGATGCAGAGGGTGTAGTGTTGAAAGGATGCAGAGGGTTTAGTGTTGAAAGGATGCAGAGGGTGTTGTGATGAAAGGATGCAGAGGGTGTAGTGATGAAAGGATGCAGAGGGTGTAGTGTTGAAAGGATGCAGAGGGTGTAGTGTTGAAAGGATGCAGAGGGTGTAGTGTTGAAAGGATGCAGAGGGTGTAGTGTTGAAAGGATGCAGACGGTGTAGTGTTGAAAGGATGCAGAGGGTGTAGTGATGAAAGGATGCAGAGGGTGTAGTGATGAAAGGATGCAGAGGGTTTAGTGTTGAAAGGATGCAGAGGGTGTAGTGATGAAAGGATGCAGAGGGTGTAGTGATGAAAGGATGCAGAGGGTGTAGTGTTGAAAGGATGCAGAGGGTGTTGTGTTGAAAGGATGCAGAGGGTGTAGTGATGAAAGGATGCAGAGGGTTTAGTGTTGAAAGGATGCAGAGGGTGTAGTGATGAAAGGATGCAGAGGGTGTAGTGATGAAAGGATGCAGAGGGTGTAGTGATGAAAGGATGCAGAGGGTTTAGTGTTGAAAGGATGCAGAGGGTGTAGTGATGAAAGGATGCAGAGGGTGTAGTGTTGAAAGGATGCAGAGGGTGTAGTGATGAAAGGGTGCAGAGGGTGTAGTGTTGAAAGGATGCAGAGGGTGTAGTGTTGAAAGGATGCAGAGGGTGTAGTGTTGAAAGGATGCAGAGGGTTTAGTGTTGAAAGGATGTAGAGAGTGTAGTGTTGAAAGGATGCAGAGGGTGTAGTGTTGAAAGGATGCAGAGGGTGTAGTGTTGAAAGGATGCAGAGGGTGTAGTGTTGAAAGGATGCAGAGGGTGTAGTGATGAAAGGATGCAGAGGGTGTAGTGATGAAAGGATGCAGAGGGTGTAGTGTTGAAAGGATGCAGAGGGTGTAGTGATGAAAGGATGCAGAGGGTGTAGTGATGAAAGGATGCAGAGGGTGTAGTGATGAAAGGATGCAGAGGGTGTAGTGATGAAAGGATGCAGAGGGTGTAGTGTTGAAAGGATGCAGAGGGTGTAGTGATGAAAGGATGCAGAGGGTGTAGTGTTGAAAGGATGCAGAGGGTGTAGTGATGAAAGGATGCAGAGGGTGTAGTGTTGAAAGGATGCAGAGGGTGTAGTGATGAAAGGATGCAGAGGGTGTAGTGATGAAAGGATGCAGAGGGTGTAGTGATGAAAGGATGCAGAGGGTGTAGTGTTGAAAGGATGCAGAGGGTGTAGTGATGAAAGGATGCAGAGGGTGGAGTGTTGAAAGGATGCAGAGGGTGTAGTGATGAAAGGATGCAGAGGGTTTAGTGTTGAAAGGATGCAGAGGGTGTAGTGATGAAAGGATGCAGAGGGTGTAGTGATGAAAGGGTGCAGAGGGTGTAGTGATGAAAGGATGCAGAGGGTGTAGTGATGAAAGGGTGCAGAGGGTGTAGTGTTGAAAGGATGCAGAGGGTGTAGTGATGAAAGGATGCAGAGGGTGTAGTGATGAAAGGATGCAGAGGGTGTAGTGATGAAAGGATGCAGAGGGTGTAGTGATGAAAGGATGCAGAGGGTGTAGTGATGAAAGGATGCAGAGGGTGTAGTGATGAAAGGATGCAGAGGGTGTAGTGATGAAAGGATGCAGAGGGTGTAGTGATGAAAGGATGCAGAGGGTGTAGTGATGAAAGGATGCAGAGGGTGTAGTGATGAAAGGATGCAGAGGGTGTAGTGATGAAAGGATGCAGAGGGTGTAGTGATGAAAGGATGCAGAGGGTGTAGTGATGAAAGGATGCAGAGGGTGTAGTGATGAAAGGATGCAGAGGGTGTAGTGATGAAAGGATGCAGAGGGTGTAGTGATGAAAGGATGCAGAGGGTGTAGTGATGAAAGGATGCAGAGGGTGTAGTGATGAAAGGATGCAGAGGGTGTAGTGATGAAAGGATGCAGAGGGTGTAGTGATGAAAGGATGCAGAGGGTGTAGTGATGGCGATTAAGGTTGATGAATATGACGTTATTGACTGAAGATGTCGTTTTGAGAACATGTGGTTTTTGTATCGCTAAGTGAATACGCCAGCAAATATAACGTGGACATATGCTGACAGTAAGCCGTGTTTGCATCCAAGGAGTGGTTTAAGCATATTTAATAATAATAATAATAATAATAATAATAATAATAATAATAATAAGAAGAAGAAGAAGAAGAAGAAGAAGAAGAATTATAATAATAAGAACAACAACAATAATACTAATACTTATAATAATTAGAAGAAAAGAAAATAATAATAAACCGAGGAGGGATAGTACTAACCAGAACTCCACTGTATTGTATATTAATAATCAATAATCAATTAATTAATAATTAATTGTTATAAAATCTCTTTACATTCTTTAAATGTTAAAATTAAAAATATATTCCGTAAAAATGCATCAAAATAAGAAAGCGTCTTCTTTTGATACATTTTGAGTTGAAAAAGTTTTTTAATGATTTAGTCAGATATTTGAAAAGTCAAACCTAGAATCCTTTTAAGGAGTAGATGGGTTCTACTTATCACCCTTCTTTGCACTCCTTCTTTGTCTATTAGCCAGGCGCAGAGGTACTAGCACACGGACACCTCAAAGACACCTCAAAGTGCTCGGAATTGTTTCCTGACAAAGTCAAAGAACACTGTCTATCTTTCTTTCCATCTTGGGGAAAAAATTTGGTCGCTACATCTCACATGACTAGTCTGGGTTGCTCTTGTTCCGATAGGTTGAGGGAACATGTTAAACAACTTGTCTGGCTGCTGTTTCCGACTGGTAATATAGGAGCGCTATCAACACTATTACTATTTAATTATTTTTTTCAAGTCAGCGTTCATAATATTTATATACCTTAGAATTACGTTGGAAAACTATTAATTACTTAATTTAGATTAAGTAACAACATTAAATAACATTAAATAACATTAAATAACATTAAATAACATATAAATAAACATAAAAAAAATTCCAAGACGAGACTGCGATTAGAATGGAAAACGTGTTAAGAATCTTACTTAAACTAATACTCTTTCAACTTCCTTATATACTGTTACAAAAACTCGCTCAGACACCGGACGGGTTTTGCAATTTACATAATTCATTTCTTTTAAACTTCTAATAAATTCATATTTTCAAATATACACTTATAACTGCTATTATCAAATTTACATATGTATTTACAATATTTTCCGATAAGGTGATATCAATAAAAATTATTCATACAATTAATTAAATACATTTTATTCAGAAACATTGCTGCTGCAAAGAAAGTGGGCTCCCTCTACCGTGCTAGTAAACTCCTCACACCTGACATTATCCTATATCTCTACAAAGCCACCATCCGTCTATGCATGGAGTATTGTTGCCACGTATGGACTGGTGCATCATCCGCTAGTTTCTCCCTCTTAGACAAGGTCCAAAAAAGAGTCGTCAACTTGATAGGTCCTTCACTATCCACCAAGCTCAAGCCCCTGTCCCATCGCTGCAATGTTGCTTCCTTGTGCTTGCTTTACAAATACTTCAATGGATTATGCTCCGATGAATTAGCTACTCTGGTGCCCCCACGACGTAAATTCACTAGACCAACCCGACAATCAACTAAATCCCATCCATACACTGTGGAGGTCCCCAGATGCCGGAGAGCTTTCTACTTCAAAAGCTTCTTTCTTTGTGCTGCTGGCCTCTGGAACTCCCTCCCTGCTTCCTGCTTTCCTGGCGTTACTGACATGCAGAAAGTTAAAACTAATGTAAACAGACATCTTGCTGCGCGGCACCTAAATTAGGTTGACCCCCCCCCCCCAAAAAAAAAACTTCACATTTTTTTTTCTCACTTACGTCTACAGTGGCGGCCTGCCTTGTTTGGGGTGAACTATGTTAAACAAAAAAACGTATACAAGAGTGGCAACTAATAATAAATTATTGTCTGCTAACTGGGGAGATTCCCAGGCTTTATCTCCTCCTTGGATTATCTTATGCCTAGCTGCAGTGTTCTCTCTGCCGAAACATCACTTTTTTTTTTAACATAGTTCACTCCAAACAAGGCAGGCCGACACTGTAGACGTAAGGGGCTACTGAGAAAAAAGAAAAGGGGAGAAGGTAGGGGGCGGTCAACCTAGATTGGGATCTGCGCAGCGAGGTGTCTGTTTACATTAGTTTTAAATTTCTGCATGTCTGTACTGTCGGGGAAACAGGGGCAGGGAGGGAGTTCCAGAGCCCAGCAATACGAGGAAAGAAGCTATTTGAGTAGAAGGCTCTCTCCGACATCTGGGGACCTCCACAGTTTGTCGATGATGCCACAGGAACTACAACAACCCGTAAATAATAGAAGGGCTGACTACCTTACAATGATAATGATTTCCCTCATTTTTCTTTAAGGCCGGGGGGGGGGGGTGCTATAGTACCTGTTTTGTTGCCATGATACCATAATACTCGTAGGCATTACCTTCTCATTTAGAGTGGATATCTTCCCAGGTATTACCTCTTCTATTTGGAGGGAATAATGTAATATCTGTTCTGTTGTCCTGATACCATCCTCCCAGGCATTATCACTTTTTTTAGGGGAGACTCCCAGGCTTTATCTCCTCCTTTGGGGGGGGGGTTAATTACGTATATATTCGTTGGATGATCTTATACCTAGCTGCAGTGTTCTCTCTGACTACCTTACAATGATAATGATTTCCCTCAGACGAGGAACAATTTAAAAGGAACCTCTTACTTTTCTGTTTCCACATTTTGGCGATTTGCTGAGCGTTGTTTACACTACGGTAAATCCTCCGCTAAACCACACGAAAAAAAAGGACCAGAGAATCAGTATTTCGACTGCTTTTGTAATCTACAGTCAGCAAGTCAGAAGTTTTAATCATGGTTTTCTCCTCTAGATCTGTTGTGCTGTTTTCTTTAAACTTTAACGTCTTTACTGTTGTTATTAAAAATTTTTTTTTTTCAGTGGATCAAAATTGAAAGAAGATGGAAAACAGAATACTATAATTATAAAAAACAATGCTCATATGCAATTACAGGTACTTAACGATAACACTTGTGTCCCCCACCCATTTTATCTCTAAACTGCAGTATCATCCGAATATTTAGGATTTTTTTTATGAAAGACAAAAAATTCTACATCAGTCAATTTCTATATTTGTTTGAAGCAAATGTAAATGAAAAAAAAACAACTTGCGACAAAACCGTTGATCTAAATTAATATCTTTATCATTTAATCTAAAATTTCATTTGTGTGCTAGGGTTAGGGTTAGGCTAAGGATAACCCACTCAATTACAAGATTATAAAACAAAAAAAATATCACACATGTTTTTCCTACTTAGTTTGCCATGCCAATGTCTGCGACTAGTGTTTACCCCCTAAAAAAAAAAATCAAAACAGATTTTTATGACCAAACTGAAAAAAAAAAAATCTTACAACATAATTTAGACATTAATGCTGAGAACCTGGAAAAATAATTTTGGAGAACATATTGCGTAATTAATTTGTACTAAATATTTTTTTTTTCATACGGAAAAATTGAGACAATAAATAAAATCTTTTAATTCCACATTATTTCTTTACGTTTTTAAAATGAATCAATTTTTAAATAAATCAATTTTACGCTGATGGTCAGGGTCGATTTTAGATTGCGAACAGAACCCTTTTCATAAATATGAAACAATTTTATTGTCACAAATTTTCAGAAAATTTATACACTATTAAATCATCAGTTACCCCCTCCCCCCCCAAAAAAAAAAATAGATTCAAATTTATTTGGCCGATTACAAGTTTTTAAAAAATATCCCGAAAGAAGGAATTCAAAATATGAATAAATATTTTAGGTTTTAGAGTGGGGGATCACTTTCCTATATAAATTTAACGTAAAATGAGCACCCACTTTTGGGCCAGTTAGTGGTAAATGGAGGTGTGTAAATATTTTAGGTTTTAGAGTGGGGGATCACTTTCCTATATAAATTTAACATAAAATGAGCACTCACTTTTGGGCCAGTTAGTGGTAAATGGTGTAAATATTTTAGGTTTTAGAGTGGGTGGTCACTTTCCTATATAAATTTAACGTAAAATGAGCACCCACTTTTGGGCCAGTTAGTGGTAAATGGAGGTGTAAATATTTTAGGTTTTAGAGTGGGGGATCACTTTCCTATATAAATTTAACGTAAAATGAGCACCCACTTTTGGGCCAGTTAGTGGTAAATGGAGGTGTAAATATTTTAGGTTTTAGAGTGGGGGATCACTTTCCTATATAAATTTAACGTAAAATGAGCACCCACTTTTGGGCCAGTTAGTGGTAAATGGAGGTGTAAATATTTTAGGTTTTAGAGTGGGGGATCACTTTCCTATATAAATTTAACGTAAAATGAGCACCCACTTTTGGGCCAGTTAGTGGTAAATGGAGGTGTAAATATTTTAGGTTTTAGAGTGGGGGATCACTTTCCTATATAAATTTAACGTAAAATGAGCACCCACTTTTGGGCCAGTTAGTGGTAAATGGAGGTGTAAATATTTTAGGTTTTAGAGTGGGGGATCACTTTCCTATATAAATTTAACGTAAAATGAGCACCCACTTTTGGGCCAGTTAGTGGTAAATGGAGGTGTAAATATTTTAGGTTTTAGAGTGGGGGATCACTTTCCTATATAAATTTAACGTAAAATGAGCACCCACTTTTGGGCCAGTTAGTGGTAAATGGAGGTGTAAATATTTTAGGTTTTAGAGTGGGGGATCACTTTCCTATATAAATTTAACGTAAAATGAGCACCCACTTTTGGGCCAGTTAGTGGTAAATGGAGGTGTGTAAATATTTCAGGTTTTAGAGTGGGGGATCACTTTCCTATATAAATTTAACGTAAAATGAGCACCCACTTTTGGTCCAGTTAGTGGTAAATAGAGGTGTGTAAATATTTGTGTGAGATGGAAGGAAGTGTTGGTTAACTAAGCTTATATTCGGGGAGGGGGGGGGGGGGCTTTTTTACAATAAAATAACGTGTGAAAACAATATTTGATATTTTTGCATATGATAAAAAAAAAAATAGTGTCGAAAATATTAGGGGTGGAGACATCTTCGGTTTAGGATGAGCAAACGAGTTAAGTTAGCTTTTTAATGATATCGTTGGTCCTAAAACATCGGGCGTGTATTTTTGACAAGAATTTATTTAACGAAAAATGTGTTGATTTTTTCTTGCGTTTATGTGTATTGTTTAATGTTTCTTTTTAGATTTTTTTTTCGATATAAAATGGAAAGTTTTTTTTTCAATTTATTTAACACTGTTAGGAATAACTAACGAAACGACTTATCTCGATACAGTTAAAGACTAAAACTGGGAGATGTTAGGAATAACTAACGAAACGACTTATCTCCCTTGCATCATTTTCGGTAAGGTTAAGAGTTTTCGCCCTTTGTCGAGAGTGGCTTCCGGAGTGAAAAGTAAACATTGAAACGGATCAGACTGGCTCATATTCCATCTCGCGTTACAGCGGCTAAATAACTCATTTCATTCTAATTACACTTTTAATAAATATGTTAAACCTTTCTGTTGAAATGTCATCCATTTTGTTTTACGAGTTATTAATTATTATAACCTAAATTACATGGTTTACAACAGTGGCGACAAACTTACATTTAAAAAAACTTACATTTAAAAAAAAAAAAATGGAATGAGATTTTCCACACCTACATCGTCGATTTCAGAAACAAATCTTAGGACATCTACAGATTTCATTTCACAAACAATAACGGAATTTTGTTATGATCCAATGGCAAATTCGACGTTCGAAACATGGTTTGCGCGTTTCGAGGACACTTTTCGAGTGGATTTCAAGGATCAAGCTGACGACTGGAAGGTAAGACTTCTGTTACGTAAGCTTGGGACGTCGGAACATGATCGGTATGTAAATTACATATTACCAAATCATGCTCGTGACTTAAATTTTCACAGCACAGTGGAAACACTCACTCAGATTTTCGGTGAGCATATTCAATATGCGTTTTAATTGTTTTGACATAATGAAACAAACACAAAGTATTTTTTTTTCCTTGAAGTTTTGAGTTTTTTTGTGTGAAAATGTTTTTGGTTTTTTATTTTTCGTTTTAGTTTAATGAAAGGATTATTTAGGCAAGGGGATGGGGCTTGGCCCGTAGATACTATACAAGTAAAGCGAGTTAAAATTTCATGAGCAAACGAGTTTGATCTGCATTCATTTGGGTATATTTTCTTGTAGTGTTCGAAGGTGGGGTGGGGAGGCAGAGGCATGCCCAGAAGATGGGGAGCCAAGGCATGGCCAGAACAAAAGCATTCAAAAATAAAAAAAAAATCCTAATTTTTTTTTTATTAAGGGTTGGGATAGGGTTAGGGATGCCCAGAAGATGGGGAGCAAATTTTCCTATTTTTTTTTTGTTAGGGGTTGGGATTGGGATAGGGATAGGGTTAGGGATGCCCAGAAGATGGGGAGCAAATTTTCCTATTTTTTTTTTGTTAGGGGTTGGGATTGGGATAGGGATAGGGTTAGGGATGCCCAGAAGATGGGGAGCAAATTTTCCTATTTTTTTTTTGTTAGGGGTTGGGATTGGGATAGGGATAGGGTTAGGGATGCCCAGAAGATGGGGAGCAAATTTTCCTATTTTTTTTTTGTTAGGGGTTGGGATTGGGATAGGGATAGGGTTAGGGATGCCCAGAAGATGGGGAGCAAATTTTCCTATTTTTTTTTGTTAGGGGTTGGGATTGGGATAGGGATAGGGTTAGGCATGCCCAGAAGATGGGGAGCAAATTTTCCTATTTTTTTTTGTTAGGGGTTGGGATTGGGATAGGGATAGGGTTAGGGATGCCCAGAAGATGGGGAGCAAATTTTCCTATTTTTTTTTGTTAGGGGTTGGGATTGGGATAGGGATAGGGTTAGGCATGCCCAGAAGATGGGGAGCAAATTTTCCTATTTTTTTTTGTTAGGGGTTGGGATTGGGATAGGGATAGGGTTAGGGATGCCCAGAAGATGGGGAGCAAATTTTCCTATTTTTTTTTGTTAGGGGTTGGGATTGGGATAGGGATAGGGTTAGGGATGCCCAGAAGATGGGGAGCAAATTTTCCTATTTTTTTTTTGTTAGGGGTTGGGATTGGGATAGGGATAGGGTTAGGGATGCCCAGAAGATGGGGAGCAAATTTTCCTATTTTTTTTTGTTAGGGGTTGGGATTGGGATAGGGATAGGGTTAGGCATGCCCAGAAGATGGGGAGCAAATTTTCCTATTTTTTTTTGTTAGGGGTTGGGATTGGGATAGGGATAGGGTTAGGGATGCCCAGAAGATGGGGAGCAAATTTTCCTATTTTTTTTTGTTAGGGGTTGGGATTGGGATAGGGATAGGGTTAGGCATGCCCAGAAGATGGGGAGCAAATTTTCCTATTTTTTTTTGTTAGGGGTTGGGATTGGGATAGGGATAGGGTTAGGGATGCCCAGAAGATGGGGAGCAAATTTTCCTATTTTTTTTTGTTAGGGGTTGGGATTGGGATAGGGATAGGGTTAGGCATGCCCAGAAGATGGGGAGCAAATTTTCCTATTTTTTTTTGTTAGGGGTTGGGATTGGGATAGGGATAGGGTTAGGGATGCCCAGAAGATGGGGAGCAAATTTTCCTATTTTTTTTTGTTAGGGGTTGGGATTGGGATAGGGATAGGGTTAGGCATGCCCAGAAGATGGGGAGCAAATTTTCCTATTTTTTTTTGTTAGGGGTTGGGATTGGGATAGGGATAGGGTTAGGGATGCCCAGAAGATGGGGAGCAAATTTTCCTATTTTTTTTTGTTAGGGGTTGGGATTGGGATAGGGATAGGGTTAGGGATGCCCAGAAGATGGGGAGCAAATTTTCCTATTTTTTTTTGTTAGGGGTTGGGATAGGGTTAGGCATGCCCAGAAGATGGGGAGCAAATTTTCCTATTTTTTTTTTGTTAGGGGTTGGGATTGGGATAGGGATAGGGTTAGGGATGCCCAGAAGATGGGGAGCAAATTTTCCTATTTTTTTTTTGTTAGGGGTTGGGATTGGGATAGGGATAGGGTTAGGGATGCCCAGAAGATGGGGAGCAAATTTTCCTATTTTTTTTTTGTTAGGGGTTGGGATTGGGATAGGGATAGGGTTAGGGATGCCCAGAAGATGGGGAGCAAATTTTCCTATTTTTTTTTTGTTAGGGGTTGGGATTGGGATAGGGATAGGGTTAGGGATGCCCAGAAGATGGGGAGCAAATTTTCCTATTTTTTTTTATTAAGGGTTGGGATAGGGTTAGGCATGCCCAGAAGATGGGGAGCAAATTTTCCTATTTTTTTTTGTTAGGGGTTGGGATTGGGATAGGGATAGGGTTAGGGATGCCCAGAAGATGGGGAGCAAATTTTCCTATTTTTTTTTGTTAGGGGTTGGGATTGGGATAGGGATAGGGTTAGGGATGCCCAGAAGATGGGGAGCAAATTTTCCTATTTTTTTTTATTAAGGGTTGGGATAGGGTTAGGCATGCCCAGAAGATGGGGAGCAAATTTTCCTATTTTTTTTTATTAAGGGTTGGGATAGGGTTAGGCATGCCCAGAAGATGGGGAGCAAATTTTCCTATTTTTTTTTATTAAGGGTTGGGATAGGGTTAGGCATGCCCAGAAGATGGGGAGCAAATTTTCCTATTTTTTTTTGTTAGGGGTTGGGATTGGGATAGGGATAGGGTTAGGGATGCCCAGAAGATGGGGAGCAAATTTTCCTATTTTTTTTTATTAAGGGTTGGGATAGGGTTAGGCATGCCCAGAAGATGGGGAGCAAATTTTCCTATTTTTTTTTGTTAGGGGTTGGGATTGGGATAGGGATAGGGTTAGGGATGCCCAGAAGATGGGGAGCAAATTTTCCTATTTTTTTTTATTAAGGGTTGGGATTGGGATAGGGATAGGGTTAGGGATGCCCAGAAGATGGGGAGCAAATTTTCCTATTTTTTTTTGTTAGGGGTTGGGATAGGGTTAGGCATGCCCAGAAGATGGGGAGCAAATTTTCCTATTTTTTTTTTGTTAGGGGTTGGGATTGGGATAGGGATAGGGTTAGGGATGCCCAGAAGATGGGGAGCAAATTTTCCTATTTTTTTTTTGTTAGGGGTTGGGATTGGGATAGGGATAGGGTTAGGGATGCCCAGAAGATGGGGAGCAAATTTTCCTATTTTTTTTTTGTTAGGGGTTGGGATTGGGATAGGGATAGGGTTAGGGATGCCCAGAAGATGGGGAGCAAATTTTCCTATTTTTTTTTTGTTAGGGGTTGGGATTGGGATAGGGATAGGGTTAGGGATGCCCAGAAGATGGGGAGCAAATTTTCCTATTTTTTTTTATTAAGGGTTGGGATAGGGTTAGGCATGCCCAGAAGATGGGGAGCAAATTTTCCTATTTTTTTTTGTTAGGGGTTGGGATTGGGATAGGGATAGGGTTAGGGATGCCCAGAAGATGGGGAGCAAATTTTCCTATTTTTTTTTGTTAGGGGTTGGGATTGGGATAGGGATAGGGTTAGGGATGCCCAGAAGATGGGGAGCAAATTTTCCTATTTTTTTTTATTAAGGGTTGGGATAGGGTTAGGCATGCCCAGAAGATGGGGAGCAAATTTTCCTATTTTTTTTTATTAAGGGTTGGGATAGGGTTAGGCATGCCCAGAAGATGGGGAGCAAATTTTCCTATTTTTTTTTATTAAGGGTTGGGATAGGGTTAGGCATGCCCAGAAGATGGGGAGCAAATTTTCCTATTTTTTTTTATTAAGGGTTGGGATTGGGATAGGGATAGGGTTAGGCATGCCCAGAAGATGGGGAGCAAATTTTCCTATTTTTTTTTTGTTAGGGGTTGGGATTGGGATAGGGATAGGGTTAGGCATGCCCAGAAGATGGGGAGCAAATTTTCCTATTTTTTTTTTGTTAGGGGTTGGGATTGGGATAGGGATAGGGTTAGGGATGCCCAGAAGATGGGGAGCAAATTTTCCTATTTTTTTTTATTAAGGGTTGGGATAGGGTTAGGCATGCCCAGAAGATGGGGAGCAAATTTTCCTATTTTTTTTTGTTAGGGGTTGGGATTGGGATAGGGATAGGGTTAGGGATGCCCAGAAGATGGGGAGCAAATTTTCCTATTTTTTTTTATTAAGGGTTGGGATTGGGATAGGGATAGCGTTAGGGATGCCCAGAAGATGGGGAGCAAATTTTCCTATTTTTTTTTGTTAGGGGTTGGGATAGGGTTAGGCATGCCCAGAAGATGGGGAGCAAATTTTCCTATTTTTTTTTTGTTAGGGGTTGGGATTGGGATAGGGATAGGGTTAGGGATGCCCAGAAGATGGGGAGCAAATTTTCCTATTTTTTTTTTGTTAGGGGTTGGGATTGGGATAGGGATAGGGTTAGGGATGCCCAGAAGATGGGGAGCAAATTTTCCTATTTTTTTTTTGTTAGGGGTTGGGATTGGGATAGGGATAGGGTTAGGGATGCCCAGAAGATGGGGAGCAAATTTTCCTATTTTTTTTTTGTTAGGGGTTGGGATTGGGATAGGGATAGGGTTAGGCATGCCCAGAAGATGGGGAGCAAATTTTCCTATTTTTTTTTATTAAGGGTTGGGATAGGGTTAGGCATGCCCAGAAGATGGGGAGCAAATTTTCCTATTTTTTTTTATTAAGGGTTGGGATAGGGTTAGGCATGCCCAGAAGATGGGGAGCAAATTTTCCTATTTTTTTTTGTTAGGGGTTGGGATAGGGATAGGGATAGGGTTAGGCATGCCCAGAAGATGGGGAGCAAATTTTCCTATTTTTTTTTTGTTAGGGGTTGGGATTGGGATAGGGATAGGGTTAGGCATGCCCAGAAGATGGGGAGCAAATTTTCCTATTTTTTTTTTGTTAGGGGTTGGGATTGGGATAGGGATAGGGTTAGGGATGCCCAGAAGATGGGGAGCAAATTTTCCTATTTTTTTTTATTAAGGGTTGGGATAGGGTTAGGCATGCCCAGAAGATGGGGAGCAAATTTTCCTATTTTTTTTTGTTAGGGGTTGGGATTGGGATAGGGATAGGGTTAGGGATGCCCAGAAGATGGGGAGCAAATTTTCCTATTTTTTTTTGTTAGGGGTTGGGATTGGGATAGGGATAGGGTTAGGGATGCCCAGAAGATGGGGAGCAAATTTTCCTATTTTTTTTTGTTAGGGGTTGGGATAGGGTTAGGCATGCCCAGAAGATGGGGAGCAAATTTTCCTATTTTTTTTTGTTAGGGGTTGGGATTGGGATAGGGATAGGGTTAGGGATGCCCAGAAGATGGGGAGCAAATTTTCCTATTTTTTTTTATTAAGGGTTGGGATAGGGTTAGGCATGCCCAGAAGATGGGGAGCAAATTTTCCTATTTTTTTTTATTAAGGGTTGGGATAGGGTTAGGCATGCCCAGAAGATGGGGAGCAAATTTTCCTATTTTTTTTTGTTAGGGGTTGGGATAGGGATAGGGATAGGGTTAGGCATGCCCAGAAGATGGGGAGCAAATTTTCCTATTTTTTTTTTGTTAGGGGTTGGGATTGGGATAGGGATAGGGTTAGGCATGCCCAGAAGATGGGGAGCAAATTTTCCTATTTTTTTTTTGTTAGGGGTTGGGATTGGGATAGGGATAGGGTTAGGGATGCCCAGAAGATGGGGAGCAAATTTTCCTATTTTTTTTTGTTAGGGGTTGGGATTGGGATAGGGATAGGGTTAGGCATGCCCAGAAGATGGGGAGCAAATTTTCCTATTTTTTTTTTGTTAGGGGTTGGGATTGGGATAGGGATAGGGTTAGGCATGCCCAGAAGATGGGGAGCAAATTTTCCTATTTTTTTTTTGTTAGGGGTTGGGATTGGGATAGGGATAGGGTTAGGGATGCCCAGAAGATGGGGAGCAAATTTTCCTATTTTTTTTTTGTTAGGGGTTGGGATTGGGATAGGGATAGGGTTAGGGATGCCCAGAAGATGGGGAGCAAATTTTCCTATTTTTTTTTTGTTAGGGGTTGGGATTGGGATAGGGATAGGGTTAGGGATGCCCAGAAGATGGGGAGCAAATTTTCCTATTTTTTTTTGTTAGGGGTTGGGATTGGGATAGGGATAGGGTTAGGCATGCCCAGAAGATGGGGAGCAAATTTTCCTATTTTTTTTTTGTTAGGGGTTGGGATTGGGATAGGGATAGGGTTAGGCATGCCCAGAAGATGGGGAGCAAATTTTCCTATTTTTTTTTTGTTAGGGGTTGGGATTGGGATAGGGATAGGGTTAGGGATGCCCAGAAGATGGGGAGCAAATTTTCCTATTTTTTTTTTGTTAGGGGTTGGGATTGGGATAGGGATAGGGTTAGGGATGCCCAGAAGATGGGGAGCAAATTTTCCTATTTTTTTTTATTAAGGGTTGGGATAGGGTTAGGCATGCCCAGAAGATGGGGAGCAAATTTTCCTATTTTTTTTTGTTAGGGGTTGGGATTGGGATAGGGATAGGGTTAGGCATGCCCAGAAGATGGGGAGCAAATTTTCCTATTTTTTTTTTGTTAGGGGTTGGGATTGGGATAGGGATAGGGTTAGGGATGCCCAGAAGATGGGGAGCAAATTTTCCTATTTTTTTTTTGTTAGGGGTTGGGATTGGGATAGGGATAGGGTTAGGGATGCCCAGAAGATGGGGAGCAAATTTTCCTATTTTTTTTTATTAAGGGTTGGGATAGGGTTAGGCATGCCCAGAAGATGGGGAGCAAATTTTCCTATTTTTTTTTGTTAGGGGTTGGGATTGGGATAGGGATAGGGTTAGGGATGCCCAGAAGATGGGGAGCAAATTTTCCTATTTTTTTTTTGTTAGGGGTTGGGATAGGGATAGGGATAGGGTTAGGCATGCCCAGAAGATGGGGAGCAAATTTTCCTATTTTTTTTTGTTAGGGGTTGGGATAGGGATAGGGATAGGGTTAGGCATGCCCAGAAGATGGGGAGCAAATTTTCCTATTTTTTTTTGTTAGGGGTTGGGATTGGGATAGGGATAGGGTTAGGCATGCCCAGAAGATGGGGAGCAAATTTTCCTATTTTTTTTTTGTTAGGGGTTGGGATTGGGATAGGGATAGGGTTAGGCATGCCCAGAAGATGGGGAGCAAATTTTCCTATTTTTTTTTTGTTAGGGGTTGGGATTGGGATAGGGATAGGGTTAGGGATGCCCAGAAGATGGGGAGCAAATTTTCCTATTTTTTTTTTGTTAGGGGTTGGGATTGGGATAGGGATAGGGTTAGGGATGCCCAGAAGATGGGGAGCAAATTTTCCTATTTTTTTTTTGTTAGGGGTTGGGATTGGGATAGGGATAGGGTTAGGGATGCCCAGAAGATGGGGAGCAAATTTTCCTATTTTTTTTTATTAAGGGTTGGGATAGGGTTAGGCATGCCCAGAAGATGGGGAGCAAATTTTCCTATTTTTTTTTGTTAGGGGTTGGGATTGGGATAGGGATAGGGTTAGGGATGCCCAGAAGATGGGGAGCAAATTTTCCTATTTTTTTTTTGTTAGGGGTTGGGATTGGGATAGGGATAGGGTTAGGGATGCCCAGAAGATGGGGAGCAAATTTTCCTATTTTTTTTTGTTAAGGGTTGGGATAGGGTTAGGCATGCCCAGAAGATGGGGAGCAAATTTTCCTATTTTTTTTTGTTAGGGGTTGGGATTGGGATAGGGATAGGGTTAGGGATGCCCAGAAGATGGGGAGCAAATTTTCCTATTTTTTTTTGTTAAGGGTTGGGATAGGGTTAGGCATGCCCAGAAGATGGGGAGCAAATTTTCCTATTTTTTTTTGTTAGGGGTTGGGATTGGGATAGGGATAGGGTTAGGGATGCCCAGAAGATGGGGAGCAAATTTTCCTATTTTTTTTTTGTTAGGGGTTGGGATTGGGATAGGGATAGGGTTAGGGATGCCCAGAAGATGGGGAGCAAATTTTCCTATTTTTTTTTGTTAGGGGTTGGGATTGGGATAGGGATAGGGTTAGGGATGCCCAGAAGATGGGGAGCAAATTTTCCTATTTTTTTTTTGTTAGGGGTTGGGATAGGGATAGGGATAGGGTTAGGGATGCCCAGAAGATGGGGAGCAAATTTTCCTATTTTTTTTTGTTAGGGGTTGGGATAGGGATAGGGATAGGGTTAGGGATGCCCAGAAGATGGGGAGCAAATTTTCCTATTTTTTTTTTGTTAGGGGTTGGGATTGGGATAGGGATAGGGTTAGGGATGCCCAGAAGATGGGGAGCAAATTTTCCTATTTTTTTTTTGTTAGGGGTTGGGATAGGGATAGGGATAGGGTTAGGGATGCCCAGAAGATGGGGAGCAAATTTTCCTATTTTTTTTTGTTAGGGGTTGGGATAGGGATAGGGATAGGGTTAGGCATGCCCAGAAGATGGGGAGCAAATTTTCCTATTTTTTTTTTGTTAGGGGTTGGGATTGGGATAGGGATAGGGTTAGGGATGCCCAGAAGATGGGGAGCAAATTTTCCTATTTTTTTTTGTTAGGGGTTGGGATAGGGATAGGGATAGGGTTAGGGATGCCCAGAAGATGGGGAGCAAATTTTCCTATTTTTTTTTGTTAGGGGTTGGGATAGGGATAGGGATAGGGTTAGGGATGCCCAGAAGATGGGGAGCAAATTTTCCTATTTTTTTTTGTTAGGGGTTGGGATAGGGATAGGGATAGGGTTAGGCATGCCCAGAAGATGGGGAGCAAATTTTCCTATTTTTTTTTTGTTAGGGGTTGGGATTGGGATAGGGATAGGGTTAGGGATGCCCAGAAGATGGGGAGCAAATTTTCCTATTTTTTTTTGTTAGGGGTTGGGATTGGGATAGGGATAGGGTTAGGGATGCCCAGAAGATGGGGAGCAAATTTTCCTATTTTTTTTTGTTAGGGGTTGGGATAGGGATAGGGATAGGGTTAGGGATGCCCAGAAGATGGGGAGCAAATTTTCCTATTTTTTTTTGTTAGGGGTTGGGATAGGGATAGGGATAGGGTTAGGGATGCCCAGAAGATGGGGAGCAAATTTTCCTATTTTTTTTTGTTAGGGGTTGGGATAGGGATAGGGATAGGGTTAGGGATGCCCAGAAGATGGGGAGCAAATTTTCCTATTTTTTTTTGTTAGGGGTTGGGATAGGGATAGGGATAGGGTTAGGGATGCCCAGAAGATGGGGAGCAAATTTTCCTATTTTTTTTTGTTAGGGGTTGGGATAGGGTTAGGCATGCCCAGAAGATGGGGAGCAAATTTTCCTATTTTTTTTTTGTTAGGGGTTGGGATTGGGATAGGGATAGGGTTAGGGATGCCCAGAAGATGGGGAGCAAATTTTCCTATTTTTTTTTGTTAGGGGTTGGGATAGGGATAGGGATAGGGTTAGGGATGCCCAGAAGATGGGGAGCAAATTTTCCTATTTTTTTTTGTTAGGGGTTGGGATTGGGATAGGGATAGGGTTAGGGATGCCCAGAAGATGGGGAGCAAATTTTCCTATTTTTTTTTGTTAGGGGTTGGGATAGGGATAGGGATAGGGTTAGGGATGCCCAGAAGATGGGGAGCAAATTTTCCTATTTTTTTTTGTTAGGGGTTGGGATTGGGATAGGGATAGGGTTAGGGATGCCCAGAAGATGGGGAGCAAATTTTCCTATTTTTTTTTGTTAGGGGTTGGGATAGGGATAGGGATAGGGTTAGGGATGCCCAGAAGATGGGGAGCAAATTTTCCTATTTTTTTTTGTTAGGGGTTGGGATAGGGATAGGGATAGGGTTAGGGATGCCCAGAAGATGGGGAGCAAATTTTCCTATTTTTTTTTGTTAGGGGTTGGGATAGGGTTAGGCATGCCCAGAAGATGGGGAGCAAATTTTCCTATTTTTTTTTTGTTAGGGGTTGGGATTGGGATAGGGATAGGGTTAGGGATGCCCAGAAGATGGGGAGCAAATTTTCCTATTTTTTTTTGTTAGGGGTTGGGATAGGGATAGGGATAGGGTTAGGGATGCCCAGAAGATGGGGAGCAAATTTTCCTATTTTTTTTTGTTAGGGGTTGGGATTGGGATAGGGATAGGGTTAGGGATGCCCAGAAGATGGGGAGCAAATTTTCCTATTTTTTTTGTTAGGGGTTGGGATAGGGATAGGGATAGGGTTAGGGATGCCCAGAAGATGGGGAGCAAATTTTCCTATTTTTTTTTGTTAGGGGTTGGGATAGGGATAGGGATAGGGTTAGGGATGCCCAGAAGATGGGGAGCAAATTTTCCTATTTTTTTTTGTTAGGGGTTGGGATAGGGTTAGGCATGCCCAGAAGATGGGGAGCAAATTTTCCTATTTTTTTTTTGTTAGGGGTTGGGATTGGGATAGGGATAGGGTTAGGGATGCCCAGAAGATGGGGAGCAAATTTTCCTATTTTTTTTTGTTAGGGGTTGGGATAGGGATAGGGATAGGGTTAGGGATGCCCAGAAGATGGGGAGCAAATTTTCCTATTTTTTTTTGTTAGGGGTTGGGATTGGGATAGGGATAGGGTTAGGGATGCCCAGAAGATGGGGAGCAAATTTTCCTATTTTTTTTTGTTAGGGGTTGGGATAGGGATAGGGATAGGGTTAGGGATGCCCAGAAGATGGGGAGCAAATTTTCCTATTTTTTTTTGTTAGGGGTTGGGATTGGGATAGGGATAGGGTTAGGGATGCCCAGAAGATGGGGAGCAAATTTTCCTATTTTTTTTTGTTAGGGGTTGGGATAGGGATAGGGATAGGGTTAGGGATGCCCAGAAGATGGGGAGCAAATTTTCCTATTTTTTTTTGTTAGGGGTTGGGATAGGGATAGGGATAGGGTTAGGGATGCCCAGAAGATGGGGAGCAAATTTTCCTATTTTTTTTTGTTAGGGGTTGGGATAGGGTTAGGCATGCCCAGAAGATGGGGAGCAAATTTTCCTATTTTTTTTTTGTTAGGGGTTGGGATTGGGATAGGGATAGGGTTAGGGATGCCCAGAAGATGGGGAGCAAATTTTCCTATTTTTTTTTGTTAGGGGTTGGGATAGGGATAGGGATAGGGTTAGGGATGCCCAGAAGATGGGGAGCAAATTTTCCTATTTTTTTTTGTTAGGGGTTGGGATAGGGATAGGGATAGGGTTAGGGATGCCCAGAAGATGGGGAGCAAATTTTCCTATTTTTTTTTTGTTAGGGGTTGGGATTGGGATAGGGATAGGGTTAGGGATGCCCAGAAGATGGGGAGCAAATTTTCCTATTTTTTTTTGTTAGGGGTTGGGATAGGGATAGGGATAGGGTTAGGGATGCCCAGAAGATGGGGAGCAAATTTTCCTATTTTTTTTTTGTTAGGGGTTGGGATTGGGATAGGGATAGGGTTAGGGATGCCCAGAAGATGGGGAGCAAATTTTCCTATTTTTTTTTTGTTAGGGGTTGGGATTGGGATAGGGATAGGGTTAGGGATGCCCAGAAGATGGGGAGCAAATTTTCCTATTTTTTTTTGTTAGGGGTTGGGATAGGGATAGGGATAGGGTTAGGGATGCCCAGAAGATGGGGAGCAAATTTTCCTATTTTTTTTTTGTTAGGGGTTGGGATTGGGATAGGGATAGGGTTAGGGATGCCCAGAAGATGGGGAGCAAATTTTCCTATTTTTTTTTGTTAGGGGTTGGGATAGGGATAGGGATAGGGTTAGGGATGCCCAGAAGATGGGGAGCAAATTTTCCTATTTTTTTTTTGTTAGGGGTTGGGATTGGGATAGGGATAGGGTTAGGGATGCCCAGAAGATGGGGAGCAAATTTTCCTATTTTTTTTTGTTAGGGGTTGGGATTGGGATAGGGATAGGGTTAGGGATGCCCAGAAGATGGGGAGCAAATTTTCCTATTTTTTTTTGTTAGGGGTTGGGATAGGGATAGGGATAGGGTTAGGGATGCCCAGAAGATGGGGAGCAAATTTTCCTATTTTTTTTTGTTAGGGGTTGGGATAGGGTTAGGCATGCCCAGAAGATGGGGAGCAAATTTTCCTATTTTTTTTTTGTTAGGGGTTGGGATTGGGATAGGGATAGGGATGCCCAGAAGATGGGGAGCAAATTTTCCTATTTTTTTTTGTTAGGGGTTGGGATAGGGTTAGGGATGCCCAGAAGATGGGGAGCAAATTTTCCTAATTTTTTTTTGTTAAGGGTTGGGATAGGGTTAGGGATGCCCAGAAGATGGGGAGCAAATTTTCCTATTTTTTTTTTGTTAGGGATTGGGATAGGGATAGGGTTAGGGATGCCCAGAAGATGGGGAGCAAATTTTCCTAATTTTTTTTGTTAGGGGTTGGGATAGGGATAGGGATAGGGTTAGGGATGCCCAGAAGATGGGGAGCAAATTTTCCTATTTTTTTTTTGTTAGGGGTTGGGATTGGGATAGGGATAGGGTTAGGGATGCCCAGAAGATGGGGAGCAAATTTTCCTATTTTTTTTTGTTAGGGGTTGGGATAGGGATAGGGATAGGGTTAGGGATGCCCAGAAGATGGGGAGCAAATTTTCCTATTTTTTTTTTGTTAGGGGTTGGGATTGGGATAGGGATAGGGTTAGGGATGCCCAGAAGATGGGGAGCAAATTTTCCTATTTTTTTTTGTTAGGGGTTGGGATTGGGATAGGGATAGGGTTAGGGATGCCCAGAAGATGGGGAGCAAATTTTCCTATTTTTTTTTGTTAGGGGTTGGGATAGGGATAGGGATAGGGTTAGGGATGCCCAGAAGATGGGGAGCAAATTTTCCTATTTTTTTTTGTTAGGGGTTGGGATAGGGTTAGGCATGCCCAGAAGATGGGGAGCAAATTTTCCTATTTTTTTTTTGTTAGGGGTTGGGATTGGGATAGGGATAGGGTTAGGGATGCCCAGAAGATGGGGAGCAAATTTTCCTATTTTTTTTTGTTAGGGGTTGGGATTGGGATAGGGATAGGGTTAGGGATGCCCAGAAGATGGGGAGCAAATTTTCCTTTTTTTTTTTGTTAGGGGTTGGGATAGGGAGCAACGGCTTAGCCAGAACAAAAGCATTCAAAAAGAAAAAAAGTTTCCTACGTCCATAGAAGGCCTTTATCAAGCTCCAAAGGTAAAATAGTCGCATGTAAAAAGGAAGGTTAATCTTTAAATAGTAAGGAAAAAGTAAAGGTTGTTGTCTGCCGATATATTTTATAAGTTTTCTTCAGACTCTAAAAAAGTTGGAACGGCTTTCTCAGTTTGTAGTTGAAACTACTTACATCATGACTGCCAATCTATGGATGCATATTCAGAATTAGCACCTCTACCGTGCAAAAAAGGTTTGCACCCTCTACCGTGCTAGTAAACTCCTCACACCTGACATTATCCTGTATCTCTACAAAGCCACCATCCGCCCATGCATGGAGTATTGTTGTCACATCTGGGCTGGTGCATCATCTACTCGTTTCTCCCTCCTTGACAAGGTCCAAAAAAGAGTTGCAAACCTAATAGGTCCCTCACTGTCCACCAAGCTCCAGTCTCTGTCCCATCGCCACAATGTTGCATCCTTATGCTTGTTTTACATATACTTCAATGGATTATGCTCCAGTGCATTGGCTACTCTGGTACCCCTCGATGTAAATTCACTAGACCAACCCGACAATCTGCCAAATCCCATCCATTCACTTTGGAGGTCCCCAGATGCTGGAGAGCTTTTTACTCAAATAGCTTCTTTCCTCATGCTGCTGGCCTCTGGAACTCCCTCCCTGCTTCTGTTTCCCTGACAGTACTGACATGCAGAAATTTAAAACTAATGTAAACAGACATCCCAATTTAGGTTGACCCCCCCTAACCTTCTCCCTTTTTTTCAGTAGCCCTTTACGTCTACAGTGGCGGCCTGCCTTGTTTGGGGTGAACTATGTTAAAAATAAAAAACATTGTTTCTAACCGTTATTTGCTTGTGGGAAAAACAATTCCCCCAACACACACATTGTTTCCGGCCCCTAAAAATGTATGCTAAAACATTAAATATTGTTTCTAACCGTTATTTGCTTGTGGGAAAAACAATTCCCCCCAACACACACATTGTTTCCGGCCCCTAAAAATGTATGCTAAAACATTAAACATTGTTTCTAACCGTTATTTGCTTGTGGGAAAAACAATTCCCCCCAACACACACATTGTTTCCGGCCCCTAAAAATGTATGCTAAAACATTAAATATTGTTTCTAACCGTTATTTGCTTGTGGGAAAAACAATTCCCCCCAACACACACATTGTTTCCGGCCCCTAAAAATGTATGCTAAAACATTAAATATTGTTTCTAACCGTTATTTGCTTGTGGGAAAAACAATTCCCCCCAACACACACATTGTTTCCGGCCCCTAAAAATGTATGCTAAAACATTAAATATTGTTTCTAACCGTTATTTGCTTGTGGGAAAAACAATTCCCCCCAACACACACATTGTTTCCGGCCCCTAAAAATGTATGCTAAAACATTAAATATTGTTTCTAACCGTTATTTGCTTGTGGGAAAAACAATTCCCCCCAACACACACATTGTTTCCGGCCCCTAAAAATGTATGCTAAAACATTAAATATTGTTTCTAACCGTTATTTGCTTGTGGGAAAAACAATTCCCCCCAACACACACATTGTTTCCGGCCCCTAAAAATGTATGCTAAAACATTAAATATTGTTTCTAACCGTTATTTGCTTGTGGGAAAAACAATTCCCCCCAACACACACATTGTTTCCGGCCCCTAAAAATGTATGCTAAAACATTAAATATTGTTTCTAACCGTTATTTGCTTGTGGGAAAAACAATTCCCCCCAACACACACATTGTTTCCGGCCCCTAAAAATGTATGCTAAAACATTAAACATTGTTTCTAACCGTTATTTGCTTGTGGGAAAAACAATTCCCCCCAACACACACATTGTTTCCGGCCCCTAAAAATGTATGCTAAAACATTAAATATTGTTTCTAACCGTTATTTGCTTGTGGGAAAAACAATTCCCCCCAACACACACATTGTTTCCGGCCCCTAAAAATGTATGCTAAAACATTAAATATTGTTTCTAACCGTTATTTGCTTGTGGGAAAAACAATTCCCCCCAACACACACATTGTTTCCGGCCCCTAAAAATGTATGCTAAAACATTAAATATTGTTTCTAACCGTTATTTGCTTGTGGGAAAAACAATTCCCCCCAACACACACATTGTTTCCGGCCCCTAAAAATGTATGCTAAAACATTAAATATTGTTTCTAACCGTTATTTGCTTGTGGGAAAAACAATTCCCCCCAACACACACATTGTTTCCGGCCCCTAAAAATGTATGCTAAAACATTAAACATTGTTTCTAACCGTTATTTGCTTGTGGGAAAAACAATTCCCCCCAACACACACATTGTTTCCGGCCCCTAAAAATGTATGCTAAAACATTAAACATTGTTTCTAACCGTTATTTGCTTGTGGGAAAAACAATTCCCCCCAACACACACATTGTTTCCGGCCCCTAAAAATGTATGCTAAAACATTAAATATTGTTTCTAACCGTTATTTGCTTGTGGGAAAAACAATTCCCCCCAACACACACATTGTTTCCGGCCCCTAAAAATGTATGCTAAAACATTAAATATTGTTTCTAACCGTTATTTGCTTGTGGGAAAAACAATTCCCCCCAACACACACATTGTTTCCGGCCCCTAAAAATGTATGCTAAAACATTAAATATTGTTTCTAACCGTTATTTGCTTGTGGGAAAAACAATTCCCCCCAACACACACATTGTTTCCGGCCCCTAAAAATGTATGCTAAAACATTAAATATTGTTTCTAACCGTTATTTGCTTGTGGGAAAAACAATTCCCCCCAACACACACATTGTTTCCGGCCCCTAAAAATGTATGCTAAAACATTAAACATTGTTTCTAACCGTTATTTGCTTGTGGGAAAAACAATTCCCCCCAACACACACATTGTTTCCGGCCCCTAAAAATGTATGCTAAAACATTAAATATTGTTTCTAACCGTTATTTGCTTGTGGGAAAAACAATTCCCCCCAACACACACATTGTTTCCGGCCCCTAAAAATGTATGCTAAAACATTAAATATTGTTTCTAACCGTTATTTGCTTGTGGGAAAAACAATTCCCCCCAACACACACATTGTTTCCGGCCCCTAAAAATGTATGCTAAAACATTAAATATTGTTTCTAACCGTTATTTGCTTGTGGGAAAAACAATTCCCCCCAACACACACATTGTTTCCGGCCCCTAAAAATGTATGCTAAAACATTAAATATTGTTTCTAACCGTTATTTGCTTGTGGGAAAAACAATTCCCCCCAACACACACATTGTTTCCGGCCCCTAAAAATGTATGCTAAAACATTAAACATTGTTTCTAACCGTTATTTGCTTGTGGGAAAAACAATTCCCCCCAACACACACATTGTTTCCGGCCCCTAAAAATGTATGCTAAAACATTAAACATTGTTTCTAACCGTTATTTGCTTGTGGGAAAAACAATTCCCCCCAACACACACATTGTTTCCGGCCCCTAAAAATGTATGCTAAAACATTAAATATTGTTTCTAACCGTTATTTGCTTGTGGGAAAAACAATTCCCCCCAACACACACATTGTTTCCGGCCCCTAAAAATGTATGCTAAAACATTAAATATTGTTTCTAACCGTTATTTGCTTGTGGGAAAAACAATTCCCCCCAACACACACATTGTTTCCGGCCCCTAAAAATGTATGCTAAAACATTAAATATTGTTTCTAACCGTTATTTGCTTGTGGGAAAAACAATTCCCCCCAACACACACATTGTTTCCGGCCCCTAAAAATGTATGCTAAAACATTAAATATTGTTTCTAACCGTTATTTGCTTGTGGGAAAAACAATTCCCCCCAACACACACATTGTTTCCGGCCCCTAAAAATGTATGCTAAAACATTAAACATTGTTTCTAACCGTTATTTGCTTGTGGGAAAAACAATTCCCCCCAACACACACATTGTTTCCGGCCCCTAAAAATGTATGCTAAAACATTAAATATTGTTTCTAACCGTTATTTGCTTGTGGGAAAAACAATTCCCCCCAACACACACATTGTTTCCGGCCCCTAAAAATGTATGCTAAAACATTAAATATTGTTTCTAACCGTTATTTGCTTGTGGGAAAAACAATTCCCCCCAACACACACATTGTTTCCGGCCCCTAAAAATGTATGCTAAAACATTAAATATTGTTTCTAACCGTTATTTGCTTGTGGGAAAAACAATTCCCCCCAACACACACATTGTTTCCGGCCCCTAAAAATGTATGCTAAAACATTAAATATTGTTTCTAACCGTTATTTGCTTGTGGGAAAAACAATTCCCCCCAACACACACATTGTTTCCGGCCCCTAAAAATGTATGCTAAAACATTAAACATTGTTTCTAACCGTTATTTGCTTGTGGGAAAAACAATTCCCCCCAACACACACATTGTTTCCGGCCCCTAAAAATGTATGCTAAAACATTAAACATTGTTTCTAACCGTTATTTGCTTGTGGGAAAAACAATTCCCCCCAACACACACATTGTTTCCGGCCCCTAAAAATGTATGCTAAAACATTAAATATTGTTTCTAACCGTTATTTGCTTGTGGGAAAAACAATTCCCCCCAACACACACATTGTTTCCGGCCCCTAAAAATGTATGCTAAAACATTAAATATTGTTTCTAACCGTTATTTGCTTGTGGGAAAAACAATTCCCCCCAACACACACATTGTTTCCGGCCCCTAAAAATGTATGCTAAAACATTAAATATTGTTTCTAACCGTTATTTGCTTGTGGGAAAAACAATTCCCCCCAACACACACATTGTTTCCGGCCCCTAAAAATGTATGCTAAAACATTAAACATTGTTTCTAACCGTTATTTGCTTGTGGGAAAAACAATTGCCCCCAACACACACATTGTTTCCGGCCCCTAAAAATGTATGCTAAAACATTAAATATTGTTTCCACACGATATTTTATTGTAGAAAAAAATACCCCCTCCCCATTTAAAAAAAAAAGTTTAGTTAATCCACACCTTCCTCCATCTCGCACAAATTCGGTTTTCCCTCCAAAATATTGAAAAAACATTCATTTTGCTACACATTTCATTTACTGGCCCAGAAGGGTTAGGGTTAGAGTTAGGATTAGGGTTACGGTTAGAGTTAGGATTAGGGTTAGAGTTAGGCTTAGGGTTAGAGTTAGGATTAGGGTTAGGGTTAGGATTAGGGTTACGGTTAGAGTTAGGATTAGGATTAGGGTTACGGTTAGAGTTAGGATTAGGGTTAGAGTTAGGCTTAGGGTTAGAGTTACGGTTAGAGTTAGAGTTAGGGTTAGGGTTAGAGTTACGGTTAGAGTTAGGGTTAGGGTTAAAGTTAGGATTAGGGTTAGGGTTAGAGTTAGGATTACGGTTAGAGTTAGGGTTAGGGTTAGAGTTAGGGTTAGGGTTAGAGTTAGGGTTAGGATTAGAGTTAGGATTAGGGTTAGAGTTAGGATTAGGGGTTAGAGTTAGGGTTAGGGTTAGGGGTGATCATTTTACGTGAAATTTATATAGGAAAGTAATTCACCACGATAAGATATTAAAAAAAAAATTAATTCCTATTTTGCGGATATTTTTTTCATGCTGCTTACACGTAAAAAGAAATAATTTTTTTTCCGGGGGGGGGGGGGGGTAAACTATTTAATCTGATTTTAAAATTATTCTTCTGCTTACAAAAATCGCAGTTCCAATTAAATTAACCAGAAAACTTCATTGAAATACTTATGTATCAAGCAAAAATGGGGTTGTACACCAAAAATTAGCAAATACTATCGAGTACAATTTTAATCGAAAAAAAATTTCGTTATATCGTTTTTTCGGGTTCCTCCATTGATTTGAGCGAAAAACACGAAATTCATTTACCTATGATGTCGCAAGAGAATTCCGGGGTTCTTGGAAAGAAATTTTTTTTAAATTGAGATTTTAAGACGTAAAAAGTTGTGAAAAAAGGACTATGGTAAAAGACGAACAAGACTGATCCCCCGTCTTAAAATCTCAATGTTTTGAAATTTCTTTCCAAAAATCCCGGAATTCTCTCGCGACATGATAGATAATTGTAAGCAGAAGAATAATTTTTAAAATTTGAGATGGTCAAAAAGAGGGGGATCAGTCTACGTTGAATTTACATTGAAAACTGATCCCCCGTCTTAAAATCTCAATTTTAAAAAATTTCTTTCCAAAACCCCCGGAATTCTCTGACATGATAGGTAATTGTACACCGAAAAAGATTTTTTTTTAAATTGAGATGGTCAAAAGGAGGGGGATCAGTCTACGTTGAATTTAGATTGGAAACTGATCCCCCCCTCATAAAATGTAAAATATTTGAAAATTGTTTCCAAAAACCCCGGAATTCTCTAGCAGCCTGATAGGTAAGTGTACACCAAAAAAAGAAAAAAAAAACGGTCAGTAAAAAGTTGTGAAAAACGGACTGTGGGAAAAGACGAACATGTGCCATGTTTTTTTGTTTGTGGTATTGATAATGTAATACTCACGCGTCTTCGTAGAAGCAGCCTTTTTCTGTATGGAACAAATAGAATGTTCATGAATCAATTTCTATTTTTGTCCGACTCTAAAGAAAAGATAAATAAAAACAATTAAAAAATTATTTTCATTGCAAAACATTATTCACGTTGGCCCTTAAACACAACGCGATATAATTGTTTTTTTTTTGTTTAGCCCCTTTCACTCCGATTCTAATCTTATTAAAGATTTCTTTTTAAAATAAAATCATTATTTACCGACTTTTCTGTTACATTAAAAACAACACTTAACATAAACAGTTACGGATGACGCGCCTAATTTCCGTGACTTTGCGTCGGCGACGATCGGGCAGGTCACGGAAGCGTCCGAGAGTTGCCGACACGAAAACGCCAAGCGTTAATGGAAGGCTTGCAGGCGATAATATAAGGCGAATAAATTAAAATAAAATAAAAATACATAGATAAAAACCGAACAAACTGGGGGGGGGGGGGGGTCAAATGAACCATTTTTAATCAAATGTGTAGAAAGAAAAATGGGGGGGGGTGATTTTGTCAATGTTTTCTTTTTTTCTTTCTTTCTTGCTAACATAAAACAAAGAAAGAAAGAAAAATGGTTTAGCCAAGCCCTGCATTAAAACGAATAAATTCAAAGAAAAAATACATAGATTAAAATATTTTTTTTTTTTTGTGAAAATAATGTTGTTGTATTTTTTGGGGGGAGGGGCGTAAAATTTTGTCAATGTTTTTATAAGATAAAAGAAAGAAAAAATAATATTATTCCGTCAGCGCTTGGGCGCTTCCGTGACCTGCCCGATCGTTGTCGACGCGAAGTCACGGAAATTAGGCGCGTCATCTGGAACAGTACCACAGAAACGTATTTTTTCATGCAATATTTACCTTATTGTAATGGCCGCCTTCTTGTTCAACTTGACTTCCGGTTAAATCAATTTCTCACTCAAACTTCACCGCAAGCCTTTTTTTTTTTTTAGCTACACTCATATTAAAAATTGATTGTTTCTTATAAGAGAAAAAGTGACCTACGTCGAGAATAGATATTTTTCTACTTACCTATCACATTTGTTTGTATTTTTACGTAGTATAAATGGGTTTTTAGTAGATGTAAAAAAAAATTTCTTGTTTTTTGGGGCACCGATTTTTACTAAAACAAAATGGCGTCGTTGCCTCATAATCGTTACATACCCCCCCCCCCACGCGATTTTTTTTCTTGTCGAATGTTCGTGTGACAAAAATATTGATTTCTAATAAATAGCAGTTGTAACGGCTTAAAAATACGGGGTTCGGAATTAATTACAACTCGGAATTAATTTATCAATTTTAATTGTTATTCAACTAATAAATCTCATTTTATTTCTTTCATTTGCAAAATTATATTGTACGAATGGACTATCTTGAAAATCGACATCTTTAATTGTTTTGGTATTTATTTAGTTTGCTAACAATTACAAAAATAAATACATTTGTCGGCACTTCTGCATTTCAACCGTCACTTGGACTTAATAATTGAAGAGTTCCATTTGATTAAATTTTAATTCATATAATAAAAAATAAAATCACTGACTATTTATTAAAATGATAAATTTTCATTTTAAAAATCACTTGACTATTTTGAGAAAGTTTAAATTCATACAATAAAAATTTGGTGTAGTAACTGTTCCGATGGATACTGCACCACATATACTGGTATTCTTGGCCTTCAGGGCTTGATTTACGCCGGTCTATGTGTCTGCCCTGGGCAGTTCTAGGAGGTGCACCCTCCCAGGCTTCGCCTCCCCTCTTTGGGGAGGAGTAAGTTTACTGCTTACTGCCTGAGGCGCTCCTACCGGGGGATGCCGACAGGGCTACTGTAGTGTCGAAGATCACGTACCAACGTGATCGGTACGAGAGCAGGAAGCAGCAGCAGCAGCGAGATAGCTAGAGACAGAGAGATTACGACCGTTGATACACACATGTTGTTATAACCCTTGTTAAATAAAGATATGTTTACAACCACCACAATCGACTGTTGTTTATTACCAAACACCACAAACTGGCGACGACGATGAGATGAAATTCTACACAAAAAAAAAGCAAAGAAAGACATCTACAAAAAAAAAAAGTGCAAACAACGAACTTTTCTACGAAAAAAAAAACACAAAAAAAGAGGTCACACGTGCTACAAGAGAGAAAGAAAAATATACTTTTTTTTCTTCCCAAGGAAAAGTACAGAAAAAAACGAGAGATAAGTAATTCGTTTGTTATCACATTTATTGTCTTTAAATAACAATCCTTTTGTCATTCACATCTTATTGTCCTTTTAAACAACAATATGGCAAAATTCGTCACATTGGGGGGGCTAAGCCCTCCACGTGCGTTAGATACGATCGGAGATCCAGAGTCTTTACATAAAAGATGGGTAAATTGGAAAACCGATCTGGAAATTTTCATACTAGCTTCAGGTGTCATAAATTCTGAGCAAAAAAGAGCTATCCTTTTGTTAACAGGAGGCGAGGGTCTGCGTGAAATTTGGACGAATTTCACGGACGAACAAAAAGCCGGACACGAGGCTAATAAAGAAAGAGTCGATGTATTCCGAACAGCTATAGAACTGTTTGACAAAACTTTCGCTCTAAAGGAAAATATCCCTAAAGCGCGTTCAAGATTTTGGGAGTCTGAACCAAACACGGGAGAAACCGTGAATAATTATATCACTCGCTTAAAGAGTTTGGCGAAGGTGTGCGGTTTCACTCCGGAACCGAACGAATTCGTCAGAGACAAGATCCTTCTTCACATAAAGGACGCGGAACTAAAAGCCAAATTATATGGTGAAAGCAACTTGACGTTGGATCGTCTCATCCAAATTATTGGGACGTACCACCACAAAGAAGCCCTAATTTTAGGATCTACTTGTACGTCTGATATAAATAGATTAAGCGACAGACAAAAACCTAAACCAAGCCACAATGTGTCATCTGCATGTTATAAGTGTGGGGGGAATGGACATTTTGCAAGAGATTGTGTTAGAAGCAAGCATCACAAGTGTGGAATCTGTGGGAAAAAGGGACATTTTGAAGTCTGTTGTTTCTACAAAAACAAACAAACAAAAACGCAGAATAGAAACGAACATGACAGAGCCCCAAAATACAGTCGTGGTGGACGAAAGCAATATCATAACAAAGGAATTCAACAGAGTGTAGGGGAAAGGGAAGATAGCAAAACTGGTGGCGCTAATGGGTTTAATTTATTCAAAATATCAATGAGTGAAAATGTAATAAACCTCAAAGTCAGAAACACCACCATCCCTTTAGTGATAGACTCAGGAGCACAGCATAATACATTATCTGTAGAGGACTTCAAGAAAATAGAAAAAGAAGGACCCAAAATTAAGCTCCAGCCAGATTCTACTAAACTATATCCCTATGCTAGTGAAAAACCACTTCCCCTTCTAGGAAAGTGCATATTGAAGGTTGAAGTTCCTGGCACAAATCGCTACATAACAGTTCCATTTTTTGTCATACCACAGGCCCAAGCGTCACTTTTAAGTGGTAGAACTAGTAAAAGACTAGGACTTTTAAGTGTGGGCGTTAACGCCAACATCTTGAACTGCTCGGAACTGGATATATGGACAAGAATACTAAAAGAATTTCCAAAGGTTTTCAGTGGATTGGGAAAACTGAAAAACTACCAATTAAAATTCAAAATAAATCCAGAAATTATACCTGTCACTCAGCCAGTACGTCGGATACCATTCAAGCGGCGGCAATGTGTCCTAAACAAATTGCAAGAACTGGTTGATCTGGATGTAATTGAGAGGGTCAGGGAACCTTCTCAATGGGTGAATCCTTTAGTGACAGTGGAAAAAAGGCCCGAGGATAATGGAAAAAGCGATGTGAGGATATGTATCGACATGCGTAGAGCAAACGAAGCTATCGTTCGAGAACGTCATCCAGTGCCCACGATTGAGGAAACTATACAAGAAATGGCTGGAGGCAAATATTTCTCAAAAGTAAAATTGTAATATGGCCTACCATCAAATAGAGTTGCATCCAGACTCCAGAGAAATCACAACATTTGCTGCACCTGATGGGCTATACCGGTATAAAAGACTTATGTTTGGGGTAAACATGGCCTCAGAAAAATTTCAGCAAATCATAAGTCAGGTTATAGCTGGCTGCCCAGGAGCATACAACATGTCAGATGACATCATAGTAGTCGGGAAAACAGAAAGTGAGCACGACACTAGACTCGCCAAAGTTTTCCAACACCTAGCCGAACAAGGACTGACCGTCAATGGAAAGAAGTGCCAGATTAAAATGACATCTATAAGATACATGGGCCACATTCTGACACAAGACGGCTTGAAGGTCTCGGACGAAAAGGTGAAGGCTGTAGTTGATGCTCCTCCACCAAAAGATGCATCACAGATGAGGAGTTTCTTGGGACTGGCCCAATTCTGTGCTAAGTTTGTGCCCCATTTTGCTAGTGTAACTGCACCACTTTGGGATCTTACAAGACTAGATTCTGATTGGAAATGGGAAGAAGAGGAACAATATTCCTTTAACAAACTAAAGAAAGGGTTAATTGAAGCGCCAGTCATGGCATACTACAGTGTTGAGTTGCCAACTAGAATCACAACTGATGCTTCTCCCGTTGGCGTGGGTGCAATCATTGAACAACAGCAGCTAAACGGATACTGGAAACCAGTATACTATGCCAGTAGGAAGCTCACACCAACAGAGTCCCGATATTCTCAATTTGAAAGAGAAGCACTGGGAGTATTCTGGGCATGCAAAAAGTTCAGTCTGTACCTCATTGGATGTGACTTTCAGATCCTGACTGATCACAAAGCGCTGGTAAAGGTACTATCACCTTCCTCGAAGCCCCCTTCAGCAAGAGTGGAGAGATGGCTGTTGTTTCTACAACAGTTCACCTACAAAGTCATCCACATTCCTGGCCGAACCAATAAGGCGGACCTGCTGAGTCGACAGCCCGTTGAAAACCCAGACAAAACTGAGGAAAAGGAAACAATGGACTACATCTACAGTATCATTAAAGATACTGTACCTCAGGCACTGACTCCCTGTGAAGTGGAAAAAGCTTCAAAGGATGATGCTACGATCTCCAAACTTCGGCAAGCTATATCCGAAAATGACTGGACCCATTTCAAAGGTACTGCATTTCATGCAATCAAAGATGAACTCTGGATAGCAGGACAGATGGTCATCCGAGGACGCAGGATCATAATCCCTGAGGCACTTCAGGGGCAGGTAGTTGTACTGGCTCATGAAGGACACCAAGGGATTGTGCGAACCAAAAATCGCCTACGGTCCAAAGTTTGGTGGCCAGAGATGGATAGAATGGCAGAAAAGCGAGTAAAAGCGTGTTACCCATGTCAAGTGGTTGGCAAAAATGCCCCTCCAGAAGAACTAGAGAGTACACCGCTGCCTGACCAACCCTGGACCTATGTAGCTGTTGACCTACTGAGTGTCTCCGAAGGGAACTACCTGCTGGCTGTTGTCGACTACTACTCAAGATGGCCAGAAGTTGCGCATATGAAAATAGCAAATGCCAAAAATGTAACGGGTGCACTAGAAATGATGTTCAATCATCATGGATATCCCAACTATCTGAGGAGTGACAACGGACAGCCATTCTCATCAAGAGAATTCAATGAGTATATGAATACTCACGGCATCACCCAGGTGAGAGGGATCCCGTATTGGCCACAGTCCAACGGCGAAGTGGAACGGTTCAACAGAACAATCCTAAAGGCAATTAAGATCGCCAAAGTCGAAGGGAAAGACTGGAGGACTGAACTAAGGAATTTTCTGTTCCAATACCGAACCACCCCTCACACAGTAACCGGAGTATCCCCAGCGAAGTTACTAATGAACCGCGAACTCCGAGGTAAGCTGCCAAGTATTGTCCACTGATTTTAGTGACGTACATGATAAGGATGCTCTACACAAACTAAAACGCAACATAGCTGCTGACCAGAGAAGAGGAGCCAGAGACCAACAGATCCAGAGAGGGGACACAGTATTGTGTAAAAATTTACACAGAACAAACAAGCTGGACGCTCGGTTCGAGTCTCAGCCCTATCAAGTTGTGGAAAAGAAGGGAAATGCTGTTCTAATACAACAACCCCAAGGCCAAGTGAGAATGAGAAACGCTGCCCATGTAAAAAAGGTACCCGGCGACATGCAGTATAGTCCTGATTACACCAACGTCCCTAAAGCAGTTTACTCTCCCCCTGATACAACCCACTGGCCCCCTACTTCTACAACAGATATCGAAGACACACACCTCAACCCAATCGATGCACTTCCCATCTCCAGTCCAGACCCTAAGGAAACTGCTCAAGAGCCCCTAACACCGGCCCTAACTGCCCCTAGTGGTTCAATCAGAACACCTAGAGTAAGATCCACCCCAGTGTGGCAAGAAGACTTTATAGTGACATAAATTTATAAAAAAAAGAGGGAAGATGTAGTGTCGAAGATCACGTACCAACGTGATCGGTACGAGAGCAGGAAGCAGCAGCAGCAGCGAGATAGCTAGAGACAGAGATAGAGAGATTACGACCGTTGATACACACATGTTGTTATAACCCTTGTTAAATAAAGATATGTTTACAACCACCACAATCGACTGTTGTTTATTACCAAACACCACAGCTACCCAGGCAATTTTTAAACCCCACTTTCCCGACCCGACCTTGGGTCACACCTTACTTGTGGGAGTAAGATAAAAACTGGCCTTGTGCCTAACTCCTGGAGAGGAGTAAATCAATATTCATTTTAATGATAAATTTTCGTTTTAAAAATCACTGTTGACTATTTAGAGTTTTAATTCATACAATAAAAAAATCACTTACTATTCATTAAAATGAATTTTCGTTTTAAAAATCACTGTTGACTATTTAGAGTTTTAATTCATACAATAAAAAAATCACTTACTATTCATTAAAATAAATTTTCGTTTTAAAAATCACTGTTGACTATTTAGAGTTTTAATTCATACAATAAAAAAATCACTTACTATTCATTAAAATGAATTTTCGTTTTAAAAATCACTCTTGACTATTTAGAGTTTTAATTCATACAATAAAAAAATCACTTACTATTCATTAAAATAAATTTTCGTTTTAAAAATCACTGTTGACTATTTAGAGTTTTGATTCATACAATAAAAAAATCACTGACTATTCATTAAAATAAATTTTCGTTTTAAAAATCACTGTTGACTATTTAGAGTTTTGATTCATACAATAAAAAAATCACTTACTATTCATTAAAATAAATTTTCGTTTTAAAAATCACTGTTGACTATTTTGATAAAATTTTAATTCATACAATAAAAAAAATCACTTACTATTCATTAAAATAAATTTTCGTTTTAAAAATCACTGTTGACTATTTAGAGTTTTAATTCATACAATAAAAAAATCACTTACTATTCATTAAAATAAATTTTCATTTTAAAAATCACTGTTGACTATTTAGAGTTTTAATTCATACAATAAAAAAATCACTTACTATTCATTAAAATAAATTTTCGTTTTAAAAATCACTGTTGACTATTTAGAGTTTTGATTCATACAATAAAAAAATCACTTACTATTCATTAAAATAAATTTTCGTTTTAAAAATCACTGTTGACTATTTTGATAAAATTTTAATTCATACAATAAAAAAATCACTGACTATTCATTAAAATAAATTTTCGTTTTAAAAATCACTGTTGACTATTTAGAGTTTTGATTCATACAATAAAAAAATCACTTACTATTCATTAAAATAAATTTTCGTTTTAAAAATCACTGTTGACTATTTTGATAAAATTTTAATTCATACAATAAAAAAATCACTTACTATTCATTAAAATAAATTTTCGTTTTAAAAATCACTGTTGACTATTTAGAGTTTTAATTCATACAATAAAAAAATCACTTACTATTCATTAAAATAAATTTTCGTTTTAAAAATCACTGTTGACTATTTAGAGTTTTAATTCATACAATAAAAAAATCACTTACTATTCATTAAAATAAATTTTCGTTTTAAAAATCACTGTTGACTATTTAGAGTTTTGATTCATACAATAAAAAAATCACTTACTATTCATTAAAATAAATTTTCGTTTTAAAAATCACTGTTGACGATTTAGAGTTTTGATTCATACAATAAAAAAATCACTTACTATTCATTAAAATAAATTTTCGTTTTAAAAATCACTGTTGACTATTTAGAGTTTTAATTCATACAATAAAAAAATCACTTACTATTAATTAAAATAAATTTTCGTTTTAAAAATCACTGTTGACTATTTAGAGTTTTAATTCATACAATAAAATAATCACTTACTATTCATTAAAATAAATTTTCGTTTTAAAAATCACTGTTGACTATTTAGAGTTTTGATTCATACAATAAAAAAATAACTAGCTATTCATTAAAATAAATTTTCATTTTAAAAATCACTGTTGACTATTTAGAGTTTTGATTCATACAATAAAAAAATCACTTACTATTCATTAAAATAAATTTTCGTTTTAAAAATCACTGTTGACTATTTAGAGTTTTAATTCATACAATAAAAAAAGCACTTACTATTCATTAAAATAAATTTTCGTTTTAAAAATCACTGTTGACTATTTAGAGTTTTAATTCATACAATAAAAAAATCACTTACTATTCATTAAAATAAATTTTCGTTTTAAAAATCACTGTTGACTATTTAGAGTTTTAATTCATACAATAAAAAAATCACTTACTATTCATTAAAATAAATTTTCGTTTTAAAAATCACTGTTGACTATTTAGAGTTTTAATTCATACAATAAAAAAATCACTTACTATTCATTAAAATAAATTTTCGTTTTAAAAATCACTGTTGACTATTTAGAGTTTTGATTCATACAATAAAAAAATCACTTACTATTCATTAAAATAAATTTTCGTTTTAAAAATCACTGTTGACGATTTAGAGTTTTGATTCATACAATAAAAAAATCACTTACTATTCATTAAAATAAATTTTCGTTTTAAAAATCACTGTTGACGATTTAGAGTTTTGATTCATACAATAAAAAAATCACTTACTATTCATTAAAATAAATTTTCATTTTAAAAATCACTGTTGACTATTTAGAGTTTTGATTCATACAATAAAAAAATCACTTACTATTCATTAAAATAAATTTTCGTTTTAAAAATCACTGTTGACGATTTAGAGTTTTGATTCATACAATAAAAAAATCACTTACTATTCATTAAAATAAATTTTCATTTTAAAAATCACTGTTGACTATTTAGAGTTTTAATTCATACAATAAAAAAATCACTTACTATTCATTAAAATAAATTTTCGTTTTAAAAATCACTGTTGACTATTTAGAGTTTTAATTCATACAATAAAAAAATCACTTACAATTCATTAAAATAAATTTTCATCTTAAAAATCACTGTTGACTATTTAAAGTTTTAATTCATACAATAAAAAAATCACTTACTATTCATTAAAATAAATTTTCGTTTTAAAAATCACTGTTGACTATTAAGAGTTTTAATTCATACAATAAAAAAATCACTTACTATTCATTAAAATAAATTTTCATTTTAAAAATCACTGTTGACTATTTAGAGTTTTAATTCATACAATAAAAAAATCACTGACTATTCATTAAAATAAATTTTCATTTTAAAAATCACTGTTGACTATTTAGAGTTTTAATTCATACAATAAAAAACTCACTGACTATTCATTAAAATAAATTTTCATTTTAAAAATCACTGTTGACTATTTAGAGTTTTAATTCATACAATAAAAAAATCACTGACTATTCATTAAAATAAATTTTCATTTTAAAAATCACTGTTGACTATTTAGAGTTTTGATTCATACAATAAAAAAATCACTTACTATTCATTAAAATAAATTTTCGTTTTAAAAATCACTGTTGACTATTTTGATAAAATTTTAATTCATACAATAAAAAAAATCACTTACTATTCATTAAAATAAATTTTCGTTTTAAAAATCACTGTTGACGATTTTGAGAAAATTTTAGGTCCGAATATCGATCCTGAACCAGTTTTCGTGAGGTTCGACTCGGAAGCGTTCGGCTGTTTTACGCAAACGCCCGAGAGATGACGAGCCGATTTGTACCAGACGACAATTTTGATATGGTGCTGCGTCCTATGATTTTAATGTTTTGCTTGTTTTGTTTTTATTGGTGTTAGTGTTTAGGGTTAGGGTTAAAAATATTTATTTGATGACAGTAATTTCACTCTGTTTTGCTTGTTTTATTTGTTTTGTTGTTTTAAAAAATTTCTTGCAACTATAACTAAAAATTATAGGACGCAGCAACGTATCAAAATTAAAAAAAATATTTATTTGATAACAGTAACTTCGCTATGTTTTGCTTGTTTTTTTTTTTTTGTTGTTTCTTTTAGAAAATTTCTTGAAAATATAACTTACAATCATAGGAGGCAGCACCGTATTAAAATTGTCGTCTGGTACCATTCAGCTCGTCAACACTCGGGCGTTTGCGTAGCATAGCCGAACGCTTCCGATTCGAACCTCACGAAAACTGGTTCAGGATCGATATCAGTACCAAATTTTAATCTATACAATATAAAAAAACACATTTTTATTATTTTCATAAATTTTTTAATTATTAAATAAAATATTTTCATATTCAATAACGATACATTGTTCGCTGTTAATATTGTCATTTTGGATAAAAACATATAATTCGGTTACTTCCGGTTGGTTGTCTGCCCCTGACATCAAAAGAGAAAAGCAAATTAAGTCCAAGTGACGGTTGAAATGCAGAAGTGCCCATTTGTCTCCTAATTATGAGGAGGGGGATTCGCTCGGCATGAAAAGGCGAAGATTTAACTTCATGGTACCCAACTGAAATCGCACCGTGAAAGTCGAGTTATTCAATAGCACCCAGTAGTTTCTCGCTTCCTCCGAGTAGTAGTAGTAGTAGTAGTAGTAATAATAATAATACTGCTACTAAAAATACTAGTAATAATGATAGTACTACTAATAATAGTACTACTACTAATAATAATAGTAATAATAATAATAATAAATAATAATAATAGTAATAATAATAATAAGAATAAGAATAAGAATAAGAATAATAATAATAATAATAGTAATAATAATAATAATAATAAGAATAAGAATAATAATAATAATAATAATAATAATAGTAATAATAATAAAAAAATCCTGCAAAATCGTGGACTTTGCCGTTCCAGCAGACCACAGAATGAAGATCAAAGAGACGGAAAAAAGAAGCAAATATACCGAACTTGCCAGAGAATTGAAAGGAATATGGAACATGAAGAAAGTCAGTATAACACCAATAATCATAGGAGCACTAGGAACAGTCCCCAAAAACATGGAGAAAAGACTAGGAGAAATAGGAATCAAAGGGATAACTGAGACCATACAAAGGACAGTAATGATCAAAACAGCTACAATCCTGAGAAACGTCCTCGAATGCGGAAACCAACCCACATAAGCAACGAATGGGAACAAACACATGGAAGCACAATACAACAGAACCGGGGAAAATACAACCGCACGAGAGAGGCGCAAGCATAGGCTGACGTCACGAAAATTATGGACAGAGGGTCGAGGAGGGAAAGCGCAAATCAGACCTCCACTGGAAGAGCACGGACAGCTGTGGGACCTTGGGGAGGCTTGTTGCCACTCGGGCCCCAGAGGGACCAATGGCCCTTATCAGCGGGAAATCGTTGGTAGGTGGCTGTTGCGATACCGCATGGTCATCAGCGGTGATGAACGAAAAGAGGTGGAGCATACTGGAAGTCTGAGGAGACTTGTTGTCACTCAGACTCCAGGGAATACCACAGGTTGTTGGCAGTGGGCGATCACTGACGATGACCAGTGTGATAACTCCTTGTGAGTAAATAATAATAATAATAATAATAATAATAATAATAATAGTAATAATAATAATACAAATAATAATAATAATATTTTTATTTTTTACTTTTATTTTTTTAATTTATTCCTTTTTTTAATTTATTTATTTCATTTTTTTTTTTTTCGTAAATGTTTCTTTATATATGTGTGATAGTGCACTTTGAACCTCATAAAAATGAGAGAAACACTATCCCTGTGACAGGATCACAGGTAAACTAAGCCTGGGCCTGGTGCTGCCACAAACACCAAACCATGATAAATGTCTATAAATAGAAATAAACGCCGTGGGACACAGAAGAAAGATCTGAGTGTCATGATGGGCAGGTGCTCCCTCGATGGCCAACATGGGGGACCCGGTCCGCATCCTGCGAATGTTGGCTCCTATCTATATACGGTTGATTTTCACAAATTCTATTTTCTTCAATAAATGTTCTATCAATATACTGTTGATTTTCACAAATTGTTATTTCTTCGAGAAATGTTCTATTAATTGAATTTGCATGACTTATTATTTTAAAAATGCATATTTTCCATTTTCGGAGAAATTGCGTACTAAAAAAAGAGAGTTGTCCGCCCCTTACACCATTGAAACTCTTCTAAAATAAATTTCGGCTCGTGTACCGCATCTGCACAAGTGAGAAATCCTTATTGACTGGGCAATTTATATATTTGTCGTATTCAGAGTGCTCCCTTTTGGGGAGTTGAATATCCTCCACAACTTTGGCTAATTGTTGTCTCGTGGAGAGACAAGTAAACAGAAACTCTCAAACCCTAACCCTAACCCAAATTCTATGTTAAATTCTGGGCGGCTGTCAGGGTGATGCAGTTTATAACGTAAAAATATTTTTTTAACATTTTAAAGTTTTATTTCAAATTCTAAGGAAAAACATTGGTAAACAGACATCATCAATAATTTCAAAGTATTACTGAATTAAAAACTAATACCAAGTTAAATATAGTTAAAATTTAGTTAAAAATAAATAAAATCTTAATTGCGTACATTCACAAATATTTTAATTAAATAAGCATTTCCTTTTTTATTATAACAAAATAAGGGTACTTAAATTTGTTTATAACCTTAAAAAAGAATAAAGAAATTAATGGATAATAATTTTTCAACTTCTATAAACTATTACAAAACCATTTTTATATATAAAGTTAAAAATTATAAATTATGACATTTTTGTCTTCCATATTTTTTGCATAGCGATAGTCAATTGGAAAACAAAGTCGTTTACCGATTAACTGATGCCGGATTTTACTAAACTGACTTTTGGGAGGGATAATTTTGCTAATTTTTAGTAAAACGTAGGATATTTTTTTATTTTATTCTGTATCTTATGACTTTAATTTAATAATTATCTTTGAAATAGTCCCCCAAAAATTATATTTATCTTTCAAGGGATTTTTACAAGTAATTTCTTCAAAGTTCAAAATTCACTGAATTTTTGGGGTTTTCAGCCGTCGTGATAACATATTTAATTATAATTTCTTTTTCACGCGTAAATATACAGTTTTTTTCCTTTTAGATACTAACTTTAGGCTTTTATCTTTCAAACACAATCAAAGTTTACACGGAAACTAATTAAATAATTAATGATAAGCGCTTTTTAATGAGCATAGTCCGTACAAGAGGCGGCCATTTTTGCACATACCTACCGTTTATTAACCCCAACACTGGATAAATTAACCTAAACAAATCAATTACTGGGAAATTTCCATGTAAATTACTAATTTTAAAAAGGGTAGTTTGTAATGTTTAACTCTATGGTCAGTCTTGGCGTAGAAAAAAAACGGGGGAAAAGGGGGTCATTTCTTTGTTTAGCCCCTTTTAATACCTATTCATGTCTGTCCTTCCTTCAAACACAACAGATTTTATTAAAATTAAATCATAATCTATCGATTTTTTTTTTACATTAAAAACAGTACAACAATAATTAATACGTATTTTTCATACAATATTTACCTTGAATATGCCGTAATGGTGGCCGTATTTACCCGTTATTTGTTTATCGGTAAAATTTAATTTTTATTTATTAAAAAAAAAACTACTTGATTTATTTACATGATTTTTGGTGTAGGATATATTCAGCCCATGAGCAAACAGATATTCCTTAGTTTTTTTTTTTTTGTTGTTTTTTTTTTATTGTTTCCCTTAATCTGGATAAGCTTCTACATTTTAATTATAAAATGTTCAATGAAAAAGATTTGGCTCTTGTGCAGATTCCATACAGGAGCGAGAGTTCCAACCGTGTAAGGGGCAGTAACTCTTTCTTTAAGTCATGCAAATTCAATTAATAGAACATTTTTCGAAGAAATAACAATTTGAGAAAAGCAACAGTATATTGATAGAACATTTATTGAACAAAGTAGAATATAGTATAATTTTTCAATTTTTCTGGGTTTTTTTTTCTTCTCTTGATTTTGTATTTTTTACTTTTTTCATTTCAAAACCAGCAAAACGAACAGTCCTATTGTTTGCATTAAAAGATTTTGGTGCAATTTTAGTTAAAGGGCGATGCAGTTAATTATTTTCATGTAAAAGCATTATTTTGTACTTAACTCAGTCATATTTTATCTCTCACGGCACGAAAAAGAATTTAAAAATATCAAGCAGAACTTTAATTAGAACGATTTTTCCATTTCCATAAGGGCGATATAAAACGTCGACTAGCTGACATTTTTTTTTTCATATTTACATGGTAACAGCGACCAAATTATCTGCCCTTAGTTAGCTAACCGGCCACTCCGAAAATGTCAGCTAGTCGACGTTTCATATCTCCCTTATGGAAATGGAAAAATCGTTCTAATTAAAGTTCTGCTTGATATTTTTAAATTCTTTTTCGTGCCGTGAGAGATAAAATATGACTGAGTAAGTACAAAATAATACTTTTACATGAAAATAATTAACTGCATCGCCCTTTAACTAAAATTGCACCAAGATTTTTTATTTTTTTTTATAGTTTAAAATATTAAATCATCGCAGACATTAACATTTGTGAAAATCAACAGTATATTGATAAAACATTTATTGAAGAAAATAGAATTTGGGAAAATCACCACTTTTTGTTGAGTACTTGTTAAATATAATAATTCGCGCATATTCAAGGCATTCAAGTCGATTACGTCCATTTTCGTAGAAGCTAGAAATTATGTATTTAGAAAAAGAGTTGTCCGCCCCTTCTTACACGATTGGAACTCTTCTAAAATAAACTTCGCTCGTGTATGAAATCTGGGTGCTTATTTAGAACAGGGTCCCTGTAGAAAATTATTTTCATGTAAAATCAGTATTTTGTACTTACTCAGTCATAGTTTCTCACTTGCGGTACGAAAAAGAATTTAAAAATATCAAATAGAACTTTAATTAGAACGATTTTCCATTTCCATAAGGGTGATGTATGTAGTGTCGAAGATCACGTACCAACGTGATCGGTACGAGAGCAGGAAGCAGCAGCAGCAGCGACATAGCGAGGGACATATATAGATAGAGAGATTACGACCGTTGATACACCCATGTTGTTATAACCCTTGTTAAATAAAGATATGTTTACAACCACCACAATCGACTGTTGTTTATTACCAAACACCACAAACTGGCGACGACGATGAGATGAAATTCTACACACAAAAAAAAAAGCAAAGAAAGACATCTACAAAAAAAAAAGTGCAAACAACGAACTTTTCTACGGAAAAAAAAACACGAAAAAAGAGGTCACACGTGCTACAAGAGAGAACGAAAAATA
This sequence comes from Sepiola atlantica, assembly GCA_963556195.1. Classification (NCBI taxonomy): domain Eukaryota; kingdom Metazoa; phylum Mollusca; class Cephalopoda; order Sepiida; family Sepiolidae; genus Sepiola; species Sepiola atlantica. The sequence continues at coordinate 65,292,841 of OY744549.1, read as the reverse complement.
TACTTTTTTTTCTTCCAAAGGAAAAGTACAGAAAAAAAACGAGAGATAAGTAATTCGTTTGTTATCACATTTATTGTCTTTAAATAACAATCCTTTTGTCATTCACATCTTATTGTCCTTTTAAACAACAATATGGCAAAATTCGTCACATTGGGGGGGCTAAGCCCTCCACGTGCGTTAGATACGATCGGAGATCCAGAGTCTTTTACATAAAAGATGGGTAAATTGGAAAACCGATCTGGAAATTTTCATACTAGCTTCAGGTGTCATAAATTCTGAGCAAAAAAGAGCTATCCTTTTGTTAACAGGAGGCGAGGGTCTGCGTGAAATTTGGACGAATTTCACGGACGAACAAAAAGCCGGACACGAGGCTAATAAAGAAAGAGTCGATGTATTCCGAACAGCTATAGAACTGTTTGACAAAACTTTCGCTCTAAAGGAAAATATCCCTAAAGCGCGTTCAAGATTTTGGGAGTCTGAACCAAACACGGGAGAAACAGTGAATAATTATATCACTCGCTTAAAGAGTTTGGCGAAGGTGTGCGGTTTCACTCCAGAACCGAACGAATTCGTCAGAGACAAGATCCTTCTTCACATAAAGGACGCGGAACTAAAAGCCAAATTATATGGTGAAAGCAACTTGACGTTGGATCGTCTCATCCAAATTATTGGGACGCACCACCACAAAGAAGCCCTAATTTTAGGATCTACTTGTACGTCTGATATAAATAGATTAAGCGACAGACAAAAACCTAAACCAAGCCACAATGTGTCATCTGCATGTTATAAGTGTGGGGGGAATGGACATTTTGCAAGAGATTGTGTTAGAAGCAAGCATCACAACTGTGGAATCTGTGGGAAAAAGGGACATTTTGAAGTCTGTTGTTTCTACAAAAACAAACAAACAAAAACGCAGAATAGAAACGAACATGACAGAGCCCCAAAATACAGTCGTGGTGGACGAAAGCAATATCATAACAAAGGAATTCAACAGAGTGTAGGGGAAAGGGAAGATAACAAAACTGGTGGCGCTAATGGGTTTAATTTATTCAAAATATCAATGAGTGAAAATGTAATAAACCTCAAAGTCAGAAACACCACCATCCCTTTAGTGATAGACTCAGGAGCACAGCATAATACATTATCTGTAGAGGACTTCAAGAAAATAGAAAAAGAAGGACCCAAAATTAAGCTCCAGCCAGATTCTACTAAACTATACCCCTATGCTAGTGAAAAACCACTTCCCCTTCTAGGAAAGTGCATATTGAAGGTTGAAGTTCCTAGCACAAATCGCTACATAACAGTTCCATTTTTTGTCATACCACAGGCCCAAGCGTCACTTTTAAGTGGTAGAACTAGTAAAAGACTAGGACTTTTAAGTGTGGGCGTTAACGCCAACATCTTGAACTGCTCGGAACTGGATATATGGACAAGAATACGAAAAGAATTTCCAAAGGTTTTCAGTGGATTGGGAAAACTGAAAAACTACCAATTAAAATTCAAAATAAATCCAGAAATTATACCTGTCACTCAACCAGTACGTCGGATACCATTCAAGCGGCGGCAATGTGTCCTAAACAAATTGCAAGAACTGGTTGATCTGGATGTAATTGAGAGGGTCAGGGAACCTTCTCAATGGGTGAATCCTTTAGTGACAGTGGAAAAAAGGCCCGAGGACAATGGAAAAAGCGATGTGAGGATATGTATCGACATGCGTAGAGCAAACGAAGCTATCGTTCGAGAACGTCATCCAGTGCCCACGATTGAGGAAACTATACAAGAAATGGCTGGAGGCAAATATTTCTCAAAAGTAGATTTGAATATGGCCTACCATCAAATAGAGTTGCATCCAGACTCCAGAGAAATCACAACATTTGCTGCACCTGATGGGCTATACCGGTATAAAAGACTTATGTTTGGGGTAAACATGGCCTCAGAAAAATTTCAGCAAATCATAAGTCAGGTTATAGCTGGCTGCCCAGGAGCATACAACATGTCAGATGACATCATAGTAGTCGGGAAAACAGAAAGTGAGCACGACACTAGACTCGCCAAAGTTTTCCAACACCTAGCCGAACAAGGACTGACCGTCAATGGAAAGAAGTGCCAGATTAAAATGACATCTATAAGATACATGGGCCACATTCTGACACAAGACGGCTTGAAGGTCTCGGACGAAAAGGTGAAGGCTGTAGTTGATGCTCCTCCACCAAAAGATGCATCACAGATGAGGAGTTTCTTGGGACTGGCCCAATTCTGTGCTAAGTTTGTGCCCCATTTTGCTAGTGTAACTGCACCACTTTGGGATCTTACAAGACTAGATTCTGATTGGAAATGGGAAGAAGAGGAACAATATTCCTTTAACAAACTAAAGAAAGGGTTAATTGAAGCGCCAGTCATGGCATACTACAGTGTTGAGTTGTCAACTAGAATCACAACTGATGCTTCTCCCGTTGGCGTGGGTGCAATCATTGAACAACAGCAGCTAAACGGATACTGGAAACCAGTATACTATGTCAGTAGGAAGCTCACACCAACAGAGTCCCGATATTCTCAATTTGAAAGAGAAGCACTGGGAGTATTCTGGGCATGCAAAAAGTTCAGTCTGTACCTCATTGGATGTGACTTTCAGATCCTGACTGATCACAAAGCGCTGGTAAAGGTACTATCACCTTCCTCGAAGCCCCCTTCAGCAAGAGTGGAGAGATGGCTGTTGTTTCTACAACAGTTCACCTACAAAGTCATCCACATTCCTGGCCGAACCAATAAGGCGGACCTGCTGAGTCGACAGCCCGTTGAAAACCCAGACAAAACTGAGGAAAAGGAAACAATGGACTACATCTACAGTATCATTAAAGATACTGTACCTCAGGCACTGACTCCCTGTGAAGTGGAAAAAGCTTCAAAGGATGATGCTACGATCTCCAAACTTCGGCAAGCTATATCCGAAAATGACTGGACCCATTTCAAAGGTACTGCATTTCATGCAATCAAAGATAAACTCTGGATAGCAGGACAGATGGTCATCCGAGGACGCAGGATCATAATCCCTGAGGCACTTCAGGGGCGGGGTAGTTGTACTGGCTCATGAAGGACACCAAGGGATTGTGCGAACCAAAAATCGCCTACGGTCCAAAGTTTGGTGGCCAGAGATGGATAGAATGGCAGAAAAGCGAGTAAAAGCGTGTTACCCATGTCAAGTGGTTGGCAAAAATGCCCCTCCAGAAGAACTAGAGAGTACACCGCTGCCTGACCAACCCTGGACCTATGTAGCTGTTGACCTACTGAGTGTCTCCGAAGGGAACTACCTGCTGGCTGTTGTCGACTACTACTCAAGATGGCCAGAAGTTGCGCATATGAAAATAGCAAATGCCAAAAATGTAACGGGTGCACTAGAAATGATGTTCAATCATCATGGATATCCCAACTATCTGAGGAGTGACAACGGACAGCCATTCTCATCAAGAGAATTCAATGAGTATATGAATACTCACGGCATCACCCAGGTGAGAGGGATCCCGTATTGGCCACAGTCCAACGGCGAAGTGGAACGGTTCAACAGAACAATCCTAAAGGCAATTAAGATCGCCAAAGTCGAAGGGAAAGACTGGAGGACTGAACTAAGGAATTTCCTGTTCCAATACCGAACCACCCCTCACACAGTAACCGGAGTATCCCCAGCGAAGTTACTAATGAACCGCGAACTCCGAGGTAAGCTGCCAAGTATTGTAGGAGCGTCCACTGATTTTAGTGACGTACATGATAAGGATGCTCTACACAAACTAAAACGCAACATAGCTGCTGACCAGAGAAGAGGAGCCAGAGACCAACAGATCCAGAGAGGGGACACAGTATTGTGTAAAAATTTACACAGAACAAACAAGCTGGACGCTCGGTTCGAGTCTCAGCCCTATCAAGTTGTGGAAAAGAAGGGAAATGCTGTTCTAATACAACAACCCCAAGGCCAAGTGAGAATGAGAAACGCTGCCCATGTAAAAAAGGTACCCGGCGACATGCAGTATAGTCCTGATTACACCGACGTCCCTAAAGCAGTTTACTCTCCCCCTGATACAACCCACTGGCCCCCTACTTCTACAACAGATATCGAAGACACACACCTCAACCCAATCGATGCACTTCCCATCTCCAGTCCAGACCCTAAGGAAACTGCTCAAGAACCCCTAACACCGGCCCTAACTGCCCCTAGTGGTTCAATCAGAACACCTAGAGTAAGATCCACCCCAGTGTGGCAAGAAGACTTTATAGTGACATAAATTTATAAAAAAAAAGAGGGAAGATGTAGTGTCGAAGATCACGTACCAACGTGATCGGTACGAGAGCAGGAAGCAGCAGCAGCAGCGACATAGCTAGGGACATATATAGATAGAGAGATTACGACCGTTGATACACCCATGTTGTTATAACCCTTGTTAAATAAAGATATGTTTACAACCACCACAATCGACTGTTGTTTATTACCAAACACCACAATGTACAACGTCTATTCGCCGACATTTTGTTTGTGGCCGATTGATGGAATTTAAAAATAAAAAAATTGGTTAAAAACAGTGGTTTCGTTGTTAAATCATCTTTTGAAACTTTCCGGTGCACAAAAACAAACATTTTATTTAAAAACATTTGATTAACAATGGTTGGTGCTTATTTACAACAGGGTCCCTGTAGAAAATTATTTTCATGTAAAATCAGTATTTTGTATTTACTCAGTCATAGTTTCTCACGGTACGAAAAAGAATTTTAAAATATCAAGTAGAACTTTAATTAGAACATTAGACGATTTTTCCATTTCGATGTACAACGTCTATTCGCCGACATTTTGGGTGTGAGCGATCGATGGAATAGCCAAGGGCAATAACTCCGTTGTTATTGTTAGAATTTTAAAAAAGAAAGAAACACATATGCAATAATAATAAAATATATATTTATTAAATAAAAAAAAATGAAAATTAAATAATTATTTTTGATTTCTTCCACGATATAATTTTATAGATTAATAAAATGTACATGCAATTTCGCGACACTTACCTGCCCTTGGTTATCTATTCCATCAATCGGCCACAAACAAAATGTCGGCGAATAGACGTTGTACATCGCCCTTATGGAAATGGAAAAATCGTTCTAATTAAAGTTCTACTTGATATTTTAAAATTCTTTTGCGTACCATGAGTGAGAAACTATGACTAAGTAAGTACAAAATACTGATTTTACATGAAAATAATTTTTTCCAGGGACCCTGTTGTAAATAAGCACCCAATGGTTTCTTTGACAAAAAACAAACAAAAATAAACATCTAATTAACAACAGTTGTTCAGCTATGGTTTGTTCGTTCTTTATTCTTATATAATGTATTTTAGGTACTACTCCAGACTATGCACCTAATTTCCGGCCACAGGTAAGCGCCCGAGCTTTACATGAAAATAATTTTTTCCAGGGACCCTGTTCTAAATAAGCACCAGATTTTTGTAATTATTAACGTTTGGTGCAGGAAAGGCCGTCTATTGATGGCGGCCCACGGCAACAAATTCGGAATAAGGGCGTGTCAGCAAGAAAACCTAATATCGCCGAACAGACAAAGACATAAATATGTCCATGGCCTGTATGACACTCCGACTTGCATATGTTCGGATCGAGGTTCGATTATAAACGTGTTCGTATAATCAAGCAATGTTGCATGCAAAGACAGAGTAATAATTAACAAACAAGATGAGGTAGCTCAAATAACGTTTATTGAACGTGTGTGTACGTGAAATGATGAAGTGTGTGATGTATGCATGTGTGTCGATGGAAAAACAGTTCTTGAAAAGGTATAAGAAGAAATGAATCCGGCGTGGGGGAAGTCTTTGAAAGCCGTACACAAAGAAAATGAGTTGAGAACTCTTACCGTTGTTTGACCACTTGTTGACGGAAGAAACGTGTGTTGGTAGTTGTTATGCCGAGGACAGTTGACCAGAGAAGAGACAGTGAAACGGAGCGCTAGTGTCAGCGTCGTACTGCCGAGGCCGGTTGAGTAAAGAAGAGAGAGAGAGATGGAGCGCTGTGTCAACGTCGTTCTGCCGAGGCCTGTTGACAAGAGAAGAGAGGGAATTTCCGTTTGCACCTGGTTTTATAGTCCGAAGGGCAGATAACTCTGGTGTCGCTTTACAGCGCCACCTGTCGGTGAAAAAGCGACACCTAATGGCCAACCGGTGCAGTTATGTTTTGAAAGGAGGAGGTAACTGCTACACATAGCAGAAATTCAGGGGGATTCTAAAACAAGAGGACATTATCTACGACTGACAAGAAATGCTACTAAGACAAGCAAAAGACTCTTTTCATTCTTTCGTAACAGAGTGATTCTCTGGTGGAACGGATTGCCAGAAGAGGTTGTCAAAGTCCCTTTCTTTGGTGAACGCTTTTAAAGCCAGGTTTGACCGCCTTATGAAAACCATCTTGTAAAATACAACTTCAGAGCCCTGGACTGAAGTATTATTAGATAAAGAATAACAGAGACTTGGATGAGGAGAGAATTTACGTACGTTTATCCCGTGAGGTTATGGAGACGTTTGATCCCTAAGAAGTTCCTATGTGTTAGTACACAGATGATTAGTATATAATATATCACAACATCCTCCCTGTTTAGTAGTGTCCATATGAGTGTATGGGAGTCTGAATTGATATCTTGATTAGGATAGAGTGATTATTTTTTATGTATTATTGTCTCTTTTGTAATTGTCTTGTAGTGCTGGTATTTGTTGAGTAGTCATAGATTCTGTCCACCCAGCAGTAAATGGGTACCTGACTAAAACTCAGGGAAGGTTCAAGGCAGCGGAAGGAGAGGGATGGGCTCCGCCTTCCATATGCTGTGTCCTAGACACGTTTATTCTTAACAAATCACCGCCGCTACGGCCATGGGCAGTGTGCGATGTCGGCAACGACACTCGTGCACGTCCAGGCTATGCAACCTTTACCTTACCTTTACCATAGATTCTGTCTGCAATGTTTATGGTTGTATAGAGTCCTTGAATCTGGCTGGCATATTTATGACTCGTCCAGATCTAGTGTGGGTTGAGTTTCTTTGTATATGGTCTTCGTTTGGTGTGATTTCTCTATCATCGTGTGGGATGGTGGTTTGTTTCCTGCCGTCATTTGTATTGGGTTGGTCATTACATTGCTTCATCTCTGGGGTGTTTATTGATACTGTCCATGCACTCACTTCTAGACAGACCTACAACGGCGGGTCCAGGGACATCGACAACATAAAATGTTGAAACTATCCATTTCGATGTCTTATATTGGCATGGAATATAGATAGTTCCCCTGCAGGTGATTGTGTCACCACTGTATGACGTGAACTTTATATGTTCTGCTGATCGTAAGATATTGAGAGCGATGTCATCTGTTCCATACATTTGTCGAAATGTTCTTAAGGATAATGTGTTGCCTGATGCTCCTGAATAAATTTTCAAGCGGAGTGTGTGCGGCGAATTGGGGATATGTGGTGGTTTGATGTTTAGCTGAGCAGCTTAAGTCAAAAATGATGAAGAATCGTTCATTTTGGTAAGCAAGTATGAAACTTGGCACGATTGCTCACAATGGTCTACTCTTCCGAAAAACTTTTAGGCCACTCAAAAAATCCAAGATGGCCGCCATTTTTCAAGATGGCCGCCACGGATGGTAAAATTTATCATTTTGTGAACTAAATGCTTCATTTTTGACCGATTTCCACATATTATATATCAATTTATATGTTTCTGATGTCAACAAAGCCATTTCTGACGACAAAATAAAGATTTAACACAATTTGAGTGTAATAAAGGCTATATTTTACACACTTATGTCACTTGGGGCGCTTACTGTAATGGAGTAGAAATGCTTATGGTAGTTGTCTATGTGGTCAATGTGTTTTTTTCTTTCCCTGTAGTTGGATTTCCTCGTTTGACTATGATGCTGGTTGTTGCGTGACTTGCTTCTGTGACCTCTGCCTTTGCTCTGATCTTGTTTTTGTTTTATTCTACAGCATCTAGACCAGTGACCCTTGTTCCCGCAGGCAAAACATTCGTCATGATAAGCTGGATATTGTCGCGGCTTGTGGCTTGCGTCACAGTTTTTGCATTTTCTGCCCCGGTTGATGCTGTGGATCTTTTCATATTGGGACACACCAAGTAGTTGCAGCTGATCGTTTCCTGCTGAAAGGGCTTCATATTTCATGCCTTCAGCAAGGACATCACTTATTTTGTGACCTATTATAACGTCATTTTTTTGTTTAAATAGTAATATCACTTCACCAAGGTCAGGGTTAGACCAGTTCATCATTGGTAAATGAGAAGCCATTAGGGATGTTGGGTCAACAGGTTGTTAAAGGTCAAGGTTGTTTTTCGATACCGCTGGACGGCTGCTCAGGTTAGTGTAGCAATCCGCGTTTTGGGGGTAGAAAAAATAGTTCCTGTTTCTTTAACTTGTTTACACGTTAAACGAAAATTATTATGTTGTGATCGAGGGTCGTGTCCCCCGACTATAAACATGTTCGTTAAACCAAGCAATGTTGCATGCAAAGACAGAGTAATAATTAACAAACAAAATGAGGTAGTTCAAATAAGGTTTATTGAACGTGTGTGTAATGTGGAATGATGAGGTGTGTGGTGTGTGTATGTCGATAAGAAACAGTTCTTGAAATGCGTATGTGAAGAAATGAGTCGTGGGAAAAGTCTTTGAAAGTCGTACTCAAAGAAAATGAGTTGAGAACTCTTACCGTTGTTTGAAACACGTGTTGACGGAAGAAACGTGTGCTGGTTGTTGTTTTGCCGAGGCCAGTTGAAGAGAAAAGAGACGGAGCGCTAGTGTCAGCGTCGTTCTGCGAGGCCAATTGAATAGACTCGTTCACTAAGCCTCCATCTTGTTTTTTAAGAAGATTTGAAGGGCAGATAACTGAAATCTTCTTAAAAAACAAGATAGAGGCTTAGTGAACGAGTCGCTGTTATGATACGCAGAATGGAAAAATACTTGTAATTAAAGTTCTAGTGGATAATTTTTTCTACTTTTTTGCACAGTGAGTAAGAAGATAACACTGAATAAGTATATAACATTGTTTTTATAAAAAAAATGATTTTTTAATGGTCCACTCATCTGCATAAGCACCGAGATTTTACGTATGTTTATCCCGTGAGGTTATGGAGACGTTCGACCTCTAAGTAGTTCTTATGTGTTAGTACGCGGTGGTTAGTATATAATATATCAACCCACAGTGTCAGTCGGCCAAAGAAGAGGTACAACGGAGCAGTCTAAACTGGATGTAAAGCATCCTACCTGACTGAAGACTCTACTCTACCTTATTGTAATGTCTTGACATCAGATAAAACCGTTGTCAAAATGAGGACAATCAAGGGAGGTAATTTTGTGCTCAAACAAAATCCTTTGTTTCTTTCTATTTCAGAGAATGGCTATTTGCAATTTGATCATTTCATGATTTCTTTGTAAGAAACTGATTAAGCAGAAATCAAATTTTTATATTTACAATCGAAAAAGTAATTTCGGTGCTTATCCAGAAGTACGGAGATATTCGAAAAAAAAAACAACAAAAAACAAACAAACTGAGAAATATTTGTTTGATGAACGTATCTGTCCCGGAATTAATATATCGTATAAGAAAAACTATGTAAATTAATCAAGTAGTTTTTAAAAAATTATTTTACAAACGGTAAAATTTAATATTTTACCGATAAACGAGTAAGGGAGAAATATCTCCGCCACGTTTAGCATATGCAAGGGAGATAATACGAACTTTTGCAAAATAGAGAAACTGTTCGGAAAAAATTATAGAAAATAGAAAATATTTCTTTACTAAAGGGGGTCGAGGCAGCAGTCGTGAGTGGAACAGGGGTCGGCTAAAAAAGAAATGCTCTCTAGCGACCCGGCCAACAAAAAACGATTCTTTCACCCGGAGCGAAGCCGAACGGTCCGCTCTCCACTGAGCTGAAGACTATTCTGTCTACCGTAAGAGAATGGTAGAACCTAATATAGGTGTTTGAACTACCTTTCTTACCTCTATTCTTGACCATACATATACTCGTCCAACTTCGCTCCAGCTGGGTCACATCCCCCCCTCCACCCCGAAGGCTTCACAACTCATATATATATATATATATACACACACACACACACACACACATATACGCATATACCAATACACAGATATACACTTATATACACATATATACATTTGAGAAATTAAAAATTGTAAAATTTAAAGATAGAGAAACATTACTCAACGGCAGATACGAAACATTTAAAGGAACTACTATCACTTTATTGACTTTTACTTCATTGTTAGTAGAACAAATACTCACTTGTTATTCTCTTTTCTTTTTTCAATTCTTTTATTTCATATTGTATTTTATTTTATTTTTATGGTCTTATTTTTTTTACTTTTAATATTATTTTTTTTACTTTTAATATTATTTTTTTTACTTTTAATATTATTTTTTTTACTTTTAATATTATTTTTTTTACTTTTAATATTATTTTTTTTACTTTTAATATTATTTTTTTTACTTTTAATATTATTTTTTTTACTTTTAATATTATTTTTTTTACTTTTAATATTATTTTTTTTACTTTTAATATTATTTTTTTTACTTTTAATATTATTTTTTTTACTTTTAATATTATTTTTTTTACTTTTAATATTATTTTTTTTACTTTTAATATTATTTTTTTTACTTTTAATATTATTTTTTTTACTTTTAATATTATTTTTTTAAATGTAAAATTTTGATGTATTTATATTTTTGAACTTATATTATCTAAAATCACTGCACCTATAATGATATGATTTTGGAAAATATTTCTTTACTAAAGGGGGTCGAGGCACCAGTAGAGTGTGGGGTGGGGGTCGGCTAAAAAAGAAATGCTCTCTAGCGACCCACCCAACAAGGTCTGGTAACAATGAGTATCAATGCCGAAAACGAATCTTTCTGCCGGAGCAAAGCCGAACGGTTCGATCTCCACTGAGCCGAAGAACACTCTGCCTGACTCTGTCTGTCTGTCTATTCTGTCTACCGTAACAGAATGGTAGAACCTAATATAGATGTTTGAACTACCTCTCTTACCTCTATTCTTGACCATACATATACTCGTCTAACTTCGCTCCAGCTGGGTCGCATCCCCCCCCCCCACCCCGAAGGCTTCACACTTCATCAGTAGGCATGAACATCCACTTTTTTTTTTTTACAAAATAAAGTCTTGAATTTTGGGTCTTATCTCCCTTAGCTACCTTGAATATAACCAAAAATGCTGCTGATATATCAACATTACGCGTTTATCGGTAAAAAAAAATTATAAAATAAAAAAATACTTGATTAATTTACGTGATTTTTGGTATACGGTATATTCATTCCGTGACAGATACGTACATCTGTTCTGTTGTCGCCGGTCGAGGATGGCTTGGATTAAAAACAAACAGAGACAGATAGTAAACATATACGTACTTTATTTACATAGAACGCCATTACAAGTGGGGACAGTCTAAGGGCAGATAATTACCGGAAGTTTAAAAGGTAAATAAACGAGCGATGACATACTGATACAACATCTCTTTTCTTTAAGTTAAACAAGGCGGGTATGATTTAAAAAAAAATTATTTTAGGCGTTACAAGTTCAGTCTTTGTATCTTTCGGGGACGTCCAGAGCGACGTGGCCCCAAATATGGCAATTTTATTTGGATATGGCCTTGCACATGTGGGCAGAGCTTTTGCATTGTGTACTGGTGTAGGGTATGTAGGTGCTGATGGACTGCTCGTACAGTTTCTCGGGTATACATGCATCCCATCACTAATAGGTGATACATTGCTATCAACTGTCAGTGGGTGGTTGTGTCTGTTGTTATATAGACTTTCGGTCAACTTTGTTTTTGCGGGCCTTAGAAACTGTTCCTTCAATGAATACTGTCATCTGTGGATTCTACAAGGTATGAACTTGGCTCTGCAATGATTTATGTGACTGTTCCAGGTTTCCACAACTTGGTTTTCTCATCTTGGATATAGAGTTGTTGACTTGCATGCAATGGTGGATGGCGGTAACTATTCCGTTGGTTATACCGGTTCTTTATTTTGTCTTTGTTTCATTGCATTACGTCTCTGGTTTGCTCATCTCCGAGCTGTTGCTTAGAGACTAGTGGTGTTCGGATGGGCCTCCCGTTGAGAAGTTCTTCTGGGGATTTAAGGTTGGTTGAAAGCAGTTTAGCTCTATATGACATCATCGACAAATGTCAATCATTGCCAGTTTCTCGGGCCTTCAGAAGTAGTTTCTTGCATACACCAACCATTCTTTCTGCAAACCCATTGGATTGAGGGTAATGTGGTGATGAGGTTGTGTACTTAAAGTTTAACTTCTCTGCAAAGTTGGCAAATTCCATTCTTATGTACTGAGGCCAATTGTCACTATAGACCACTTCAGGAACACCTTGTTCCTCAAATATTTGTTTCATCTGCTTGATCACTGCAGCAGATGTTGTTGACTGCAGGTGTCATACAAATGGACTGCGGCTATATTGGTCTGCCACTAAAAGGTACTCATTTCCTTCCATTGTGAAGAGATCTGTGCTGATATACTGCCATGGGTAAGAAGGGGTTTCATGTTGAAGCAATGTTTCTGATGGGAGACTTGGTTGATACTTCTGACATGTTGGGCATTTTGCAACCATATCTTCAATGTTCTTATTTATTTCTACCCAGTAAACAGCAGTTCTGGCCCGCACCGGGTTTTTTCTACTCTCTGATGTGATAAGTGCAGTTGTTGCAGAACATCTGGTTGGAGTGAAGCAGGTATGATGATTTTGTTGCCTTTCAGTAGAACACCGTCTTGGATCCCAACTTCATCCCTACAATTCCAGTATGAGAGTAAGCAATTGGGGCAACCGGAGCGATCTGATGGCCATCCGGTCATCACAGTGTTGATGAGCTCTCTTAGAGTTTAATCCTTCATGGTTTCCAGCTTAATATCTTGTAGGCGAGTTGGTGATGCACTTAGCTGTGTGTTCATTATGTGGATGTTGAGGTCAATGCCTTCAATGTGATTGCCTGGTCTGGATGACACTCTTGACAAACAGTCAGCTATGGGAACTGCTCTGCCTGGGCTGTATTTCATTACAAAATCATAGCCTTGAATCTTTAGCAGCATCCTTGCCAGTCTTGGAGGTGCTTGTGTCAGGTTCTTGAGTGCGATCGATTCTAATGGCTTGTGGTCAGTCTGAATCATTACCCTGTGACCCCATACATAATGATGGAACCTTTCTAGGCCAAAAACGACAGCAAGCATCTCTCTTTCAACGTTTGAGTATCCTGTCTCTGGTCCACGTAGAGTTTTGCTTGCAACTGGCATGTGATTCTGCACAAGGGCTGCACCGAGTCCAGCAGCAGAAGCATCCACTTGTATCGTGATTGGTGTCTTTCTGTCAAAATGCCTCAGTACGGCAGATCTTTGGATTTCTTCTTTAATGCTGTCAGATGCTTCTTGTTGCTGAGATGACCAGACAAAATTATTGTCATTGGTTCTGTAGTGGCTTAGTATTGATAGATAGGGCAAGAACTTGTTGATGTAATAATTAACTAGTCCAAGAAAGCTGGATAGCTGTTTCTCATCCTTGGGAGGTTGCATCTGGGCAATCGCCTCCAACTTTTTGGGATCTGGTATGATGTGGCTGAAGAATATTCTATTAATTCTCTGACTTTCGTTTCTTCAAAGAGTCTACATGCGATTATTTACACATTGCAAGCGTATATTCTCTGTAACTTGCTAGTAAATGCATAACTATCACTCCATGGTCTCGAATTAGAGTTTATAGTCGACATTTCTTCTCCCTTTTTGTCGAAGTCCAAGAATGGGGTCCTCAACTGTGCTGTGTCTGCAAGCTGAAATAATGGCTGTATATAAAATAGACAAGACATTTTCGGTGCTTCACAATGACATTAAAATATTTAAAGAAATGTATAAACTTTGTTATGTACTTATATGGTAGCTGAAAATAAGATTGTACGGTGCTTCTGCATTATGGCAACAGAATGGTGACAAACAAAATTCCCTTCCTTAATAGTGTAAAGGCCCCCAGATTTTGCCCAGACTTTGGAATTCCCTCCCTGCTTCCCTTTTCCCTGACTGTACGAACATGGAGAAATTTAAATGTAATGTGCACAATTCCCCACTTAAAATGACCCTATAAATATGGCCCCTAAATCACAGTAGCTTCTTACGTCTCAGTGTCAATGTGTCTTGTTTAGGGTGAAGATAAGGAAAAAAGAAAAGAAATTAAAAAAAAGAATATAAAAAAGAAAAGAAAAAGAGAAAAAAGAAAAAAAAGAAAAGAAAAAGAGAAAAAGAGAAAAAAGAAAGAAAAAAAGACAAAGAGAAAAAAAGAAAAGAAAAAGAGAGAAAAAAGAAAAGAAAAAGAGAAAAAAAAGAAAAGAGAAAAGGAAAGAAAAAGAGAAAAAAGAAAAAAAAAAAGAAAAAGAGAAAAAAAACAGAAAAGAAAAGGAGAAAAAAAGAAAAGAAAAAGAGAAAAAACAGAAAATACAAAAAAAAAGAAAAAAGAAAAAAAAGAGAAAAAAAAGAAAAGAAAAAGAAAGAAAAAAAGACAAAGAGAAAAAAAGAAGAAAAAGAAAAGAAAAAGAGAGAAAAAAAGAAAAGAAAAAGAGAAAAAAAGAAAAGAGAAAAGGAAAGAAAAAGAGAAAAAAGAGAAAAGAAAAAGAGAAAAAACAGAAAAGAAAAGGATAAAAAAAGAAAAGAAAAAGAGAAAAAACAGAAAATACAAAAAAAGAAAGAAAAAAGAGAAAAAAAAGAAAAAAAGAAAAGAGAAAAGGAAAGAAAAAGAGAAAAAGAAAGAAAAAGAGAAAAATAGAAAAGAAATAAAAAAAGAATATAAAAAAGAATATAAAAACAGAAAAGAAAAAGAAAAAACAGAAAAGAAAAAGAAAAAAAGAAAGAAAAAAGAGAAAAAAAAGAAAAGAAAAAAAAAGGTGTCCACATCTGTATTGATTCAACTCTATCGTTTAATCTTTATATTAATAAAGTTGTGTGACCACTTCTCATGTGTTTCGTAATTATCTGATATGCAGAAACAAAATGGCGACAAACAAAATTCCCTTCCTTGTTTCAAAAGGGGAGTACATCAAAAGGGGAGTACATCAAAAGGGGAGTACATCAAAAGGGGAGTACATCAAAAGGGGAGTGAATCAAAAGGGGAGTGAATCAAAAGGGGAGTACATCAAAAGGGGAGTACATCAAAAGGGGAGTACATCAAAAGGGGAGTGAATCAAAAGGGGAGTACATCAAAAGGGGAGTACATCAAAAGGGGAGTGAATCAAAAGGGGAGTACATCAAAAGGGGAGTACATCAAAAGGGGAGTGAATCAAAAGGGGAGTACATCAAAAGGGGAGTGAATCAAAAGGGGAGTACATCAAAAGGGGAGTACATCAAAAGGGGAGTGAATCAAAAGGGGAGTGAATCAAAAGGGGAGTGAATCAAAAGGGGAGTACATCAAAAGGGGAGTACATCAAAAGGGGAGTACATCAAAAGGGGAGTACATCAAAAGGGGAGTGAATCAAAAGGGGAGTACATCAAAAGGGGAGTACATCAAAAGGGGAGTACATCAAAAGGGGAGTGAATCAAAAGGGGAGTGAATCAAAAGGGGAGTACATCAAAAGGGGAGTGAATCAAAAGGGGAGTACATCAAAAGGGGAGTACATCAAAAGGGGAGTACATCAAAAGGGGAGATAATTCGAATGATTTTCACCTTTGCAGGTCTCCATTCCCTTCTCGACTGTTTACATGCATATTCGAACCACTTTTTTTTCTTTCTGTTGCGTGACCGCCTTGTCGTTGTTGATCTTGTGCCTTATGTGTAAAATTACACTTGTTTCTTTTTTGAAAATAAAATTTACAAACTGTTCTGTCCTCAGTCAGTAAAGAAGTAATCTTTCTCGACTGGGGCAATTTTTAAAATATTTCTTTCATTCAGAGTGCCTTTTTTAGAAGAAGGATAGCTCAGCACATTATCATAAGACCCTAACCCTGAGACCCTAATCCGAAGCCTAACCCTGAGACCCTAATCCTAACCATAACCCTAACCCTGAGACCCTAATCCTAACTTTAACCCTGAGACCCTAATCCTAACTTTAACCCTCAGACCCTCATCCTAACTCTAACCCTGAGACCCTAATCCGAACCCTAACACTCAGACCCTAATCCTAACCCTAAGACCCTAATCCTAACTTTAACCCTGAGACCCTAATCCTAACTTTAACCCTCAGACCCTCATCCTAACTCTAACCCTGAGACCCTAATCCGAACCCTAACACTCAGACCCTAATCCTAACCCTAAGACCCTAATCCTAACTTTAACCCTGAGACCCTAATCCTAACTTTAACCCTCAGACCCTAATCCTAACTCTAACCCTGAGACCCTAATCCGAACCCTAACACTCAGACCCTAATCCTAACCCTAACCCTGAGACCCTAATCCTTACCCTAACCCTGAGACTCTAATCCTTACCCTAACCCTGAGACTCTAACCTTCTAACTGTGACAGAACGACCAATTTGACAAACATTCCCTTCTCGACTGTTTACATGCATATTCGAACCACTTTTTTTTCTTTCTGTTGCGTGACCGCCTTGTCGTTCCCAACGAGACGCGACGTAATTTCAGGTAATTGTCGTACTGTTCGAAAGAATTTTATTAATTAGCACGTACAAAAATGTTAATAGAAAGGAAGATGAATAAAATAATGCCACGGCCGTCCTAATAAACCAGGCCAGTTCACTGAGTCAAGTTTTTCTGGTGACGTCAAAGTGAGAGTCTATCTTTTTTCAGCAAGTCATCAAAGCGAGCAGACTGCCCCATGAATATTACTTGTAGCGTTGCTGCTTGTCGATTGTTATTGTGTTTCCGTTAGTATTCAGCTCGCGACGTAATGGTTTCATGTACATAACAATGCAAGTAAGAACACAGGAAATAATAAGAGAGACATACTTGATGTGTGTGCTCCCAATCGCTTCGTTCGTAAGAGGACGAAATCCACGTAAGCATTTATTTATATAGCATGAGAAATATACAAGGGAGATAATTACAGATTACAGATAATTACAGAATGACCAATGTAAGGGAGGTAATAAGGATAAAACTTATATCTCGGATGTAAATGCAAGAAATGCTAACTTGTTCCTGCCATTGTGATTTTATTCCATTGCCAAGAACAGGGCTATCCTCCTTATTCATTCATTTGGAGAGCATTGTCAACTTGTTCTTTTTTTCAAACGTATTTCCTTTTCATAGATGTCAAGCACGAAAGAAAATAAAAAATTACAACATGGCTGGCAACGATTAAGGTATTGCATTAAAGTTCGATTTTCATGTTTAAAAAATAAATTAGAATTTTATTTTGTGATAAAAAATACAATTTAAGACTAATTAATAAATTTCATCCAAAATGTGTGCAAAAACCAAACGAAATAAACGAGATATTCAAATAATAATATACTGTAAAAAAACTGTTCGTTTTGAAAAAATAATCATATATTCAAAGAAACTGTTCGTTTTCACAAATTTTTATTTCTTAAAAAAATTTTCTGTTTGGAAAAAAAATCCCCCCAAAATGAGTTTTAATTTATTACAAATTTTTACTATATTGTAAATAAACTGTTCCTTTTGCGAAAAACAAAAACAAATAAAACACAAATTTTAATTTAATTCTTTATTGAATTATTAATTAATTATTTTTAATTATTGATTTTGTGTTACTTTAATGAATTCGTCATCTTTCATGTTTGATTTACTTTTCATGTTTGATTTGCTTTCAAGTTTTAAAACAATCCAGGATTGTCTGCCGTAGGCGCTTATTCTTTTTTCGGTGTATCATGTCGCTAGATAATTCTGTTTTTTTCGGTGTATCATGTCGCTAGATAATTCTGTTTTTTTCGGTGTATCATGTCGCTAGATAATTCTGTTTTTTTTGGGGGGAAATTTTAAAATTCTTTTTTCTGTGTACAATTATCGATGATGTCGGTGGAGTATAATAGAAATACAACAGTAGTTTAACTGCTAGAAATTGAAATTGCTACTCCTTAAGCATTCTGGATTAATGAGAATCATTTCGGAAATGAGAGCAACTCTTATCAAATTATTCAGCTAAAAACAATGATAATTAAATGTTCATATAAAGACTGAAAAAATCCCCCCAAAATGAGTTTTAATTTATTACAAATTTTTACTATATTGTAAATAAACTGTTCCTTTTGCGAAAAAAAAAACAAATAAAACACAAATTTTAATTTATTTCAATAAATGTTCTATTAATTATTTTGAATTTTTGATTTTGTGTTACTGAAATGAATTCGTAATCTTTCATGTTTGATTTGCTTTTAAGTTTTAAAAAAATCCAGAATTGTCTTATTCTTTTTTCGG
The DNA here is from genome assembly GCA_963556195.1 of Sepiola atlantica. Classification (NCBI taxonomy): domain Eukaryota; kingdom Metazoa; phylum Mollusca; class Cephalopoda; order Sepiida; family Sepiolidae; genus Sepiola; species Sepiola atlantica. The sequence continues at coordinate 65,274,394 of OY744549.1, read as the reverse complement.
TGTATCATATCATGTCGCTAAAGAATTCTATTTTTTTTTTTGGGGGGGGGGGGATTTTAAAATTCTTTTTTTCGATGATGTCGGTGGAGAATTTCGGTTTAGTATAATAGAAATACAACAGTAGTTTAATTGCATTCTGGATTAATGAGAATCAAGAAACATGGTTCATTCATTTCGGAAATGAGAGCAACTCTTATCAAATTATTCAGCTAAAAACAATGATAATTAAATGTTCATATAAAGACTGAAACTGCCTAAGAGGTAATGTCTGGGAGGAATGTATCATGACGAATGAAAATATACTAACGAGAATTAAATAAGCATAAACCGTTTTACTGTCAATATATCTACAATAAGTGAAAAAAACTTTTGCATTTATTTATTTAGATAATATTAAAAACCATGGCAAGTTTCATGTGAAACGCCTAAATGAAAATTGGCTGGAAAAATATAGTCGCCATCTTTATAAACGGAGATGAATATGCTAGCTAAGGAAGAACGATAACTTTCATAATTTTCTAGTTAAAAAAACATGTTTATTATAAACTTGAGTTATCGTTCTTCCTTAGCTAGTATTATGGTGAACGAACATATACTATAAGGGATTTGTCTTCTTGTGTTTATAGACAAAAAGATATTTCCATGCAGCATAATTGATAGTCTTTTCATTCGATATAGATATGTGGTATCGTTCGGTTCATCATGGAACACTTCTAGGATATTACATCCTTCAGGCGGGGGATTTATAGCTAGTCGTCAGAGACACCCCTACCAAGGAAGCTGACAGGTCCGATCATTGCTATTTTTATAACCTTCCAGAGTGCACCCTCGGGAGAGCTGGATTTCTTTCCTCCTTGCCACGTTAAGTTGACTTAATGACTAATCTTACTGCAGTTGTAACTTATCATAGTCTCCATCAAGTTGCTCATTGTAAAGTTCAGCACTGATGGCATGACTGCTGCCTTACAGTTAAACAGTAATCAATACAGTTCGAATTTTTATTTCTAAATAACTTATATATATATATATATATACTATTTATAATCTTTTCGGGCTAGTTCATTCTGGCAGTGAGGGGTGTTTATCTCCCCACAGCAGCAACCATTCTGCACAAGTTCAAAGTGCAGGATTCCTTTGAAGTTCCACCAAAATCACCTTTCTAAATTATTTTTACACGGTGCACAAACTTTTTACTCAATCTAGTACATCGCTATGAAAAACAAGCCTTATATAAAAATAATAATAATAATAATAATAATAATCATAATCATAATCATAACAATCAAGTGGAACATTTTAAAAAATAATCCAGAAAAAAATGAACTTATTTAAATAATGACTATTAAATCAGACAAAGTATTTTACAAAGAAAAATTTTCATCTTTTAAAAATGAAAAATTTATGGCACTTTTGTTCAATCTACAGTATTTTTGGTTCCCACGTCGTCGTCTGACACCGGCCTCAGCTATTACTACACAATAATGAACCAAAGAAACAGAAATTACAAGAAACACTATAAGCTCCTTCCCTCTCTCCCCCACTCCCCACCAAAAAATGACAATCTCATATTTTATATTCTCTTTGGTAACGTAAATAGGTCACACTGATAAACCAAAATATAATTTCTTCATTGTGTCCCCCCTTAAAATAATTTGTGACCCCGAATAATATAGTGATTAAAAACCGTTAGTTAATCAAGGCCTTTCTATTATAAATGAACCAGACCACCAAATAAATATGGTCCCTGAGCATTGGGATGGAATGTTGCCATATTGGCATCCTCTCCCAACATGAAATTTTCATCTTTTTAAAATGAAAAATTTATGACACCATTTTATTATTGTTTGCTGTCAAATTACACGAAATAATTGCACTAAGATATCTAATAAAGTAAAAATAATAATGGGTTAATTATCTTCAATGAGTGTTATTAATAACTACTGAAAATTTAATTAAAATTGATTGGTTTCCTGAATTTTGATTAATTTTTAAGTTAAGGTTTCCTGAATTTTGATTAATTTTTAAGTTAAGGTTTCCTGAATTTTGATTAATTTTTAAGTTAAGGTTTCCTGAATTTTGATTAATTTTTAAGTTAAGGTTTCCTGAATTGTGATTAATTTTTAAGTTAAGGTTTCCTGAATTTTGATTAATTTTTAAGTTAAGGTTTCCTGAATTTTGATTAATTTTTAAGTTAAGGTTTCCTGAATTTTGATTAATTTTTAAGTTAAGGTTTCCTGAATTTTGATTAATTTTTAAGTTAAGGTTTCCTGAATTTTGATTAATTTTTAAGTTAAGGTTTCCTGAATTTTGATTAATTTTTAAGTTAAGGTTTCCTGAATTTTGATTAATTTTTAAGTTAAGGGCGGGGTCCAAAATGTCCCGTCTGACTGTTTGACAGATCTTCGTTAGGCATGACATCATTTTCCAGTGCACAGGCCTGGTTATTACGACGGCCGGGACAATGTGCGTTTGGATTAAGGATAGCAGTTACAAAATCCCATGAAATGAGTTATTTGTAGGCAAGTCAGTCATGTTGATATTTTTTAGCAAGGTTATGTATTTTTACAAACTTTTCCAGCATTGCTTATTGGGATATTTTCTTGTGAGTGTATAGACATATTTTTTAGAATTCATTTTGCCTCACTCATAATGAGTTTTAGGCGGAGCACATAGTTAATATGTGTAGTACAGGTATTTATCATAGAAATTTATTTCATGTGAACTGTGATCGTTACTTAATAAATTATGTTAAGGACAAACATTATTATGAGTTATGATATGCTTAATGCAACGGAAGCAATTCTCTCTGAAAATGAGAGAAACTCTCTCGATCCAATTTCTCAATTAGCATCGGCAAGATTGCCATGATTGTTGCTATTTTGAGTGACACCGAACGAATATACTCTCTAGATCAAATTTCTCAAGATTGTCGACTGTGTACCATGATTGTTGCTGTTTCTGATCGGGAACTTTCAATCAAGTCCACAATGTCCTTATTTATTCCTACCCAGTAAACGGCAGTTCTGGCCGCAGCCAGGTGTTTTCTACTCCCTGAATTGAAAAGATCAAAGTGTAGTATCTGTTCCAATGGATACTGCACCCCATAGACTGGTATTGTCTTGGCCTTTGGGTCTTGATTTACGCCGGTCTATGGGTCTGTCCTGTGCAGTTCTAGGAGGTCCACCCTCCCAGGCTTCGCCTTCCCTCTTTGGGGAGGAGTAAGTTTATTGCTTACTGTTTGAGGCGTCCCTACCGGGGAATGCCGACGGGACTGTCCAGGCAATTTTTAAACCCCACTTTCCCAGCCCGAGCTTGGGTCACATATTACTTGTTGGAGTAAGATAAAAACTAGCCTTGTGCCTAACTCCTGGAGAGGAGTAAATCAATACTCCCTGAATTGATAAGTGCAGTTGTTGCAGAACATACGGTTAGAGTGAAGCGGGTATGATGATTTTGTTGTATCGTGATTGGTGTCTTTGGGTCAAAATGCCTCAGTACAGCAGATCTTTGGATTTCTTATTTTCTGCTTGTTGCTGAGATGACCTGACAAAATCATTGTAGTGTTGAGCAACAGTTGATGCGAAACTCTCTCGATCAAATTTCTCAAAAGATTTGCGACTGTGTACCATAGTTGTTGCTATTTTGAACGACAGCGAATATACAGGAGGAAGAGATAGCGCTCTGATTAGATTATGATCATTGAAATATTTAGCTAAATTCTCTTTTTACAACTCAGCTAGAGAGTGTAGTTTACAATCAGCAGCAAGTTTGTTTATTTTCTATTCTCAGGTGAGAGGCAGTTGGATTAACCAGACGTGTAATGATGTCAAAGTTTACAAATAAAGTTTTCAAAATCTTCTTTCTTTTCGAAAACAAATCTTCAAAGACGTTTTTATATGTTGGTTTCTTCAGCATTCTGTATATATATAGCATACTGTATATATATATATAGCATACTATATATATATAGCATACTATATATAGCATACTATATATATATATATATATGTATATATATCATCATATCATGCCCTGCCCTGCCCTGCGTTCAGTCTAGGGGCTGGCTGCGCGTTAAATTGTGAAACAAGGGTTGCGCAATCCCCAACAACCGCTCTCCTGAGTCGGCATTGCTTGGTTCCAATGGCAAGTAGTAATACAAGACGACTGGAAACAATGCCGAGATAAGCAGAGAGCACATACAGCACCTGGTATTCTCAAATGGTCACCCATTTAATATTGGCCAGGCTCGACGACGCTTAACTTTGATGATCTAACGGGAACCGGTGTCAACATGATTGTGCCGTATATATATATATAGTATGATATATATATGAAAAGTATGCGATATATATATATAGTATGCTATATATATATATATAGTATGCTATATATATATACAGGGTGGGCAAAAATAAGGGTCCTATTTTTAAAAATTCATAACTTTTTTATTTATTGATTTTTTTTTTTTTTTTTAGAATAAGTAAAGGACCCCTTCCGAAGCAAGCATGAGCCGTATTAGCCCTACGGAACGTACCCTCATTTAAAAAACATTATTTTTGCTTAAAACACTCAAAACAGTGTAAAAAACAATACTTTAGTTTTTGTAAGTTTTAAGAAGTGTTTTTCGGCTAAAATTTGTTTTGTTTATTTCAAAAAATCTCGGAAGGGTCAGTCTACACACACATAAAGGTTGGTGAGTTTAACTTTTATTTTGTGGAAGTTATTCAAATTTAAAGATAGGACCCTTATTTTGGCCCACCCTGTATATATAGTATGCTATATATATATATATATATATATATAGTATGCTATATATATATAGTATGCTATATATATATATATATAGTATGCTATATATATATATAGTATGCTATATCTATAGTATGCTATATATATATATATAGTATGCTATATATATATATATATAGTATGCTATATATATATATACATAGTATGCTATATATATATATATATAGTATGCTATATATATATATATAGTATGCTATATATATATATATATATATATATATAGTATGCTATATATATATATATATATATATAGTATGCTATATATATATATATATATATATATATATAGTATGCTATATATATACAGTATATATATATATATACAGTATGCTATATATATATATATATATATATATATATATACAGTATGCTATATATATATATATATATATATACAGTATGCTATATATATATATATATATATATACAGTATGCTATATATATATATATATATATACAGTATGCTATATATATATATATATATATATATACAGTATGCTATATATATATATACAGTATGCTATATCTACACTATATATATATATATATACAGTATGCTATATATATATACAGTATGCTATATCTACACTATATATATATATATATACAGTATGCTATATATATATACAGTATGCTATATCTACACTATATATATATATATATAAATATCAAACTTTTAGAGGATATAACCTATAGGTAAATAGTCTAAGCTCAATATACGAAATGGAGCAATTATAAAAAATGAATGAAAGAAGAGAGATAAATATGTACGAATGACAAATCTATTTCAACTTCGATTGTTCAATGCAAAATGTACTCGGTAAAAACATGTTTATTTTTCTTTCCTGTTTTTACCGAGTACACTTTGCATTGAACAATCGAAGTTGAAATAGATTCGTACATATTTATCTCTCTTCTTTCATTTCATTTCATCTTGATGTATATATATATATATATATATATATATATATAAATTAGTTGATTCAATGTTTGCGACCAGCTGATTTAGATGAGATAGGAATGGCTGTACACAGAACGTTTTGACTTTCTGAAAATATTACGCATTTTAATGAGCTAAGAAATATTTACTCAATTTATACAACAGCTGATGTGTTCACTCAACTAACTGTTAAATGATTGGGAAATAAATAATCTCAGCTGATTGAGCATAAATTGAACAAATGAAAAGCTTATGTAAGAAAAACATATAAATAACGGAAAGGGCTATGGAATTATTAAAGTTTGCAATTATTCTAAGGTACGGCAGACAAGCATCCCAGACCCCTTCTGAAATAATTGGGAAGGTTTTACGAAAATGACATATATAAAATTTTAAGACACACATCCAATTATCAAAAATGCAATAATTACCTCCTTAAAAATTCGTTACTACCTAGACTAAAGATAATGAATACATATTAAATACATTGCTCTACTCAGAAATTAAATAGAATTGTCTGTCAGACTAGGCTATTCGAATCTGTACTATAAGATTAGTCTGCACAGTCCTCCAGAAAGTCCATGTAATATTCCCCTATACACATGGTATATCTTTATGCAAATTTCTGTAGCTTGTTTCCCTGTTCTGTAGTACAAAAAAAAGATCAGATGTCGGTACTGCTCTGCTTAATCTACCATTACAAAGACTGAAATACAAGCAAAAATGTAAGAACTTGTCTGCTCGGAGGGTTATTACACACTGATGTCAACATACTGCAATCTTGTTCAACTACGGCTTTCATTAGGCTAGGAACAAAGTGTAGTATCTGTTCTGATGGATACTGCACCCCTTAGACCGGTATTGTCTTGGCCTTCGGGGCTTGATTTATGCCGGTCTATGGGTTTGTTCTGTGCAGTTCTAGGAGGTCCACCCTCCCAGGCTTTGCCTTCTCACCCTTTGAGAAGGGGTTAGTTTATTGCTAATCGCCTGAGGCGCCCCTACCGGGGAGTGCTGACAGAGCTGCCCAGGTATATTTTGACAGTCATAAGTACTCTTCCTCTAGAGTGCTGACTTATCAAACCCCACTTTCCGACCTTGTGTCACATTTTACTTTGTGGGAGGTAGATAAATACCGCTTTCATTAGGTCACTGTCGATCATTTTTGGCCGTTCAGAGCGAGGAGCGTCTCTCACTGAAAAATTTCCTTTTCGGAATCGAGCAAACCATTTTTGGCACACCAGTTCTGTAACAGCATTCACCCCCATACAAACGGCATATTTTTATGCAGATTTTTGTAGCTTTGTTTTCTTTTTCTGTAGTAAAAAAAGCATCAGATGTCGGTAGTGCTCTGCTTAATCTAGAGGAGTGCAGTACTAGGGGTCTATCTTCAAAATCGCAGTACTAGGGGTCTATCTTCAAAATCGCAGTACTAGGGGTCTATCTTCAAAATCGCAGTACTAGGGGTCTATCTTCAAAATCGCAGTACTAGGGGTCTATCTTCAAAATTTGTTAGGATGATAATAGATAGAAAAAAAAGAATTTTTGAAAACAAGCAAAAATGTAAGAACTCGTCTGCTCGGAGGGTTATTACACATTGACCTCAACATACTCGCTACACCAACTACAGGATTTGAAGAATGCGAATATAAAACGATCTTTTGTAGGCCGGAAAGATGACATTCTTTTTGATCACCCAAATAAGTTGCAAAATGTTGTTATTTACAGTAGAAAAACATTTGAAAAGAATAATGGCTAATATCTATAAGGATACAACATAATCAATTAAGAATAAGATTTATGGTCAATAAATAGATAAATAGATAGATTATTCAGTACGGAAATACATGTGGTTATTATATATGACAATAACTTGAACATTTAGATGCAAGGCACTTACTTCAGAATACGGTTTTATGTTTTTTGTTTCATTTTACTTCAGTTGAAGTTCTCAGAGATCAAGTGTTAGCCACTTGATCTCTATATAAGATACATAGATATTCGAATATTCTATTAAAGTTAACCTTTATCTATAAAACGTGTAGTAAAGAATGGAAGAACATTAATTTTCCTCTCCTCAATTGATTAGTTAACTATGCTATAATAAATCTTTCTTGTGGTCTCTTGGCCTTACCGGATTTCAGGACAAGAATTCATCCAGTCTCATGATATATCCAGCAACGTGATGTTTCTTAAGGTAACATTACTTGAAGAAGGTGCACTATTCCTCGTATGGGCCAGTGTATAGCCCTGTTGAGGGGATCTTATTTGGGCTTCGAATACTATGTTATTTTGAATATTTGGAATATTGGAATAATTGTAGGGTGAAGTATTTTCATATCAGGTCGTTTTCGAGGATGGTGTCTTAGGTAATTCAAACTCTTTTTTTATCATCTGAATTTAGTTTATCTAAAGAGATCAAGGGGCCCCTCTTGTGGCTAACACTTGATTTCCCTATGAGTAAAAATTTATATCCGAGGGCTCTCTTAAGGATAGATGTCGGTGTTAACCAGAATGTGTCTTGAACTTCACAAGGTTTTTCATTTTTTTAATCATTTTACTTGAGTTAGGTCTAAGAGATACAGGAGCCTCGTCATAGGAATAACATTTAATTTCTTTATAAGGATTGAGGTTGTACTTCACTAGATTGCTTTTCCGGTTATTGTGTCTAGGTATTATTTTATGAATTTTTTATCAGGTATCTACAACAATTGCAATGTTTACTTCATTCAGGGACAACTGTGTGTTTGCATATGCCGTTTTAAATCAGATCTATAAGAATATGATGACCCACATGATTCACAATCATAAGGTCTTTCTTTGGTGTGTGTCCGAATGTGGATTTTTAAATTGTATTTTTCTGAAAATACTGATCCGCACACTTGACAATCATACGGTTTTTCACCAGTGTGTGTCCGCAAATGTCTTTTTAAATCAGATTTGTAAGAGAATGATGAGACACACACTTCACAAGCATATGGTTTTTCTCCAGTGTGTTTCCGCACGTGGATTTTTAAATTGGATTTTTCTGCAAATGCTGAGCCGCACACTTGGCAATCGTACGGTTTTTCGCCAGTGTGTATCCGCATGTGTCTTCTTAACCTCGATTTATCTGAAAACGTTAAGCCACAAACTTCGCAATGAGAAGGTTCTTTTACAGTGTGCACTAGCATGTGGATTTTTAAATTGGATTTTTCTGCAAATGATGAGCCACACACTTCACAATCAAAAGTTGTTTCGCTTTTTTGTTTGTCAGTGTGTATCCGCATGTGCCTTTTTACACCAGATTTATAAGAATACGATGAGCCACACACTTCACATGCGTAAGGTTTTTCTCCAGTGTGTTTTCGAATGTGGATATTTAACTGGGATTTTTCTACAAATGTTAAGCCACACATTTTACAAGTATACGGTTTTTCTCCTGTATGTATCCGCATGTGTCTTTTTAACTTAGATTTATGTGAATACTTAGAGCCACACACTTCGCAAGAATGAGGTTTTTCTCCAGTATGTGTCTGAATGTGGATTGTTAGATTCGATTTTTCTGAAAATGCTGAGCCACAAACTTCACAACCATATGGTTTTTCACCAGTGTGTGTCCGCATGTGTCTTTTTACATCAGATTTATAAGAAAATGATGACAGGCACACGTCACAGGAATACGGTTTTTCTCCGGTGTGTTTCCGCAAGTGGATTTTTAAATTGGATCTTTCTAAAAATGCTGATCCACACACTTGACACTCATACGGTTTTACGCCAGTGTGTATCCGCATGTGTCTTCTTAACCTAGACTTATCTGAAAACGTTAAGCTACACACTTCACAAGAATATGGCTTTTCTCCAGTGTGTCTTTGCATGTGGATTTTTAATTGTGATGGGTATGAAAATAATAAGCAACACACCTCGCATGCATACGGCTTTTCTACTTTGCCGATTTGCATTTTTTCTGTAAATGATATTTTCTTGAAATTTATTATTTATTTCCTTTAAAGAACTTTCGTCTATATTCATAGAAATCCTCTGGTTTCGAACCTGTAAATGAATAAGAATGTTAAGGTAATAAAACATATGATAATAAAATATATGGACAACAGTTTTACATTTTTCACATTAGGTATTTGAAGCATTCACTAACATTAAATTCGTTCATTTATGAGAAACTGATTGCAAAAGAAAATAATAGTTAATAGAGAATGGTAGTTTGCTTGAAGCCTTGCTGGGAATAGTAATAGTATGTTTTAAAAGGCTGTGGGCAATGCAAAGTCCCAGGTAGGATGTAAGCTGGAAGGAACAAAAATAATAAATCGAAATCGAAATGGGACTTACTATTTATTTTTTCTTAAAATCTTACATAACAGCAGGTGTGGTGTTAGCTGTTTGTGTGTTGTCCGGATGATTATTAAAAATCATTTATTTAATATTTCGGGAAAAAGAAACTTCCCTTTGTCAAAAATAATAAACACCAGAGGAAAACTCCGTCTGTGCAGAGAATCTACCAAAGTATTTTAATCAATTATTTGCTGCTCAGCTTATTTTCTAATAGGCTTCATATGCATTTGTTGAAATCTGACACAAAAATAAAATCGGATATTTAGGTATTTTATACATGAACTAAAACGAAATACTGATGTGTACTAAGTACAGACCAGAGTAATTACATATATATATATATATATATATATATATATATATATATATATATATATATATATATATATATAGGGCCGGCGGGACAGTAATAAAAGTGGAGGGGCTTCTCCTAAAAAGTGGGGGCACGGTTAAACACATGCATATCAACTTAATTATTGATGACCGTAAAGTGGGGGGGGGGGGGGGCAAATAAAAAAGTGAGGGGGCTTGAGCCCATCCGGTGCCGCCGTCCCTGATATATATATATATATATATATATATATATGTGTGATAGAGAGAATCGTTTTCTACAGAAATATTCACTGTTTTGTTTGAGTCACACATTATGTAACAAGAACAAATATTCAGAAGATGCGTCCATCCAATCTGCGCATTTAGCGATGTAAATGCCAGTTGAAAGACAACTATGATAGAAGTGGACGCATCTCCAAATCAAATGCTACTTCAACAATATATTCTAAATTCTAATCTTCTACTCAACGTTGTTTTCCAGCAACCATGCTGAGAGTAGTTTACACGATTCAAACCTTTTTCTCTTCTTTTTGTAAGGATGTTTTGCCAGCCATTCAAAAGAATTATGTTGTTTACAAATTCATGTGTCAGCTCGTGACATCAATGGATGGAAAAAAAAGAAAATTGCTAACACTTTTTTCCTTAAGGCCTTATCGTCTGACCCTCTCAGAGGAAATGTCAGAATAATAAATTAAAAACTAAGAAAATCGAATGAGATATGAGGGGAAAATATTTTTTAAGTTGGAGAAAACGATTGAGAGAAAAAAGTAAATCTCTCAACGTTATGGTGGATTTGAATCATTAAAGATCTCCAACTGATGCTTCAAAATCTTTTGTCTAAACACGCTAGGTATTCGTCTTCTTTGTGACTTGCATCCATCGTGGCAATTCACTATGGAGGTCGAGGATTCACTGCCATTCCTCGATGTTCTAGTGTCTAAAAGCTGGTTCATCGTTTGAAACCTCTGTGTATAGAAAACCAACGTTTACAGGCCTTTATCTAAATTGAGGTTCCTTCGCCCCAAGATCAAGAAAAACTAAATCTTATCAGTACTCTCACTCATCGAGCACTTATGATTTGTTCACCAACACGACTCGAAAAGTTGCTATATGGTGATAAATTTATTGGCCCGTCCGTCACTTTGCCCTATTTATTTGAAACTTCCATGGTTAGGTTCTGACGGCCTTGACATTGTCAAAAGGATTTCTTCCTCTACTCAACGTTGTTTTCCAGCAACCATATTGAGAGTAGTTTACACGACTCAAACATTTTTCTCTTGTTTTGCCAGCCATTCAAAAGAATTCTGTTGTTTATAAATTCCTGTGTCAGTTTGGAGCTGACTACGTTGGCAAGAAATCCAAAAGATTATGAATTAGAATATCCCAACACATACCACGTGATATTCGTTTACATAAGGTTTCGAGATCATCCGGGAACTTACAGGAACAGAAATCAGCCATCGGTAATCACCTGGTTGGTACAAATAGTTGTTCTGACAACTATTCCGATGGGTGGTTTTCTGTTTTACACAGTGCCCGGTCGAACTACCATCTCAATATTATTGAGGCGTTAGTTATTAACAATTCTCGACCTAGCCTGTGTAGACAAAAGATTTTGAAGCATCAGTTTGAGATCTTTAATGATTCAAAGTCACCATAACGTTGAGAGATTTACCTTTTTTTTCCTCTCTCAATCGTTTCCTCAAACTGAAACAATTTTTCCCCTCATATCTCATTCGACTTTTAGTTTTTAATTTATCCTTCTGACGTTTCCTCTTAGAGGGTCAGACGATAAGGCCTTAAGGTAAATTTTAACAATTTTCCTTTTTTTCCATCCGGCCTGTTTCATTGATCTAAAATAATGCTTCCTCTAAAATTTATCCTACGATTTTGTTGTAAATGAAATTTACTTACCTATCTGGTACCTAAGGTACTTAAGCTTTTTTTTCAATGCAACTTTTATTCCTGTATAATTTTATTGCTAGCTACCATATCGCAGAATGATTTTTGGGTGTAGTGTTTGGATAGTATTATTATTATTATAATTAATGTTATCTGATATGTAAATTACCATATCACACGGTAGTCTTAAGGGTAAAATATTATTATTATTATTATTATTATTATTATTATTATTATTATTATATTATTTATTTATGTATATATTAGTAAAATTTAAGCTGAATTATTTCTACACTTGATTATTGGGGAAATGGTCGTTTGATCAGTACCATTGGAGAGCCATGAATAGTATAACTGTCCTGTTTTTAAATATCCGAAACAGTTACATGGTAAACAGCTGATGATCCCCATTTTAATATTTCATGCTTAAGTTAAGGTCTCCTATTTTTGTTTCATTGTTAAATACTTGAATCCCCCTTTTTTTATTTATGAATTTTCCAACGAATGCTAAGTCTGCGATATCTTGGATTTAGTTGGTTTCTCTCGGAATTTAAACTGCATTTTCCTTTTTTTTCTTTTTTGTTTAAAATGACACAAAGCTTCTTTAGACTATATATATATATATATATATATATATATATATATATATATATATATATGAGGTTTACCAACATAATTACAGTTATCCTGAAAGATCAATTAATACTAAATTTATCTGTAACAAATTAGATCTAATTAATTCTCAAGGATATAATATAATTAAATACAGCCTAAACAAAAGAGATGGGTGATTATTCATGTGATTATTCATGTGATTATTCATGTGATTATTCATGTGAGGGAGATGAAGAACCAATATGTGTTATTTGGGACGATATTGACAATTGGAAAGAACTCATCCAGAAAACCGCAGATCAAGAAATGTCTCAGGATGTTGTGGATGTTAAAGAAAGAGAGTTGAATAACTTGAGGTATTTGAAGTAGTTCTCGTTGAAAAACAGGCTACACTATCCTCTCGCTGGATAGTAACTGAAAAATATAAATATGGCAAAAAGAAAACTAAAGCAAGATTAGTGGACCATGGCATTGAAGAGGAAAAGATTCTCTAACCCTAACCTGTAGTAGATTGTCTATGCTTGGTATCTTTTACAGCAGCCTGTGTATAAAGGGACCTATAGAGTCGATGCTTAGGGCTCAACTGTACGACCAGTTGAGCAGCAAGATAAGTCAAACTGTTGAGCAGCAAGATAAGCACATCAAAATGCCGGTTTATAACAAGGCTAGAATGTTCCATTATGCTCAGAAGGGAAAGTCCATTCTCTGTGTTCTGATTGGCTGAGATTCATATGTGGCCATTTTAGTCTATAAATGTTCATTCATTCGAACAAGCACTCCTCCATGAGATATATACCAATTGAGGCCCTGATGCCGGTAAGTGTTAGTTTAATTCTATAGGACCCTTTGACAATAGAGGTATTTCTGCATCCACCTTGAGGTATTTGAAGTAGTTCTCTTTGAAAAACAGGCTACACTATCTTCTCACTGGATAGTAACTGAAAAATATGTTGTTGTTGGCTCCATCGATCTCGGGAGATCATGGGGGATGCGCGTCGTGGTCTTGGTCAGAATTGTACCCAGGGCTGCAACAGGCTGTGTAGTCTTTTTTTTCTCATCTTTCTGTTTTTTTAACAGTGAGCATGTGATTGGGCGACTCTTGTCTTTTGCGCCCTGCGTGATCGCTTCTCCCTCCATCGGGTGTTTCTCCTCTCCTCAGCTGCACTGATGATGTTCCGGATGACGGTTCGCCAACCTTGGCGGTTTAAGGCAGTGGTCTTGAGACCACTGCCTTAAACCGCCAAGGAAAAATATAAATATGGCAAAAAGAAAACTAAAGCATGACATTGAAGAGGACACTCGCAATCTTAGAAAAGATTCTCTAACCCTAACCTGTAGTAGATTGTCTATGCTTGGTATCTTTTACAGCAGCCTGTGTTTTGGAGAATGCAATATATTGATATAACAGCAGAATGTCTACAAAGGGACCCTTTGACAATAGAGGTATTTCTGCATCCACCTGGTGATGTCTATCAAAAAAATGAGGTTTGGCGTCTGAAAAGATGCATCTACAGATTGAATGATGCACCCAGATTTTTACCCCCCCCCCTCTCTCTCTCTCTCTCTCTGGCTTTCACTCTCTCTCTAACCCTAACCCTTTCTTCTCCCCTCTCTCTCTGGCTTTCACTCTCTCTCTAACCCTAACCCTTTCTTTCTTTCTTTCTTCTCCTCTCTCTCTCTCTTTCTCTCTGGCTTTCACTCTCTCTCTAACCCTAACCCTTTCTTTCTTTCTTCTCCTCTCTCTCTCTCTGGCTTTCACTCTCTCTCTAACCCTAACCCTTTCTTTCTTCTCCTCTCTCTCTCTCTCTCTAACCCTTTCTTTCTTTCTTTGTTCCTCCATTGATTCAAAAGTACAAACGAGTTGAAGAAGTATTCGCTCGACAATGTTTTATTTAAGTTGTATAGAAATTTTGGTTAGTCATGTGGACAATTTTGCCGTTTTTCAAGAACAAATCATAGGAAAACCAAAGAGAATATTTAAGGTCAGCACACATCAAGTTTGATGTTCAAGTTTCTGCAAACCGAAGGGGTGGAAATGAAACAAGAAGCTTATATTTCCACCATAGCATCAATTAACATAGCTAAAATTTGTACATGAAAACAGATGAATTGACTGCAGAATAGAAAGCGCTTTAGTAGGAAAATGATGTGAGTTGCTTCACAAACACCAACTTCATTCACTATTGCCACTGAAGCATAAGGGGCTACTCTGACTGGGGCCAGAATTATAAGGGGTATATCACATCTTCACCCTTTTTTTGTCAGTTAGTGCCACAAAAAGATGTCTATATTTTTTTAAAAAATATTTTTATTCACCACAAGCAAGTATGACCGCATCAGATCCCGACAAGGTGGCGCCTGTGCCAAGGAAAGGGGAAAAAGGAAGTACAGGCGTGTGAGTGTGGACGAGGTTGATGCGATAATAACATCTCCTCGTCAAGGCATTAACACGAGTGAACCCCCATTGCTACCTCTGATCCCCTTTTGTAATATCAGTGTGTTTAGCCTCCGTTTGCTTTTATTTTGAATTACGACTTGCCAGTGAGGCGGGGCGCCAAAGATACGTCTCTGGATATAGAGTTTAGCCGAAAGTCTCATGCAGCGTCAAAGACAACGTGGGGAATGTCCATTAATCTCTGGAAATCAGGAGACACAAGGGCTTTTATGTCGATCTTTGGGGCAAAAAGGAAAAAGTCATAGTTTTTTTTTTTTTTGGACACATTTTCAGAGATTGAAGAAGCAGTCAACACAGACAGGTAAAAGCGATAAACGACCGTTTATTTCTTTCCCGTGGGTCAGAAAGACAGCTTTCCAAATTGAATTCAAAACGATTTGGGGGCACGTTGAAAGTATAATAAAGGTTGGTAGATAATTAAATATATCTATATATATATACATATCGAAAAAGGAAATCTATTTTAGCAAGTATTCACATTACGTTTACATTTCTGCATATTGGTACAGTCAGGGTAAACAGAGAGCAGTCGCAGAAACTGTTAAAATTCTGCAAGAGGCAAACAAGGCGTTGTCTAAATTAAAGGCAAAGAACATTATTCTAAGATTTCTTAATTAAAACAAATGATGGCATATTGGGATGCTACTGAAAGATGGGTCATCTGAAGGTGGTACCATTGTTTTCATTCAAGGTGAAGACATGGAAAATATAGAACCTATTAGCTGGCAATCTAATGTAGCATCCTTATGTTTGTTTTACAAATACTTCAATGGATTATGCTCCGATGAATTGGCTACTCTGGTGCCTACTCAACGTAAATTCATTAGACTAACTCGACAATCAACTAAATCTCATTCATTCATTGTGGAGGTCCCCAGATGCCGGAGAGCCTTCTACTCAAATAGCTTCTTTCCTCGTGCTGCTGGCCTCTGAAACTCCCTCCCTGCCCCCTGTTTCCCCGACAGTACAGACATGCAGAAATTTAAAACTAATGTAAACAGACATCTCGCTGCGCAGATCCCAATTTAGGCTGACCCCCCCCTAACCCTCTCCCCTCTTCTTTTTTCTCAGTAGCCCCTTACGTCTACAGTGGTGGCCTGCCTTGTTTGGGGGGAACCATGTTTTAAGAAAAAAGTTTGACAGAGTAACAAAAAGTCTATTAGAATCTGAAACTTTGGCATTAAGTGAGGCAGGAAGGATTCTTTGTCTCTTCTTTGGCGCAAGAAACTTTTGGTATACAGACAATAGATCATTCATTTGGGCAAATGCCTTCTCTACAATTTATATTATTTTATTCAACAGTTTCATGAACATGTGAACACAAGAATGTAAGACAGGTCGGCTTGTCCGATATGTATTACAGAAATGTAATTGAGTCCAGGCTGTTTGTCACTGGTATTGCCTCTTGTTAAAGCCATGGCGAGAGGCGACCGAGAGATCTGACGTCTGTCTATATTGGCGTCTTGACAGGAAAAGATGCTAAATGAGGCTGGGTGGGAACATAAAAAGACACGCTTGTGCAGTGGGTCTCTAATTGCCTGTGTATAACTACACGAGTTTGAACATGCCTGTTTTAGCCAACCAAACCACATACAAATCACTACACGAGTGATTACATTTAAATAAAAAAGAAAATTGATCTCAATAACGTAAATGCTACATTACATTATCCCTCACATAGGGTTTTAGTCGATAAAAACAAGACATTATTTATTGGTTCATGAGAATAAATTTAAACGAAAGTGTAAATTAATGTTAATTTCCATCTGAAATGTCTTTGTGAACAGAGAAAATGTTGTGGGCATTGTAGTGACAGGCGATTAAGAGTGGACATAGCAATGAGTGGATGATATCAAGTTGAGTTTATGCTGATTTCTAAGCCTTTGAAGTTTAAGGTCAAACATCAACATTATTTTCTCAACATCTTAATATTAATGGCTGACAGAAAACAAAGGGAGAAGTTTACAGAATTTGAACAACTCACAAAATATTTATAGTTGATTAATCATTTCTTGTGGAAATTCGTTTTTCCTACTTCATATTTATTCATGGACAAGCCAAATAGATTAATAGGTTTGTTATGCAGGATTTTTTGTCTCTTCTTTGGTGCAAGAAACCTTTGGTATATATATATATATATATATATATATGTACATATATATATACATATATATATATATATATATAGTCATCCACATACAGACTGTTTCGCTGTTTCACAGCCCATCAGTGCGGCTAGACCTGTTAGTTCCTCAAGCCGGGATCGAAACGCAACCGTCGAGCTGACAGTCGGCGATGCTAACCCCTACGCCATCATGCGACACTGACTGAATGTAAGAAATATCGCAATGTAACGAAATGTAAACATTGCAATTGCCTGAGCTCGAATCAGTTTTACCTAATGAGCATTGCCTTAAAGCTAATGGCCGTTGATGATACCCTTACAAAATAAGCTCTACCCGGAGGGAGCTTTTATAGTCATCCACATACAGAGTGTTTCGCTGTTTCATAGCTCATCAGTACGGCTAGACTAACTCAACAATCAACTAAATCTCATATATATATATATATATATATATATATATATATATATATTGGAAACGTAAGAAAAATAGCGTAAGAGACTAACGCAAATAAATAAACAACCTAAATAAAGAAGAAAAGGGAAACAACTTTAAAATTACAGAACATTATAAATATGGTAGTATAATGTTCAGGGGTGGAAGTAGGTGTACATTACCGTGCAATGCCGAATGGGCCTTTTAGTATACTATCGAAACTAGAAGACCACTGATTTGAGCACTATAAACATTGTTAGTGACAGGCGATTAAGAGGTGTCAGAATGGGAAAGAGAGGTATTTTGGATAGATGAAAAAATACATTGGGCAGATTCCTTAACAAAAAGAAGTGCTTCTACATTAAAATTGTTAGACGTACTTCATTCAGCTAAGCTTTAAAAAAAAAAAAACTATGACGTTTGGCTAACTACACTAGCACACATGTTTGGCTGTTGAATACTTCTGATTTCTTTTTTTTAACATAGTTCACTCCAAACAAGGCAGGCTGCCACTGTAGATGTAAAGGGCTACTGAGAAAAAGGGTGAGAGTTTGTTTTTTATTGGGGGGGGGATCAACCTAAATTGGGAGCTGTGCAGCGAGATGTCTGTTTACATTAGTTTTAAATTTCTGCACATCAGTACCGTCAGGAAAACAGAGAGCAAGGAGGGAGTTCCAGAGTCCAGCAGCACGAGGAAAGAAGCTTTTGGAGTAGAAAGCTCTTCGGCATCTGGGGACCTCCACAGTGAATGGATGGGATTTGGGCGATTGTCGAGTTGGTCTAGTGAATTTACGTCATTGGGGCACCAGAGCAGCAAGTTCATCAGAGCTCAATCCATTGAAGTACTTGTAAAACAGGCACAAGGAAGCAACATTGCGATGGTGGGATAGGGGCTGGAGCTTGGTGGATAGTGAGGGACCTATTAAGTTTGCGACTCTTTTCTGGACCTTGTCCAAGAGGGAGAGACTCGGGGAAGATGCACTAGCCCAGATGTGGCAACAATACTCCATGCATGGGCAGATGGTGGCTTTGTAGAGATATAGGCTAATGTCAGGTGTGAGAAGTTTACTAGCACAGTAGAGGGAGCCCACCTTCTTTGCAGCAGCCCTGGCAATATCTTCAATATATTTGTTCCAATTCATGTTATCTGTGAATATTAGGCCGAGGAGTTTGAATGATGAACTCTCAGGTAGGATATTATTTGCCATGACAATCGGTGGTTGAAGAGGTTCCTTGTAGTTATTGAAGGAAAGTAGCTTTGTCTTTGCGGCATTAAAAGTTACCATCCATTTTTGACCCCAATCCATTACAGACTGGAGGTCATTTTCTAAGGATTCAGCCATTGCCACAAATATGTGCGCATCTGTTTTGCCAACATGACGAGAGTAGAGCATAGTGTCGTCAGCTATTTCAGTCTCCATTACATCAGGGAGGTCATTTATGAAAATCAGGAACAGTAGAGGTCCTAGGATGGATCCTTGGGGTACACCAGCATTTATGTCATGTTGCTTAGATGAACGGCCATCGAGGACAACCTGGATTTTTCTTTTTGTAAGGAAGGATTTAATTATATTAAATATTGGTCCAGTAATACCATATGTGTAAGCCTTTCATGCCAGACCTTGTCAAAGGCCTTGGATATATCAAACGCTACCGCCCTAGCTTCACCTGCCTTGTCCAGTGTATGATATATGCATGACCGTTAGGATATCTGCGGTAGATCGTGCATGTCTAAATCCGTTTTGATGATCAGAAAGAAGTTTACCATTAGTTAGGTGCGGGACTATCGCTAGATTGATTAATGATTCAAAGATTTTAGCAAAGATCGGGAGTAGACTGATTGGACGGTAGTTTAACGGATACGTTCTATCTTCAGAATTCTTGAATACAGAGGCAATTTTCCAACTATCAAGGAAACAAGATTCAACAAAGCATTTGTTGTATAGTTATGAGAGGGCAGGAGCCAGCTCAGCAGAGCATTTCTTTATTACTATTACTGGTATAAGATCAGGCTAACGGGCTTTGGTGGTGTCAAAGTTTTTTATGATGTCCCTGACAGGAGATGGGGTGATGACCAGGTTCTCAAGTGTGGCTTCAGTCCGCAATGGGAATTTAGGGAGGGAGTGGTTTGCTGAGTCGAAAGTGGAGTTTAAGGCGAAATGCTTGGCCAGTAGTTAAGTCTTATAAGTTCCGTGCAAACAACATCGTTGTGATTTGATAGCGAGGCAATTGTCGATTATCCATTGTTAATCACACTATTGTAGATTTTCCAGAAATCACAAGTACCTAGTTTCTGTGACTGAATGCGTTTTTTGCTTATCTCTGTATACCTTCTCTTTGCTTCATCTATCACTACTTTGCAATCATTTCTTGCCTCTATAAAGTTCTGTCTATTCGTAGTTTACTTATAGCGGCCGAATTTTCGGAATGCCTTTTGCCTCTCAGTAATAGCAGCTGCACATTCTGAGGTGAACCATTGAGGAGAGTGGGGTTTGCTGAAGAATTTTTGCGTGGGGACATAAGCATCAATGCCTGCTTTGACTCATTCAGTTAGCTCATTTGCACACTGATCAGCATGGAATGAGAAGGTTACACATAGGGCGTCACTGATGTGATCCCTGAGGGATTCAAAATCAGCCTGCTCATAGTTTCGCATCGTTTTAAGCAACAGCTCTTCAGTATTTGGACGAGTTTTTAAGGTGATATGTATCATTACCACAACGTGATCAGAGTTTCCGAGTGGGCTATAGGCAGTCGCCACACAAGCCTCAGGTAGTGAGGTCAAGAACAGGTCGAGAAGTGAGGCTTGCTGGTCCGCGCAATCCGGAAGGCGGGTCAGAAAAGTGACAGCATGTGAGAGGTCATGAGCTGAGGAGAAATTAAACGTAGAGTTCCCAGCTGCATCAGTAACACTGGAGAATCCCAACCAGTCATTGTGGTGGGCATTAAAATCCCCAAATATTTGGGCATTGGAATAAAGTAAAAGTGCTCTATCTAAAATTTCAGAGACAGAGTCAAGTAGTGAACAGTTCTGGGTCGAAAGAGAACGATATAAGGAAGATAAGTAACTAACTCTGTGATGTAAGGTCAATTTAAAGCACATGTAGGCTTGGTCATCTGATTCTAACCTATGTTCTTTAGTCAAGGGGAGGGTGTTTCGAACATAAACTCCTAGCCCATGCATATGTTTGTCAGAGTCCTTACGGTAGAGTGGAAGGTAATCAGTCATGTCAAAGTGGTAAGAGGGAATTGAGGATTGAAGGTTCGTTTCACTTAGAGCTAGGATATCCGAGGAGTTTGTCAAGAGAAAATTTCTAGGTCGTTAATGTTGGTTCTAAGTTCCCGGGCGGAGGCGAAAGTGTTTTTTGTTGGGTGTCTGGTTTAGGTTTGCTTTTATTTCTTTGTAATGACATGTTTGATTTGATTATAGAGTGGGTTGGAAAAGGTGGGTACTTGTTTGGTGCCAATAAGCTCACACAACCAGTCTATTAGTCACGACCTGGTCCATGGGGGTTGTGGCCTCGGGAAAGCCCACCAGAGATAATTGCAGGGTCCCTTTCCATGCGCGACATGGCACATACAACTACCCACGGTATGATGCAACTGATGATGGAGCAGCCGTTCTTGGCGCTACCCAAGAGTTTGGGCTCCTTCCTATCAGTCGGAAACAGCAGCCAGACAAGCTGTCTAACCTGTACCCTCAACCTGTCGGAGCAAGAGAGACCCAGACTGGTCATGTAAGACTTAGTAACGAAGATGTTTTTTGTTGGGTGTCTCGTTTAGGTTTGATTCTAAGTTCAATCCTGGGCAAAGGCAGTGAAAGTAACATCCAGCGAGAGCAGCAATACGGCGATAAGCAGCAGTAGCAAGTGTGTCCCAGAACCAAAAAATGGTTCCCGAGTTCGATACACAGAACACTTGATGAAGGCCGGAGGGCAGAACGGCCAAAATGTTGTGAGCATGGCAGCCAAGATGAGAAAGTAAGTCCGAAAACTGAAATAGTCATTTTCTGGTGTTTAAATAAAAACTTTCTCAAATATTTTTACATTAAAACTTATTACTTAAGATTAACGGAGACATACTTTTCATCCAATAATTACTTCATTGTGATGACCGTCTTCTTGTTCAACTTCCGATTAAATCACTCAAACTTCACCGCAAGCCTTTTTTTTAGCTACACTCATATTAAAAATTGATTGTTTCTTACAAGAGAAAAACTTGGATGCGATCGACCAAAATTTAATAAAGCATTTTAGAATAAACCAAAATTCCAAATATATTAGAAATTTCAATCATCGACAAAATTTAACTAAATTAAAAATATCATTAATGATGTTTTTATTTTATTTTACAAATCTAAACAGGAAAGAAGAAATATGCTTGTCAATATCGTATCCATGCAGACAAACATATTAGACATTTGCATTGATTTAATTTAATTTTATTTGTCACAATGAAAAAAACAATATAAAAACGATCGATTTTCCGCCAATGTCGACAGTTGCATTCATTTTCTTGAAAATCGACATCTTTAATTCTTTTGATACTTTATAATTTCCTTTGTTTGCCAAAAATTACAAAAATAAATTTATTACATACATTTGTCTCCTAATTATGAAGAAGAGGATTCTCTCAGCATGAAAAGGCTAAGATTTAACTTCATGGTATCCAAGTGAAATCACACCGTGATAATAAAATGTCTAATTATTCGATAGCACTGTATTAATAATAACAATAATAATAATACCACCTGTATTGACAAATGAGAACAGTCGTAACTTAAGAAAGCTTTATTCAGCATAAACTGTCAGTACAATGTTAATGCTGCTATTTATATGGTTAAGACGAACGGAGAGTTCTCCAAAGGGGAGATAATTTAGAATAGGGAAATTATTTGTAATTGTTCATTACAAGCACCTCATAGTTTTTCGCTTCCCTGCATCTTAAGCGTTATAATAATAATAATAATAATAATAATAATAATAATAATAATAATAATAATAATTATAATAATAATAATAATTATAATTATAATAATAATTATAATAATAATAATAATAATTATAATAATAATAATAATTATAATAATAATAATTATTATAATAATAATAATTATAATAATAATAATAATAATAATAATAATAATAATAAATGGTTAACACATACAATAAGATAATAATAAATATTTACCTTATTGTAATGACCGTTCTTCTTGTTCAACTTGACTCTCGAATAAATCGTCTTCTCACATAATAAACTGCAAGTTTTTTTATCACCAGTCACATGAAAAAGAAGTCACATGAAAAAAAAAGTCACATGAAAAAAAGTCACATGAAAAAAAAGTCACATGAAAAAAAAAGTCACATGAAAAAATCACATGAAAAAAAAGTCACATGCAAAAAGTCACATGAAAAAAAATCACACGAAAAAAAAGTCACACGAAAAAAAAGTCACACGAAAAAAAGTCACATGAAAAAAAAGTCACATGAAAAAAATCACATGAAAAAAGTCACACGAAAAAAAAGTTACATGAAAAAAAAGTTACATGAAAAAAAGTCATATGAAAAAAAATGTCACATGTAAAAAAAGTTCATACGAAAATTTTAAAAATCATAATGAAAAGCTTGTGCATTTAACATGTTATCACAGCTTCAACTGATTATTATTATTTTTTATTATTATTATTATTATTATTATTATTATTTGTTTGTTATGCCTCCTTGGACATCTCCCCTTTAACTATCTTCTCAATTCAACTGTTAAAAAATAATTAAATTCATAGTAGATTATCGATATCCAGATCAAATTCTGTTAAATATTTCATTTGATAACTCCCAAAAGTGTCCCCTCAATTTCTCCCTCTTACCACTTTCTCTGAATTCATCCAACCTCATCTTAAACTGATCCACGCTATTGCTGTTCTTAATCTGATCTGGCAACTTATTCCAAAAACATTACTCTGTGAGCAAAAAAACTTAACTGGTTAACAGATCTAGTTTTTGAAAGCTGCCTTGACAATAACCTTCCACATCTAGGAGAAATACTAAAAAAAATGCCCACCATAGTTAGAAATGCCATTAATTATCTTGAAAGTCTCAATCATATCACCTCTCAATCTTCTCTCCAGCAAAGTAGTCAATCCCAATTTGTCCAATCTCTCCCGGTAACTGCACTCCTTTACTTTACTTATTAGTTTTGTCACCCTTCTGTGTACGCCTTCCAGTTTCAATATAACATTCCAATTTCCATGTCTAGTCGCTGGAGCCCAGGTCTGGGTGCAGTATTCTATATGAGGTCTTATTAGGCCAGCAGGACGTCTAATCAAACTTCATGATGTTTAAAAAATATTGATAAAAGCTTTCTAAACTTGTCAATTGAAACATAATTTAGAATTAGTCAACAACAAATATATATATTTATCCAACGTATATATCTTGTACAAACAATAGTAACTACAGGTAATCCAATAGGATTTAATAGAATACAATCGAATCCCCTATACGACTGTTTGGAGTCGTATTTATTATCCAGACTAGTTCACTCATTTAGTGACTGAAGAGAGTTAGGTATCCCATCACAACAGATAAGAAACTAAAATGCATTCTGGTGAATTTAAATTTTAAAAACCATTAAGATGCATTGTCAGCAATCTCCATTAGCCAGGAGTAATAGTTGCACAAACACGGAATACTTTTTCAAGAATTCTCCAATAAAGCCAAACCTTTTTTTTTTCCACGTTTCCCATAGTTAGAGTTGAGCGATAGTACAAACAATTTTTAAAGAAAATCGGTACTTTGACAGAATCGTGGTACCAAATTAGATGCTAGGTCACGTGATACTTTTATTGTGGCGTTTGACATAATATTCATAAAAGCTTTCTAAACTTGTCAATTGAAACATCATTTAGTCGACAACAATTTTATACACGTTATAAAGTAAATGTTTACACTTACTTTTAACGTGTATAAAATTGAATGTTGGTTTTGTTAAAATATCCGAGTAATGCTTGATGGGTCGGGGTATTGTAATGTATCAAGTTACAGCCATTGCGTGAAGTTTTTGATTGGGCCAGGGGGCGCCTTTGTTGTAACTGTTGTTTTGATTATATAAAGAAGAGACTTTACCAGGTCTGGTAGGTGCTTGGGACTTGACACTTAGTTAATGGTACAGACTTAGCAGCCACCAAATTGTGCCCTACACTTGTGGACCTACCATACGAAGATAGGCTGAGACACATGAAGCTCCCGTCCATGTACTATAGAAGGTTTGGTTTGGTTGTTTTGTTTTACGGCATATCAACCCTTTTCAGGTTATTTAATGCCTAATGCAAGTTTTTATGCTTCAAGTTCTTTATATGTTCAAATATTTATTGATGGTGTTTGGTTTGGTTGTTAAAGTATATTTGTTTTCTTCTCTTTTTTGTTTCTTTCCCCTTTTAATATCTGTTTCTATTTAACCCATAGTTGGGACCCTAACAGGTACTACCACTCCGGGTCAGGGTGGACCTGGGAGCAATGGTAATTAAGAGGAGGCTCCACATTCCCCAAAGTCCGTAAGCCGGATCTCACCATCGGATGTAGTTTAAGGTCATATCCAGGACCGGGAGTAGGGTAGGAAAATAAAATAAAAAAGGGGAGGGAGAAAGGGAGAGGGGCTGTTGTTTTTCTTTTTGGTTTTGTAGAACATAATTAAGTTTTACAAAAAAAAAAAAAAAAAAAAAAAAAAAACGTCAATGTAGGTGAATTTCGTCTCAGGGAGCTACAGGGCAGCCTGATCTGGTATCACCAGGACTATAGAAGGGAATGTGGAGATATGATCCAGACATTCAAGATCCTCACAGGCAAAGCCAACATGGACCAGGAGAGACTGTTACCCCTCAGCAAGATCACCAGAACAAGAGGTCACAACCTGAAACTGGAAAAGAAGCATAGTAGGCTAAACATCAGAAAGTATTCCTTTGGGATACGGGTTGTGAACAATTGGAATTCTCTGCCAGACTGGGTCATCGACACAACAGACATAAACGACTTTAAGTGCAAGTTGGACAAACATTGGCTTCACAGACAATATTTAGTCAGACCTGTGCACGAAATGATATAGTGGACAAGAAGGAAAGGAACGGGAGTTACAGGCAAAAGCCTTTTTCCCAAATATATGTTATGTTATGTATAACACCCCACACTTGACACTTAGTGAATGGTACAGACTTAACAGGTATAACACCCCACATTGTCTAAGCTGCACACTCTGTTAATCCCAGAAGAGTGAGATGGGGAAGTCCAGGTCTATTAAAAGCCCTTCCCACTCCTTCTTTTTTCAAAAATGTCCGTGACTTGAACCAGATCGAAAGTGGTTCGTCAAAAACATTGATTCCTTTTTTCCTATGAACATTCCCATACACCGACGCTCCTGTGAAATTACAAAAACATGCATCATTCCACTCATAATATACTTAAATACCGTTATGTTTTTTTTATTACATAGTTCACTCCAAACAAGGCAGGCCACCACTGTAGACGTAAGGGGCTACTGAGAAAAAGGGTGTAACAGAGAGCGGCCGATTGACATAGATGAAGACACTTGTCGGCACCGTTCAAAGAGGCAGCGTCTGGTGTTGAACTGAACGACGTTTTTTTTTTATACAGTTAAGAGAGACGTTTTTTTTTTCTTCGATTTGGACTTGATCTTGGCGACATCTCTGTTAAAAGATTATTTCGTTATTTTTTTTCTAAATTTGGGGGGGGGGGTCAACCTAAATTGGGAGCTGCACAGTGAGATGTCTGTTTACATTAGTTTTAAATTTCTGCATGTCAGTAACGTCAGGAAAGCAGGGAGCAGAGAGGGAGTTTCAGAGTCCAGCAGCACGAGTAAAGAAGCTTTTGGAGTAGAAAACTCTTCGGCATCTGGGGACCTTCACAGTGTATGGATAGATTTGGCAGATTGTCGGGTTGGTCTAGTGAATTTACGTTGTGGGGCCATCAGAGCAGCAAGCTCATCAGAGCACAATCAATTGAAGTACCTGTAAAACAGGCACGAGGAAGCAACATTGCGGCGGTGGGATAGGGGCTGGAGCTTGGTGGATAGTGAGGGACCTAGTAAGTTGGGCATTTATAACGACAGCTAACAAAACGAAAAAAGGAGTAAAAGAAACAACTAGGCAGCAAATAAATGTTACGAACCTGGATATATTTTTTTGTGTTTTAACTTATTTTAAAGAGTTGTTTTTTGTTTAAAACAAACCTGGTGTCCAGTGTCCACATTTTCAGTTAGAACGAAACACAAAATGGATGTTCATGAGCCCTGCACGGGGCATCTTAAAATTTGAACAATAAACAAAATGGCGTTAGAAACACATCCAAAAAATGTCACCAATCGTGGGAAAATGTAATGTTCTACCAGTATTTTGGTTAATTTTCGTTTTTTGAGCGATTATTAGAACTTTGTTTTCCGTTCTAACTGAACAGGTAGACACCAGGTTTGCTTGGAACAAAAAAAACCCCTTTAAACTAAGTTAAAACACAAATAAACTTATCCAGGTTTGTAGAAGAGTAACTTATCTTGCCTTTGGTAACATTTATTTGTTGCCTATTTGTTGTTGTTTTTTTACCTCTTTTTCGTTTTGTTTCGTTATAAATGCCCTTCATTATTTATTATATAAATTGCGTCTTTTTCTTTATAGAACAGTAAAACAAGAAATGCACATCAGTCAATTTCGATTTTTGTTCGGGTGCTTCTGTTGTTTCACAATGACATGTTAGGCCTCTCTTAAAAACAATAGTTTTTGTAATGCACTTACGTGGTAGCTGAAAAGAAAACTGTACGACAAAAATCACGCAAATTCAGCCAGTATTTATTAAATTAAAAAACGATTTCATATGTCGCCATTTTTCTCATATTTTTACTTTTTCCGAAAAAATAGAGTTATCTCCCTTGCCTAGTTAATAAGCTGAAATGTCTACCTAAACGTAAGATCGTTTGTTTTTTTTTTCTCTTTTTCTTATAATTTAATAAATACTGGATGAATTTGCTTACTTTTTTTTGTACAATCTTATTTTCAGCTAACACGTAAATATTGATTTACTCCTCTCCAGGAGTTAGGCACAAGGCCAGTTTTTATCTTACTCCCACAAGTAAGATGTGACCCAAGGTCGGGTAGGGAAAGTGGGGTTTGAAAAACCAGCACCCGAGATGTTAGCACTCTGGCCATTTAAAAATTGCCTGGGCAGCCCCGTCGGCAGTCAGCAATAAACTTACTCCTCCCCAAAGAGGGGAGGTAAAGCCTGGGAGGGTGGACCTCATAGAACTGCACAGGACAGACCCATTGACCGGCGTAAGTCAAGCCCCGAAGGACAAGACAATACCAGTCTATGGGGTGCAGTATTCGGCTAACATAGTTTATACATTTCTTTAAATATTTTCATGTAATTGTGAAACAGCAGAAGCACCAACTTTTGTTATTTTATTATTTTCAGCTAACATGATGAATAAAATAAAAACAATCTTGCGGCCAACGAAAACCGTTGCAAAGAAAACCATCGAGAAAATCTAGTTTAAAAAAAATATTATTTCGTTTGATGAACAAAATTAGGCACTTCTGCCGTATATATGAAGCAGTAGATTTTCTGTCCTTCTACTGAAAACAAAGGAAGGTAATTCGACCGGAAGTGATTTTTTTACAACATAAAAAAAATGCAAGACTGATTTGTTTTTGGGTAACAATTAACAATTTCTTTTTTTTATTATATGAAGTAAAAAAAAAAATTAATAAAAAACCCTAACCCTAACCCTTACCCTAACTCCTAACCCTAAACCCTAACCCTAAACCCTAACCCTAAGAAATCAGGCGGTGTGCCTGTAAAAAATCTATTGTTTTTTGCGGCTGGTTCATTAAATTACCAATGTCTCGAAGATTAATCTCATTTAACTCCATTTTCTAAATACTAAATTCAACTTTCGGTGAATTCTGAATGAATGGTACTTGGAGAAAAAAAACGGAACTCTTCAATTTCGATTTCTTAATCGGCAGCTGCTTCATATATACGACAGAAGTGCCCAAAATGAATTTTTTTTTAAAACGAAAAGATAAAATGTCTCGAATGAATAGAGAGAATTCGTTAATATTTCCCGACAGACAATCGAGAGATTTCGTTTTGTTAGTAACGGGGGTGCTTCTGCAGTTTCACAATGACATGTTCGGCCTCTCTTTAAAAAAATCGCTAAAGAAACGCATAAACTTTGTTATGTAATTACGTGGTAGCTGAAAAGAAGATTGTACGCCAAAAATTACGCAAATTCATCCAGTATTTATTAAATTATAATTTAAAAACGATTTTATCTATATGTCGCCATTTTTTCTTATAGTTTGACTTTTTCCGAAAGTTATCTCCCTTTCCTATTTAGTAAGCTGGAATGTCTACCGATACGTAAAATCGTTTTGTTTGATTTTTCTTTTTCTTATAATTTAATAAATACTGGATGAATTTGCGTAATTTTTTCTGTACAATCTTATTTTCAGCTCACACGTAAGTAGATAACAAAGTTAATACATTTCTTTAAATATTTTAATTAGTGTGAAACAGCAGAAGCACCTTTCTTTGCTAAATTGGTAATAACAAAAATTGAGTTATCTTCCTTGTCTATTTCATAAGTGAAAATGTCTAACGATACGTAAGATCGTTTGCTTTTGTTTTTCTTATAATTTAATAAATACTGGATGAATTTGTGTAATTTTTTCTGTACAATCTTATTTTCAGCTACCACGTAAGTACATAACAAAGTTTATACATTTCTTTAAATATTTTAATGTCATTATGATTTTATCATTCGGTAGACAACATTTTAGTTATCTCTCTTGTCTATTTCATAAGTGAAAATGTCTAACGATACGTAAGATCGTTTCTTTCTTTTTTTCTTTCTTATGATTTAATAAATACTGGATGAATTTGCGTATTTTTTTTCTGTATAATCTTATTTTCAGCTACCACGTAAATACATAACAAAGTTTATACATTTCTTTAAATATATTGATGTCATTGTCATTCGGTAGACAAAATTTTAGTTATCTCCCTTGTCTATTTCATAAGTGAAAATGTCAAACGATACGTAAGATCGTTTGCTTTTCTTTTTCTTATAATTTAATAAATACCGGATGAATTTGCGTATTTTTTTCTGTAGAATCTTATTTTCAGCTACCATGTAAGTACATAACAAAGTTTATACTTTTCTTTAAAAAGATTTTAATTTGATAATGAAAACGCAGAAGCCCCCACCCTTATTATTTGTTTATTTCATTTTGAAATGACGATTATTTTATTCCGTGTTAGTTTTCATTTGGTGCTTCTGCTGTTTAGGCCCGACATGTTAGGCCTCTCTTAAAAAAAATAGCTAAAGAAATGTCTAAACTTTGTTATGTAATTACGTGGTAGATGAAAAGAAGACTGTACACCAAAAATTACGCAAATTCATCCAGTATTTATTAAATTAAAAAAAAAAAACAACAACAACAAAAAACGATTTTATCATTCGGTAGCCATTTTTGTTAAACTAGTAACCAAAATGTGAGTTATCTCCCTTGTCTATATAATATAGTGAAAATGTCTAACGATACGTAAGATCGTTTTTCTTTCTTTTTATTATAATAAATACTGGATGAATTTGCGTAATTTTTTCTGTACAATCTTATTTTCAGCTACCACGTAAGTACATAACAACGTTTATACATTTCTTTAAATATTTTAATGTCATTGTGAAACAGCAGAAGCACCCTTTTTTATATACATTTAAAAAAAATTTATATTAAAAAAAATTAAATACAATTAACGTCATGGAAGTTTTTTAATATCACTGTGAAAAAGCTGAAACCTCGTCTTTCGGGGAATCTTTTATTTGTTCAAAACAGACAATTCCTTCAGATAAATAAGATTGAACCCAAAATAACCTAAAACAAAATTAATTCCTTCGTAATTTCCGTGTGAATTACCAAATTTTGTAACAAATTTTGTTTTCTAATGTGGAACTCCATGACCCCCCCCCCCTCCTGTTCGCTGTAGACAAAAACCAGGGAATAATTTCCCAGTAAAACCTATTTTATTCCTATTAACATCTTCTTTTTTTATTTATTTAATCTCTTTAAACACACCTTTTTTTTATTTAAAATCATCATTTTTTAACATTAAAAACAAAATCTAACAGGATACAATGTTTTCATGCAGTATTTTACCTGATTGCTGTGTCCGTTGGTTCAAATTCCGAATAAAACGTCTTTTCACTCAAACTTCACCGCAAACGTTTTTTTTTTTACCCTAACTCATAGTAAAAATTGATAATTTTAAATAAAAACAATTTTTTAAAAATTAAAACCAATCTTTTACATAACAATAAATAAAAACAATAATTAAAACGACAATAAATGAATTTACTTTTTAACGTATTCTGGATTTTTAAAATTTACTTAAAGTAAAGTATATATATATATATATATATATATATATATATATATATATATATATATATATATATATATAGTAAGCAATGAAAATATATATGGCAATCAAGCTACACAGAGGCTCCCGTGTTTCATCCCCGGGGGGAATCGTCAGGCTAAATAATCCTTTTACTTATATATATATATATATATATATATATATATATATATATATATATATATATATAAGTAAAAGGATTATTTAGGAATCAAACAATCACAACGCTTTGACTTTTTCCGAAAGTTATCTCCCTTTCCTATTTAGTAAGCTGGAATGTCTACCGATACGTAAAATCGTTTTGTTTGATTTTTCTTTTTCTTATAATTTAATAAATACTGACACCAATAAAAAGTAAAAAGATTTATTGAAATTAATCTGTGCGCTTGCAAGAAGTCTATTATTTTGGCATTATCTCTGGTTAAATATAAAATATCTGGCAAGTTGAGGGCGTTAAAATCAATTTTTAGATAAATCCTGAGGAACACTTTGAATTATTTCCCCCTGTCATTTGATTCTTAAAAAAATTAAAGATAAAAAAAAAAAATGTCGGCCCTGTAATACAGAAGCACCCCCAATTCTAACCTCAACTTAACCCTAACCCTAAACCCTAACCGTAACTCTAACCTCACACTAAACTAACCCTAACCAACTTTTAGTATTTTTTTTTTTTTTTCAGATTTCGCTGCCGTCACACAGTGGGAAATTTCTATTTAACCAAACTTTCTTTAAAAATCGTAAAAATATTTTTCCTTTAATTTCATAGAAAAAAAAATTTTTTTTACGATTTTTAAAGAAAGTTTTTAAAAATCTCGCGTATGCAAAAGGAAGGTATCATAGAGCCCTCTCAATCTCCAAACGTTTGTGGTATCTCATGAAAATCACAAAAAGAGACTTGCTGTGGATTACTCCCAACCAATAAATCGATTTACTCTCCTTGACGCTTATCCTCTTCCTCGAATGGAGGACATGGTAAATGAGATTGCCACTTACAAAATATTCAGCAATCTTGATCTAACCAGTGCTTACCATCAGGTTGCTATCAAGCCGGAAGAACGAAAATACACTGCCTTCAAAGCTTCTGGATCTCTTTATCAGTTTCGTCGAATCCCGTTTGGAGTAACCAATGGAGTAGCGAGTTTTCAACGAGTCATCGATGACATCATCAAGCGAGAAGACCTTCGAGGAACCTATGCTTACATCGACAACGTTACCATTTGTGGAGAAGATCAGGTTATGCATGATACTAATTTGAAAGAATTCATGAATGCAGTAGCGAAGTACGGACTGACGCTGAACAAAGACAAGTGTCACTACTCACTTCTGTAGACTTGCTTAGGTATACAATAAACAAGGGCTCGGTAAAACCTGACTCTGATAGGCTCAAGGGATTGATGAACTTGCCAGTACCTCAAGATCTTCCTTCTCTTCGCCGAGCAATGGGGATGTTCTCTCACTATTCTCGGTGGATCTCGAACTTCTCTGAAAAACTACACCCCCTTACCAAAGTTGCCAATTTTCCCCTCACTAGGGAACAAGCAGACGCCTTCAAGTACCTGAAGAAAGAAATTACAAAATCATCCCTGATAGCCATAGACTCTTCTCTCCCTCTCGAGGTCGAAACCGATGCTTCGGAACATGCGATTGCTGCCTCTTTAACCCAAAACTCTCGCCCCGTGACTTTCTTTTCAAGAACTTTAACGTCTGCCGAGCAGAAGCACTCCTCTGTTGAAAAGGAGGCCTATGCTATTGTCGAGGCGATCGAAAATGGTGACACTTACTGCTCGGGAAGCATTTTAAGCTAATCACAGATCAAAAATCTGTCTCATTCATGTTCAACCCTAAAGGCAAAAGCAAAATAAAAAATGAGAAGATAACAAGATGGAAGTTGGAACTTGCCTGTTTTAGCTACGACATTGCATATCGCCCCGGGAAACAAAACGCCGCTGCAGATGCCTTGTCTCGCATTTGCTCTATTACCACCTCTGCCGACCAGTTATGCACCTTGCACTCAGACTTATGTCACCCGGGTGTCACACGAATGCTATATTTTGTCAGGAGCAAGAATCTGCCAGACTCATGTAATGTTATCGGCTGGGTTAAGTAAGTAGTAAGACAGAGAGACCGGTATTGGATAAGTAACAAGGTTTATTGGTGGTCAAAATACATTCTAACTAAGTCATCGCCAGGGGCCGTAACTCCTCCCCTCACCGGTGAATCGTCAGTGCAGTAACACTACATCCCCCTTTCGGTTGTAAAGTTCTTCACAAGGACAGTCTTTTAGGTGGTCGAACTTGTCGACCGCTTCTTGTATATTTCCCTTGGTCAGGACCTCTGGAACTCTCTAGTGGGATGTTTCTTTGGTTACTGGGAAGATCTGTTCAGTCATCATCACAGCTATACATATATCCATATCGAGGGGAACATGGTAAGGTGTTTGCTTCCTGTGGGGTAGCCACCTGAGAGAAGCTGGTTTCTCCGTTCCTTAGGCACAGATTACTTTTGTTGCGTCGGTGTAGTCCTGAATCTGTTTTAACTAGGACTGACCTTGGTGACAGAGTTTTACTTACTACAGCTGTACTGGTCTTAGGTATCTTGACCCAGACTGGTTGTCCTTTTTCAAAGGCAGGACGATCTTTAGCCCGATGACGTTTGTCATAGTTTTGCTTTTGTCTGGCTTTGAGCCGGGTGTCTGCCCTTCTATGTTCCTCGATGTTTTGCTGATCAAATGAATGTCTTTGAGGAATGGTAGGGATCCGTGTTCTTAGTTTTCTATTCATTAACAGCTCTGCAGGACGCTTGCCGTGTTGCAGAGGAGTGCTGCGATAATTTAGCAGTGCTATGTATGGGTCACTTGCTTTCTTCAATAAGTTTTTTATTGTCTGGACTGCACGTTCAGCTTCTCTGTTTCCTTGCGGATGATGAGGGCTACTTGTGAGGTGCAGGAAGTCAAAAACATTTGAAAAGTTCCTGAATTCACTAGAACTGAATTGGGGACCGTTGTCAGATATGATTGTCTCTGGGATCCCATGCCTAGCGAATATTGATTTGCAATGCTCTATTACACTGGCTGAGGTGGTTGTCCATAAATGGGCTATTTCAATCCACCTGGAAAAATAATCGACAATCAGAAGATATCGGTGTCCCATGAATTCGAACAGATCCATTCCTATTTTCTGC
The DNA here is from genome assembly GCA_963556195.1 of Sepiola atlantica. Lineage (NCBI taxonomy): Eukaryota > Metazoa > Mollusca > Cephalopoda > Sepiida > Sepiolidae > Sepiola > Sepiola atlantica. Next base: position 65,239,795 of record OY744549.1, on the reverse strand, counting down.
CATGGATATGCAGGTAATTTGGTGGGTTGTAGTGGTTCTGCTGGATATTTTCGTGAAGAACCGGTCCGGGATTACGGTCACATCTGCACTTGTATCCAGCCTAAAATTTATAATTTTGGTACAGGTCTTAGTGGTGACCTTAATTTTAGCCTGCCAATTTGTATTATCCTCAGTGGTAATTGTACCTATATTTTCGAGAGTGACAGAACCTAAAAAATGATTTTCTTCTTCCTCTCTTATTTCTCTAACCTTCGCCTTATCGGTTCTGCAAAATTTTGCATAATGCCCTTTCCGCGAACAAATCCTGCAGTGTTCATCTTTTGCTGGGCAGTAATTTCTACTGTGGAATGGAAATTTCCCGCAGCGTGTGCATTTGCTAGGCATTTTCGATTTCGGATATGGTTGTTTGAAGTTTGTCTTGTAGGTTCACTTCGTAACCCGGTTGATTTGAGGATCCGCTGCATCGGCACCGGAGGAAATGGTCTGCGTCTGTTGTTTCGAAGTTTTGTAGGCTCTACCTATTTGTAGGCACTTGTCTAGAGTAAGCTGTTTATCAGACAGTAACTTTTCTCTGACGGTATCGCTTCGAACTCCGACAACGACTTGGTCTCGAATAAGCCTATCCTGTAGCTGTCCGAAATTGCAGTTCTTTGCAAGTTGTCGAAGAGCAGCTATATAGGTCTCGATACCTTCCGATACTTCTTGCTTGCAAAGATGGAATGTATAGGATTCGTAAGCTTCGTGTGTTTCGCCCACGAAAAAATCCTCAAACTTCTTCATCACCTTCTCTAAGTCCGTCTTTTCTTCCTCAGAGTTAAACTTCAACCCTTCATATATATCGTAACTATCCTCCCCGATAGTTGCTAAAAATACCGATGTCTGATATGAAGTATCTGCTTCTTTAGACAATCTACTAGCGATCGAATAATTGAGAAAATTTCGTTTAAATTTTCGCCAGTTATTAGCAACATTTCCATCGAGAGTCATTCGCTCGGGGGGTGGTATATTAGCAGAATATTGCTTTATGTCCGTGTGAGGCATTTTTCAAAAGTATACGATATATATGAGAAAAAACAAATTTCTGTACTTACTGTTCTCTCTTTTCTTACTTTTTTTTTTTGTGGGACCGTTTTCCGTAAGTCGTTTGTTTATCGATAGTAGAATTTTCTTTCTCTTAGAAATCCTTTGTTTTTCTTACTACGATATCCGATTTTTTACTTTGTTTTTGGTCTCCACAAATTGTATCCTTTATCTGACACCATGTAATGTTATCGGCTGGGTTAAGTAAGTAGTAAGACAGAGAGACCGGTATTGGATAAGTAACAAGGTTTATTGGCGGTCAAAATACATTCTAACTAAGTCATCGCCAGGGCCGTAACTCGTCCCCTCACCGGTGAATCGTCAGTGCAGTAACACTACACGGGTGTCACCCGAATGCTACATTTTGTCAGGAGCAAGCATCTGTGGAAGATGTAAGAGTGGTAATAAGGGCCTGTAAAGTTTGTTCAAAGATAAAACCGAGATTCCTTAATGCGGCACCTCAGACTCTCATAAAGGCGAGTCAACCATTTGAAAGACTAAGCGTAGACTTAAAGGGACCATTACCTTCGAATACTCGCAACCGCTACATACTAACAGTGGTTGATGAATACTCTCGCTTCCCTTTCGCTTTCCCTTGTACCGATGTCTCAGCCGCAACTGTTCAGAAACATCTAACTAATCTATTTTCTGTTTTCGGAAATCCTTCTTTTGTAGACTCTGATTGTGGTACGGCTTTCATGTCAGACGAACTAAAGGAATTCCTGCTTTCCAGAGACATTGCTACAAGTCGAAAGACCGTCTTTAATCTTCAAGGTAACAGACAAGTGGAGCGGTCCAACGGTATCATCTAGAAAACAGTAAGTCTGGCTCTCCGGTCGAGAAATCTTCCTATTATCAATTGGGAAAAAGTACTAGATGTAGCCCTCGACAGCATCCGTTTATTGCTCTCCACCTCCGCTGATTGCACTCCCCATGAACGTCTCTTCAACTTCCAAAGGAAATCAGCTACCGGAGATTCCATACCTACATGGTTAACGAAAGCGACATCTGCCCTCTTAAAGCGGCATGTACGTGGAAGCAAATACGAGCCCCTAGTAGAACCTGTTTACATACTTGAAGTCAATCCCAACTATGCTCACGTACGTTTCAATAATGAACGAGAGACGACGGTTTCCCTACGCCACATATCTCCATGGGGTGATGGGACGGGCAGTCCGGATACGGAAATTGAGTCTATGCCAGAAAACCCAAGAGATACAGACTGCGCCTCTCCAGTCTAATATTTCTCCCATTCATCCTCTGCCGAGAGCTCACGAAAACTCCATCACCGAGAATTCAGTTCCTACTCTTCCTCACTCCCCACACTCTGAGGGTGGCCCGAGGATATCTTCAGAAGATGCCGATGTGCCGAATCTTCGACGCTCTATCAGAATCCGTCAAAGTTCTCAGTATTTAACTGAAAACTATCAGCTTTGAACTTTTGTTTGATTTCATCAGTTTAATCAGAGATGCCCACCTGAGAGTCTTTAGAACCCTTCTTTCCAAGTCGAACACACAGCCTTGATCCTTCCCTGGGTGGCGGAGAATGTGATGAAAAGAGAACTCTCCTATCCCCTTCTATGCTTCGGAAGTGAATTACTTCCCTTGATCACTCTTTCTTTTTCAGTCAGCCATTTTTTCTCGTAGAGACTAGATCCCTGCGTAGATCTTTGTCGAATGAAGCTTCTTCAAGCAAACTCAGTCTTCTTAAACTCATTCTATCCTTTTGATGTTTGATCATTTTCAAACAATGTTCCAAATAAAGACTATACGCAAACGTATTATTGCTGCTTACAGCTGTTTCAATGTATTGTTTATATTGAGTCATACAGATCCCTGCGTAGATCTTTGTCGAATGAAGCTTCTTCAAGCAAACTCAGTCTTCTTAAACTCATTCTATGCTGTAACTCATTACACGTATATATATATATATATATATATATATATATATATATATATATATTACATTACTTGAAGTTAATTAAAATGCATAACGGTAAAATCCCTTTGAAGATAAATCCTGGTGGGGGGGGGGGCATTTTGAATTATCTCCCCCTGTCATTTGACTCTTCAAACTTAAAGATAAATTATTTTCGACCCTGCAATACAGAAACACCGAATTAGGTTAGGGTTAGTTTAGGGTTAGGTAAAAAAAAAAAAATTTAAACTGTTCGTTTTTTTTTTTTTGCCTGGTTCAAAAGCTGGACCAGTACCGAAAAAAATATTTTTTACTTTTTATGTAAAAAAAAAAAAAATTTAAACTGTTCGTTTTTTTTTTTTTTGCCTGGTTCAAAAGCTGGACCAGTACCGAAAAAAATATTTTTTACTTTTTATGTAAAAAAAAAAAAATGTAACAGTTGTTTCACTAATTTTCTTCGTTAAAAAAAAAATCTTTGATAAAAAATAAGCATACGGTGAGTGTTTTTTCTTCCTTTAAATGTTGTTTCATTATTTGTTTCGGTGCTTTTATCTATCTTGAACCAGCTGTCGTGACGTTCGACTCGGAAGCGTTCGGCTGTTCTACGCAAACGGCCGAGAGTTGCCGAGCTGAAGCAGCGAGCAGCCGACATTTTTTGATAATGTTTTGCTTTTTTTTTTTAGGGTTACGTTTAGGGTTAGGGTAAGGAATTTTTTAAACAAACAAAGAAAATGAAACATATTTACATTAATTTTTTGGAAGAAACAACAGGAAAAAAAACATAGCGAGGTTACTGTTATAAAATGAATATGTATTTTTATTTACAAGGAATTTTTTTGAAGAAACCAAAAAAAAAAAAACTTACCAAAATTACTGTTAATACGACATATTTTTTTGTAACAAAGTTATCGGCTGCTCGCTGATTGGCTAATCGCAATCGGCTCGTCAACACTCGGCCGTTTGCGTAGGACAGCCGAACGATTCCGAGTCGAACGTCACGACAGCTGGTTCAAGATAGATAACAGTACCAAAACACCATTAATGATATTTTTCATTTAGTTAAATTTAGTTGATTATTGACATTTCTAATATATTTGGATTTTCGGTTTATTCTTAAATGCTCGATTAAATTTTGGTCGATCGCATCCAAGTTTTTCTCGGGTATCTTTTACAATAATCCGCAGAGTGAAAACGCTCAAAAAACAAATATACAACAAATAAAAGTAACTGTAGCCAATAAAAGTTATTTTCCAACTTATCTGTGACATTTGTTTGTATTTTTGGGTGACGGAATTAATTACAAACCGGAAGTAATTTTATGTCGCTTAGGTATTAGAAATCTCGTAATTCTTGATGATAAAATGAAATAAAACTTTTTTTGTTTTAATTCGTACAATATAATTTTGCAAATGAAAGAAATAAAATGAGATTTATTAGTTGAATAACAAATAAAATTGATAAATTAAGTCCAAGTTGTAATTAATTCCGAGTTGTAATTAATTCCGAACCCCGTATTTTTAAGCCGTTCCAACTGCTATTTATTAGAAATCAATATTTTTGTCACACGAACATTCGACAAGAAAAAAAATGGCGTTGTTGTTGTTTGTGTTAAATTTTTATTAAACTAGGAACAATTTCGAGTTAAAATCTAATTAATTTTACGCGTGTAAGCTTTTGAAAGAAGAACAGGGTATATGTTACGAGACTCAGCAGAGGCGCGAACGGGGTCCAAAAAAAGAACGAGAAAGGGTTTAAAAACATAAATTTGCAACAAGTGAAGTTGACCTACGACGAGAATAGATATTTTTCTACTTACCTATGTAATTTGTTTTTATTTTTACGTATTATAAATGGGTTTTCATTAGATGTAAAAAAAAAATGTCTTTTTTTTTCCAACGTTTTCACAAAAACAATATGGTCGCTCCTAGTGATTTCGTTAGTAACCCCCCCCCCCCAAATCGGCCATGTTGTTTTTCGAAATTACGGTGTCAAAACTATTGATTTCTAATAAATAGCACTTCAAACGGGTTTAAAATACAAACAAATATCACATGCAAGTTTGAAACTAACTTTAACAGCTTACAGTTACTTTTATTTGTTGTAATTTGTTTTTTTTGCGTTTTTACTCTGCTGAGTCTCGTAAAAGATTCCCGAAGAACACGCTTAAAATGTGTAAATAATCGCTAGTAGAAGACGGTGGAGTTTCTCGAAGAAATGGGAGTCAGAGAAGTAAATGTATATCTAAACAGCAGATCAAAAATAAGACGGTGGAGTTTCTCGAAGAAATGGGAGTCAGAGAAGTAAATGTATATCTAAACGGCAGATCAAAAATAAGACGGTGGAGTTTCTCGAAGAAATGGGAGTCAGAGAAGTAAATGTATATCTAAACGGCAGATCAAAAATAAGACGGTGGAGTTTCTCGAAGAAATGGGAGTCAGAGAAGTAAATGTATATCTAAACAGCAGATCAAAAATAAGACGGTGGAGTTTCTCGAAGAAATGGGAGTCAGAGAAGTAAATGTATATCTAAACGGCAGATCAAAAATAACACGGTGGAGTTTCTCAAAGAAATGGGAGTCAGAGAAGTAAATGTATATCTAAACGGCAGATCAAAAATAAGACGGTGGAGTTTCTCGAAGAAATGGGAGTCAGAGAAGTAAATGTATATCTAAACAGCAGATCAAAAATAAGACGGTGGAGTTTCTCGAAGAAATGGGAGTCAGAGAAGTAAATGTATATCTAAACAGCAGATCAAAAATAAGACGGTGGAGTTTCTCGAAGAAATCGGGAGTCAGAAAAGTAAATGTATATCTAAACGGCAGATCAAAAATAAGACAGTGGAGTTTCTCGAAGAAATGGGAGTCAGAGAAGTAAATGTATATCTAAACAGCAGATCAAAAATAAGACGGTGGAGTTTCTCAAAGAAATGGGAGTCAGAGAAGTAAATGTATATCTAAACGGCAGATCAAAAATAACACGGTGGAGTTTCTCAAAGAAATGGGAGTCAGAGAAGTAAATGTATATCTAAACGGCAGATCAAAAATAACACGGTGGAGTTTCTCAAAGAAATGGGAGTCAGAGAAGTAAATGTATATCTAAACAGCAGATCAAAAATAAGACGGTGGAGTTTCTCGAAGAAATCGGGAGTCAGAAAAGTAAATGTATATCTAAACGGCAGATCAAAAATAAGACAGTGGAGTTTCTCGAAGAAATGGGAGTCAGAGAAGTAAATGTATATCTAAACAGCAGATCAAAAATAAGACGGTGGAGTTTCTCAAAGAAATGGGAGTCAGAGAAGTAAATGTATATCTAAACGGCAGATCAAAAATAAGACGGTGGAGTTTCTCGAAGAAATGGGAGTCAGAGAAGTAAATGTATATCTAAACAGCAGATCAAAAATAAGACGGTGGAGTTTCTCGAAGAAATGGGAGTCAGAGAAGTAAATGTATATCTAAACAGCAGATCAAAAATAAGACGGTGGAGTTTCTCGAAGAAATGGGAGTCAGAAAAGTAAATGTATATCTAAACAGCAGATCAAAAATAAGACGGTGGAGTTTCTCGAAGAAATGGGAGTCAGAGAAGTAAATGTATATCTAAACAGCAGATCAAAAATAAGACGGTGGAGTTTCTCGAAGAAATGGGAGTCAGAGAAGTAAATGTATATCTAAACGGCAGATCAAAAATAAGACGGTGGAGTTTCTCGAAGAAATGGGAGTCAGAGAAGTAAATGTATATCTAAACAGCAGATCAAAAATAAGACGGTGGAGTTTCTCGAAGAAATGGGAGTCAGAAAAGTAAATGTATATCTAAACAGCAGATCAAAAATAAGACGGTGGAGTTTCTCGAAGAAATGGGAGTCAGAGAAGTAAATGTATATCTAAACAGCAGATCAAAAATAACACGGTGGAGTTTCTCGAAGAAATGGGAGTCAGAGAAGTAAATGTATATCTAAACGGCAGATCAAAAATGACACGGTGGAGTTTCTCGAAGAAATGGGAGTCAGAAAAGTAAATGTATATCTAAACGGCAGATCAAAAATGACACGGTGGAGTTTCTCGAAGAAATGGGAGTCAGAAAAGTAAATGTATATCTAAACAGCAGATCAAAAATAAGACGGTGGAGTTTCTCGAAGAAATGGGAGTCAGAGAAGTAAATGTATATCTAAACGGCAGATCAAAAATAAGACGGTGGAGTTTCTCGAAGAAATGGGAGTCAGAAAAGTAAATGTATATCTAAACAGCAGATCAAAAATAAGACGGTGGAGTTTCTCGAAGAAATGGGACTCAGAGAAGTAAATGTATATCTAAACAGCAAATCAAAAATAACACGGTGGAGTTTCTCGAAGAAATGGGAGTCAGAGAAGTAAATGTATATCTAAACGGCAGATCAAAAATAAGACGGTGGAGTTTCTCGTAGAAATGGGAGTCAGAAAAGTAAATGTATATCTAAACAGCAGATCAAAAATAAGACGGTGGAGTTTCTCGAAGAAATGGGACTCAGAGAAGTAAATGTATATCTAAACGGCAGATCAAAAATAACACGATGGAGTTTCTCGAAGAAATGGGAGTCAGAAAAGTAAATGTATATCTAAACGGCAGATCAAAAATAACACGGTGGAGTTTCTCGAAGAAATGGGAGTCAGAGAAGTAAATGTATATCTAAACAGCAGATCAAAAATAAGACGGTGGAGTTTCTCGAAGAAATGGGAGTCAGAGAAGTAAATGTATATCTAAACGGCAGATCAAAAATAAGACGGTGGAGTTTCTCGAAGAAATGGGAGTCAGAGAAGTAAATGTATATCTAAACAGCAAATCAAAAATAACACGGTGGAGTTTCTCGAAGAAATGGGAGTCAGAGAAGTAAATGTATATCTAAACGGCAGATCAAAAATAAGACGGAGTTTCTCGAAGAAATGGGAGTCAGAGAAGTAAATGTATATCTAAACAGCAGATCAAAAATAACACGGTGGAGTTTCTCGAAGAAATGGGAGTCAGAGAAGTAAATGTATATCTAAACAGCAGATCAAAAATAACACGGTGGAGTTTCTCGAAGAAATGGGAGTCAGAGAAGTAAATGTATATCTAAACAGCAGATCAATAAGACGGTGGAGTTTCTCGAAGAAATGGGAGTCAGAGAAGTAAATGTATATCTAAACAGCAGATCAAAAATAAGACGGTGGAGTTTCTCGAAGAAATGGAGTCAGAGAAGTAAATGTATATCTAAACAGCAGATCAAAAGATAAGACGGTGGAGTTTCTCGAAGAAATGGGAGTCAGAGAAGTAAATGTATATCTAAACAGCAGATCAAAAATAAGACGGTGGAGTTTCTCGAAGAAATGGGAGTCAGAGAAGTAAATGTATATCTAAACAGCAGATCAAAAATAAGACGGTGGAGTTTCTCGAAGAAATGGGAGTCAGAGAAGTAAATGTATATCTAAACAGCAGATCAAAAATAAGACGGTGGAGTTTCTCGAAGAAATGGGAGTCAGAGAAGTAAATGTATATCTAAACAGCAGATCAAAAATAAGACGGTGGAGTTTCTCGAAGAAATGGGAGTCAGAGAAGTAAATGTATATCTAAACAGCAGATCAAAAATAAGACGGTGGAGTTTCTCGAAGAAATGGGAGTCAGAGAAGTAAATGTATATCTAAACAGCAGATCAAAAATAAGACGGTGGAGTTTCTCGAAGAAATGGGAGTCAGAGAAGTAAATGTATATCTAAACAGCAGATCAAAAATAAGACGGTGGAGTTTCTCGAAGAAATGGGAGTCAGAGAAGTAAATGTATATCTAAACAGCAGATCAAAAATAAGACGGTGGAGTTTCTCGAAGAAATGGGAGTCAGAGAAGTAAATGTATATCTAAACAGCAGATCAAAAATAAGACGGTGGAGTTTCTCGAAGAAATGGGAGTCAGAGAAGTAAATGTATATCTAAACAGCAGATCAAAAATAAGACGGTGGAGTTTCTCGAAGAAATGGGAGTCAGAGAAGTAAATGTATATCTAAACAGCAGATCAAAAATAAGACGGTGGAGTTTCTCGAAGAAATGGGAGTCAGAGAAGTAAATGTATATCTAAACAGCAGATCAAAAATAAGACGGTGGAGTTTCTCGAAGAAATGGGAGTCAGAGAAGTAAATGTATATCTAAACAGCAGATCAAAAATAAGACGGTGGAGTTTCTCGAAGAAATGGGAGTCAGAGAAGTAAATGTATATCTAAACGGCAGATCAAAAATAAGACAGTGGAGTTTCTCGAAGAAATGGGAGTCAGAGAAGTAAATGTATATCTAAACGGCAGATCAAAAATAAGACGGTGGAGTTTCTCGAAGAAATGGGAGTCAGAGAAGTAAATGTATATCTAAACAGCAGATCAAAAATAAGACGGTGGAGTTTCTCGAAGAAATGGGAGTCAGAGAAGTAAATGTATATCTAAACGGCAGATCAAAAATAAGACGGTGGAGTTTCTCGAAGAAATGGGAGTCAGAGAAGTAAATGTATATCTAAACAGCAGATCAAAAATAAGACGGTGGAGTTTCTCGAAGAAATGGGAGTCAGAGAAGTAAATGTATATCTAAACAGCAGATCAAAAATAAGACGGTGGAGTTTCTCGAAGAAATGGGAGTCAGAGAAGTAAATGTATATCTAAACGGCAGATCAAAAATAAGACGGTGGAGTTTCTCGAAGAAATGGGAGTCAGAGAAGTAAATGTATATCTAAACAGCAGATCAAAAATAAGACGGTGGAGTTTCTCGAAGAAATGGGAGTCAGAGAAGTAAATGTATATCTAAACAGCAGATCAAAAATAAGACGGTGGAGTTTCTCGAAGAAATGGGAGTCAGAGAAGTAAATGTATATCTAAACGGCAGATCAAAAATAAGACGGTGGAGTTTCTCGAAGAAATGGGAGTCAGAGAAGTAAATGTATATCTAAACAGCAGATCAAAAATAAGACGGTGGAGTTTCTCGAAGAAATGGGAGTCAGAGAAGTAAATGTATATCTAAACGGCAGATCAAAAATAAGACGGTGGAGTTTCTCGAAGAAATGGGAGTCAGAGAAGTAAATGTATATCCAAACAGCAGATCAAAAATAAGACGGTGGAGTTTCTCGAAGAAATGGGAGTCAGAGAAGTAAATGTATATCTAAACGGCAGATCAAAAATAAGACGGTGGAGTTTCTCGAAGAAATGGGAGTCAGAGAAGTAAATGTATATCTAAACAGCAGATCAAAAATAAGACGGTGGAGTTTCTCGAAGAAATGGGAGTCAGAGAAGTAAATGTATATCTAAACGGCAGATCAAAAATAACACGGTGGAGTTTCTCGAAGAAATGGGAGTCAGAGAAGTAAATGTATATCTAAACAGCAGATCAAAAATAAGACGGTGGAGTTTCTCGAAGAAATGGGAGTCAGAGAAGTAAATGTATATCTAAACAGCAGATCAAAAATAAGACGGTGGAGTTTCTCGAAGAAATGGGAGTCAGAAAAGTAAATGTATATCTAAACAGCAGATCAAAAATAAGACGGTGGAGTTTCTCGAAGAAATGGGAGTCAGAGAAGTAAATGTATATCTAAACAGCAGATCAAAAATAAGACGGTGGAGTTTCTCGAAGAAATGGGAGTCAGAGAAGTAAATGTATATCTAAACGGCAGATCAAAAATAAGACGGTGGAGTTTCTCGAAGAAATGGGAGTCAGAGAAGTAAATGTATATCTAAACAGCAGATCAAAAATAAGACGGTGGAGTTTCTCGAAGAAATGGGAGTCAGAGAAGTAAATGTATATCTAAACAGCAGATCAAAAATAAGACGGTGGAGTTTCTCGAAGAAATGGGAGTCAGAGAAGTAAATGTATATCTAAACGGCAGATCAAAAATAAGACGGTGGAGTTTCTCGAAGAAATGGGAGTCAGAGAAGTAAATGTATATCTAAACGGCAGATCAAAAATAAGACGGTGGAGTTTCTCGAAGAAATGGGAGTCAGAGAAGTAAATGTATATCTAAACGGCAGATCAAAAATAAGACGGTGGAGTTTCTCGAAGAAATGGGAGTCAGAGAAGTAAATGTATATCTAAACGGCAGATCAAAAATAAGACGGTGGAGTTTCTCGAAGAAATGGGAGTCAGAGAAGTAAATGTATATCCAAACAGCAGATCAAAAATAAGACGGTGGAGTTTCTCGAAGAAATGGGAGTCAGAGAAGTAAATGTATATCTAAACGGCAGATCAAAAATAAGACGGTGGAGTTTCTCGAAGAAATGGGAGTCAGAGAAGTAAATGTATATCTAAACAGCAGATCAAAAATAAGACGGTGGAGTTTCTCGAAGAAATGGGAGTCAGAGAAGTAAATGTATATCTAAACGGCAGATCAAAAATAAGACGGTGGAGTTTCTCGAAGAAATGGGAGTCAGAGAAGTAAATGTATATCTAAACAGCAGATCAAAAATAAGACGGTGGAGTTTCTCGAAGAAATGGGAGTCAGAGAAGTAAATGTATATCTAAACGGCAGATCAAAAATAACACGGTGGAGTTTCTCGAAGAAATGGGAGTCAGAAAAGTAAATGTATATCTAAACAGCAGATCAAAAATAAGACGGTGGAGTTTCTCGAAGAAATGGGAGTCAGAGAAGTAAATGTATATCTAAACGGCAGATCAAAAATAACACGGTGGAGTTTCTCGAAGAAATGGGAGTCAGAGAAGTAAATGTATATCTAAACAGCAGATCAAAAATAAGACGGTGGAGTTTCTCGAAGAAATGGGAGTCAGAGAAGTAAATGTATATCTAAACAGCAGATCAAAAATAAGACGGTGGAGTTTCTCGAAGAAATGGGAGTCAGAGAAGTAAATGTATATCTAAACAGCAGATCAAAAATAAGACGGTGGAGTTTCTCGAAGAAATGGGAGTCAGAGAAGTAAATGTATATCTAAACGGCAGATCAAAAATAACACGGTGGAGTTTCTCGAAGAAATGGGAGTCAGAAAAGTAAATGTATATCTAAACAGCAGATCAAAAATAAGACGGTGGAGTTTCTCGAAGAAATGGGAGTCAGAGAAGTAAATGTATATCTAAACGGCAGATCAAAAATAACACGGTGGAGTTTCTCGAAGAAATGGGAGTCAGAGAAGTAAATGTATATCTAAACAGCAGATCAAAAATAAGACGGTGGAGTTTCTCGAAGAAATGGGAGTCAGAGAAGTAAATGTATATCTAAACAGCAGATCAAAAATAAGACGGTGGAGTTTCTCGAAGAAATGGGAGTCAGAGAAGTAAATGTATATCTAAACGGCAGATCAAAAATAAGACGGTGGAGTTTCTCGAAGAAATGGGAGTCAGAGAAGTAAATGTATATCTAAACAGCAGATCAAAAATAAGACGGTGGAGTTTCTCGAAGAAATGGGAGTCAGAGAAGTAAATGTATATCTAAACAGCAGATCAAAAATAAGACGGTGGAGTTTCTCGAAGAAATGGGAGTCAGAGAAGTAAATGTATATCTAAACGGCAGATCAAAAATAAGACGGTGGAGTTTCTCGAAGAAATGGGAGTCAGAGAAGTAAATGTATATCTAAACGGCAGATCAAAAATAAGACGGTGGAGTTTCTCGAAGAAATGGGAGTCAGAGAAGTAAATGTATATCTAAACAGCAGATCAAAAATAAGACGGTGGAGTTTCTCGAAGAAATGGGAGTCAGAGAAGTAAATGTATATCTAAACAGCAGATCAAAAATAAGACGGTGGAGTTTCTCGAAGAAATGGGAGTCAGAGAAGTAAATGTATATCTAAACGGCAGATCAAAAATAAGACGGTGGAGTTTCTCGAAGAAATGGGAGTCAGAGAAGTAAATGTATATCTAAACGGCAGATCAAAAATAAGACGGTGGAGTTTCTCGAAGAAATGGGAGTCAGAGAAGTAAATGTATATCTAAACGGCAGATCAAAAATAAGACGGTGGAGTTTCTCGAAGAAATGGGAGTCAGAGAAGTAAATGTATATCTAAACGGCAGATCAAAAATAAGACGGTGGAGTTTCTCGAAGAAATGGGAGTCAGAGAAGTAAATGTATATCTAAACGGCAGATCAAAAATAAGACGGTGGAGTTTCTCGAAGAAATGGGAGTCAGAGAAGTAAATGTATATCTAAACGGCAGATCAAAAATAAGACGGTGGAGTTTCTCGAAGAAATGGGAGTCAGAGAAGTAAATGTATATCTAAACGGCAGATCAAAAATAAGACGGTGGAGTTTCTCGAAGAAATGGGAGTCAGAGAAGTAAATGTATATCTAAACGGCAGATCAAAAATAAGACGGTGGAGTTTCTCGAAGAAATGGGAGTCAGAGAAGTAAATGTATATCTAAACGGCAGATCAAAAATAAGACGGTGGAGTTTCTCGAAGAAATGGGAGTCAGAGAAGTAAATGTATATCTAAACGGCAGATCAAAAATAAGACGGTGGAGTTTCTCGAAGAAATGGGAGTCAGAGAAGTAAATGTATATCTAAACGGCAGATCAAAAATAAGACGGTGGAGTTTCTCGAAGAAATGGGAGTCAGAAAAGTAAATGTATATCTAAACAGCAGATCAAAAATAAGACGGTGGAGTTTCTCGAAGAAATGGGAGTCAGAGAAGTAAATGTATATCTAAACGGCAGATCAAAAATAACACGGTGGAGTTTCTCGAAGAAATGGGAGTCAGAGAAGTAAATGTATATCTAAACGGCAGATCAAAAATAACACGGTGGAGTTTCTCGAAGAAATGGGAGTCAGAGAAGTAAATGTATATCTAAACAGCAGATCAAAAATAAGACGGTGGAGTTTCTCGAAGAAATGGGAGTCAGAGAAGTAAATGTATATCTAAACGGCAGATCAAAAATAACACGGTGGAGTTTCTCGAAGAAATGGGAGTCAGAGAAGTAAATGTATATCTAAACGGCAGATCAAAAATAACACGGTGGAGTTTCTCGAAGAAATGGGAGTCAGAGAAGTAAATGTATATCTAAACAGCAGATCAAAAATAAGACGGTGGAGTTTCCCGAAGAAATGGGAGTCAGAGAAGTAAATGTATATCTAAACGGCAGATCAAAAATAAGACGGTGGAGTTTCTTGAAGAAATGGGAGTCAGAGAAGTAAATGTATATCTAAACAGCAGATCAAAAATAAGACGGTGGAGTTTCTCGAAGAAATGGGAGTCAGAGAAGTAAATGTATATCTAAACGGCAGATCAAAAATAAGACGGTGGAGTTTCTCGAAGAAATGGGAGTCAGAGAAGTAAATGTATATCTAAACGGCAGATCAAAAATAACACGGTGGAGTTTCTCGAAGAAATGGGAGTCAGAGAAGTAAATGTATATCTAAACGGCAGATCAAAAATAACACGGTGGAGTTTCTCGAAGAAATGGGAGTCAGAGAAGTAAATGTATATCTAAACAGCAGATCAAAAATAAGACGGTGGAGTTTCTCGAAGAAATGGGAGTCAGAGAAGTAAATGTATATCTAAACAGCAGATCAAAAATAAGACGGTGGAGTTTCTCGAAGAAATGGGAGTCAGAGAAGTAAATGTATATCTAAACGGCAGATCAAAAATAAGACGGTGGAGTTTCTCGAAGAAATGGGAGTCAGAGAAGTAAATGTATATCTAAACGGCAGATCAAAAATAAGACGGTGGAGTTTCTCGAAGAAATGGGAGTCAGAGAAGTAAATGTATATCTAAACGGCAGATCAAAAATAAGACGGTGGAGTTTCTCGAAGAAATGGGAGTCAGAGAAGTAAATGTATATCTAAACGGCAGATCAAAAATAAGACGGTGGAGTTTCTCGAAGAAATGGGAGTCAGAGAAGTAAATGTATATCTAAACGGCAGATCAAAAATAAGACGGTGGAGTTTCTCGAAGAAATGGGAGTCAGAGAAGTAAATGTATATCTAAACGGCAGATCAAAAATAAGACGGTGGAGTTTCTCGAAGAAATGGGAGTCAGAGAAGTAAATGTATATCTAAACAGCAGATCAAAAATAAGACGGTGGAGTTTCTCGAAGAAATGGGAGTCAGAGAAGTAAATGTATATCTAAACGGCAGATCAAAAATAAGACGGTGGAGTTTCTCGAAGAAATGGGAGTCAGAGAAGTAAATGTATATCTAAACGGCAGATCAAAAATAAGACGGTGGAGTTTCTCGAAGAAATGGGAGTCAGAGAAGTAAATGTATATCTAAACGGCAGATCAAAAATAAGACGGTGGAGTTTCTCGAAGAAATGGGAGTCAGAGAAGTAAATGTATATCTAAACAGCAGATCAAAAATAAGACGGTGGAGTTTCTCGAAGAAATGGGAGTCAGAGAAGTAAATGTATATCTAAACAGCAGATCAAAAATAAGACGGTGGAGTTTCTCGAAGAAATGGGAGTCAGAGAAGTAAATGTATATCTAAACGGCAGATCAAAAATAAGACGGTGGAGTTTCTCGAAGAAATGGGAGTCAGAGAAGTAAATGTATATCTAAACGGCAGATCAAAAATAAGACGGTGGAGTTTCTCGAAGAAATGGGAGTCAGAGAAGTAAATGTATATCTAAACAGCAGATCAAAAATAAGACGGTGGAGTTTCTCGAAGAAATGGGAGTCAGAGAAGTAAATGTATATCTAAACAGCAGATCAAAAATAAGACGGTGGAGTTTCTCGAAGAAATGGGAGTCAGAGAAGTAAATGTATATCTAAACGGCAGATCAAAAATAAGACGGTGGAGTTTCTCGAAGAAATGGGAGTCAGAGAAGTAAATGTATATCTAAACGGCAGATCAAAAATAAGACGGTGGAGTTTCTCGAAGAAATGGGAGTCAGAGAAGTAAATGTATATCTAAACGGCAGATCAAAAATAAGACGGTGGAGTTTCTCGAAGAAATGGGAGTCAGAAAAGTAAATGTATATCTAAACGGCAGATCAAAAATAAGACGGTGGAGTTTCTCGAAGAAATGGGAGTCAGAGAAGTAAATGTATATCTAAACAGCAGATCAAAAATAAGAGGAGGCTCCACATTCCCCAAAGTCAGTAAGCCGGATCTCACCATCGGATGTAGTTTAAGGTCATATCCAGGATCGGGAGTAGGGTAGGAAAAATAAAAATAAAAAAGGGGAAGGAGAAAGGGAGAGGGGCTGTTGTTTTTGTTTTTGGTTTTGTAGAACATAATTAAGTTTTACAAAAAAAAAAAAAACGTCAATGTAGGTGAATTTCGTCTCAGGGAGCCACAGGGCAGCCTGATCTGGTATCACCAGTTGTAATTAATTCCGAGTTGTAATTAATTCCGAACCCCGTATTTTTAAATCGTTACAACTGCTATTTATTAGAAATCAATATTTTTGTCACACGAACATTCGACAAGAAAAAAATGGCGTTGGGGGGGGGGGGCGTATGTAACGATTATGAGGCAACGACGCCATTTTGTTTTAGTAAAAATCGGTGCCCAAAAAAAACAAGAATTTTTTTTACATCAAAAATAAACGAAACGTAGTCTTGTAGTTGAATTATTTATTTATAAATAAAAAATAAATAAATTTAAAAAAAAAATTAATTATGTATAAAAATATTTATTTCACAAGATTTTTAAAAAATTTATTTTAAAAAAAATATGAAAAGATCAGGAAATTGACAACATCTTTGAAGCACGGATTGTTGATTTTCAAACTATTTCACTATGAAAATATAATTTTTTGTAAATATTTTGAAAATTAGACTTTGGTAAACTGAACTGAAACCAGCACTTTCATTATCCTAGAAAGCACATTTGTCAAATCTAAACTCCATGCAGATATCCTCTGGCATGCTAATAAGTAAGTGTAGTATCTGTTCCGATGGATACTGCACCCTATAGACGGGTGTCGTCTTGTCCTTCGGGTCTTGATTCCACCTGTCTGTGGGTTTGTCCTGTGCAGTTCTAGGAGGTCCACCCTCCCAGGCTTCGCCTCCCCTCTTTGGGGAGGAGTAAGTTTATTGCTTACTGCCTGAGGCGCCCCTACCGGGGAATGCCGACGGGGCTGCCCAGGCAATGTTTAATGGCCAGAGTGCTCACTTTCTCGGGCGCTGGCTTTTTAAACCCCACTTACTCGACCCAAGCTGTGGTCACATCTTACTTGTGGGAGTAAGATAAAACTGGTCTTGTGCCTAACTCCTGCAGAGGAGTAAATAATATCCTCTGTGAATTTTCTTGGCGTTTTGGCTAAGATCAAAGTGTAGTATCTGTTCCGATGGATACTGCACCCCATAGACTGGTATTGTCTTGTCCTTCGGTACTTGATTTACGCCGGTCTATGGGATTGTCCTGTGCAGTTCTAGGAGGTCCACCCTCCCAGGCTTCGCCTCCCCTCTTTGGGGAGGAGTAAGTTTATTGCTTACTGCCTGAGGCGCCCCTACCGGGGAATGCCGACGGGGCTGCCCAGGCAATGTTTAATGGCCAGAGTGCTCACTTTCTCGGGCGCTGGCTTTTTAAACCCCACTTACTCGACCCAAGCTGTGGTCACATCTTACTTGTGGGAGTAAGATAAAACTGGTCTTGTGCCTAACTCCTGCAGAGGAGTAAATAATATCCTCTGTGAATTTTCTTGGCGTTTTGGCTAAGATCAAAGTGTAGTATCTGTTCCGATGGATACTGCACCCCATAGACTGGTATTGTCTTGTCCTTCGGTACTTGATTTACGCCGGTCTATGGGATTGTCCTGTGCAGTTCTAGGAGGTCCACCCTCCCAGGCTTTGCCTCCCCTCTTTGGGGAGGAGTAAGTTAATTGCTTACTGCTTGAGGCGCCCCTACCGGGGAATGCCGACGGGGCTGCCCAGGCAATTTTTGATGGTCAGAGTGCTCACCTCTCGGGCGCTGGCTTTTCAACCCCCACTTTCCGACCCGACTTTGGGTCACATCTTACTTGTGGGAGTAGGATAAAACTGGTCTTGTGCCTAACTCCTGGAGAGGAGTAAATAATATCGTCTGTGAATTTTTTTATAAACTCTGTTTTTTCTATCTCTGCATAGAGTCTGAGATCCTCCATGAAGAGTAAGTGGTTTACATTTTGATTCTCTTTCTTTTTTCTGCCTCAACTGATGTTGTATTGAGCACTTTTTAAGGCGCTTGCTGAGTGTAAGGCAGAAAATGGTACTAAACTATCTCCTTGGAAGGTACCTCGCTGGATACTGAGGTTTGGAGTTTTTATATTTCCTTCCATGTGGTCGAGTGTAACGGATGCTTGCCACATGATCATGTGTTTTTTGAAGGTAAGTCCTTATCAAAAAATAAAAAAATAAAAAAAAATTTTTTTAAAGTAAATAAATAATTTATTTAAAAAAAACAAATAATTTGCGTTGTCCAGGTTTTCAAAATATTTTAAAAAAATATTCTCCTTATTATTGCCATTTCAGCAACGTCTTCAATGTGTGACTTTTCAAACTACCTTATTAACGTAACCGCGTGCTACACACAGCGGCATATCAACATTAGTCGTCGATAACATCAAGACGAAATTCAGGCCATTCCACAATCCTCTAGGATGGTCTTTTTCACTAGGAGTTTGTCTTTTGTACAAAGTTTGTTCCTGGTACATCCATTTTGCTCATTTTCAAGATGACCACGATCTACCAGATGTTAGGGTTCGGTGATTATCCCTGTTAGCCATTTATATGTTGATGTATTTACTTGGCAAATGGGTCTCTTGGGTATGAGAGTTGTTTTGCCCACAGTGAGCCATTCTGGTGAGTCTTCTTTGCAACGTATGATCCTAATAAATGCCTGAGCATAGTGATGGTGAAATACGGCCAGCTTTTTCAGCAAAAATTTGGGAAGGTTGTCAATTCCTGAGGTTTTGAAGTTGCTGAAATAGGAGACTATTTTGCAGACAATTTCTGTTTGTTTGCTCCTGACCCCTTTTTTTATTGTGCCTATCCACTCCTTTTCCTGGTGTTGCTTTGGGTCTTCATACAATGGCCCCCAGAATACCTCCACTTCTTTCTGGGTCGGTGGGGATATTGTGTATGTGCTTGGCCAACTTATTTTTTCTCACAATTGATTTATCGCATGTTTTATTAAATGTTGCTTACTTGAACAGGAAAACTGACACACTTAAGTCAATAGCTTCTCGCTTTTTTTTTCATTTTAATTTAGTTTATCTAAAGAGATCAAGGGGCCTACTCTTGAGGCTAACACTTGATTTCCCTATGAGTAAAATCTATATCCGAGGGCTCTCTTTAGGATAGATGTTGTTCCTTTTAGGGCTGCTATCTGTACTTCCCTACAGTTTGGTTTTCCGGGGATTGTTTCTAAGTATTTACTTAGATTTTTTTTCACCAGACCAGTTGCCCCCACTACAACCGGTATGATGTTTATTTCATCGAGGGACCATGTTATTTTTAGATCATTTTTGAGATCTTGATATTTTGTTATTTTTTCCCCGTTCGGCTCTATTGAGGCCGTAGTCATTTGGGACGGTTACATCAATGATGAGAGCAGTTTTTTCTGGTTTGTTCCAGATGACAATGTCTGGTTTGATGGCCTTGTCTCGCTTAATGTTTAATTTTACTTCAGTTGAAGTTCTCAGAAATCAAGGGGCCCCTTCCTGGGGCTAACACTTGATCTCTATATGAGATACATAGATACCCGAGTATTCTATTAAAATTCTCCTTTATTTCTCAAGCATTGAGTTAGTAAAAAAGTTTAGAATAATTTTTTTCTCCCCAACTGACCAGTCAATATGTCATAGTATATCTTTCTTGTGGTCTGTTGGTCTTACCGGATTCCAGGACAAGAATTCATCTAGTCTGGTGGAGTATCCAGCACGTGGTATTACTTGAGGTAACATCACAAGGAGAAGATGCACTATTCCTCGTACGAGGGGATCTTATTTGTGCTGCGAATACTATGTAATTTGAATATTTGGTCAGGGTTTACTTGTAGGGGTAAGTATCCTCATGTCAGGTTGTCCTGACAAACCCTTGTACAGAGAGACCGAAGACACTCGAGGACAGTGTCTAGTAGGTAATTCAAACTCCCCTCCAGTGTGCATCCGGGTATGTTTGGTTAATTTACATTTCTCTGAAAATAATTTACATGATGTACATTTCACAAGCATATGGCTTTCCTCTCCCCAATTGAACAGTTTACTGTGTTACAGCACATCTTTCTTGTGGTATCTTGGTCTTACCGGATTCCAGGACAAGAATTCATCTAGTCTGGTGGAGTATCCAGCTAAGTGCTGTTACCTGAGGTAACATCACGAGGAGAAGGTGCACTATTTCTTGTATAAGCCAGTGTGTATCCTTATGTCAGGTTGTCCTGACAGACCCTTGTACAGAGAGACCGAAGACACTCGAAGGTGGTGTCTGGTAAGTAATTCAAACTCCCCTCCAGTATATATTTGCATGTGGATTTTTAACTACGAAAATGATGAGCCACACATCTCACAAGCGTATCATTTGTATGTTCATAATTATTTGTAGATGTAATATTTGTCAGATTTATTTTCTATTTTCATAAAAAAACATTTTTTTTCTTTAACATATTTTACCCCAAACAAGGCAGGCCACCACTGTAGACGTAAGGGGCTACTGAGAATTAGGGTGTAGGTTTTGGGTGTCATCCTAAGTTGGGAGCTGTGCAGCAAGGTGTCTGTTTTACATTAGTTTTAAACGTCTGCATGTCGGTACAGTCGAGGAACCAGGGAGCAGGGAGGGAGTTCCAGAGGCCAGCAGCACAAGGAAATGAAGCTATTGGAGTAGAAGGCTCGGAGCAAGAGTACAATAAGGACCCCAGTTCATTAACACAACACGCGGAACATGTTCCGGAAGTCACCGGCGTCTTCCGGTTCGTCTTCCGGTTGACCTCGCAATACACTTTTTCTTAAAATACACAACACGAAATGTAGAATGTTCTGCGTTTAAAATTTGTTGTTTTTTTCAGTAAATAAAAGTAAAACAAAAAAAACGATAAATTGTTTTGTTTATCGCAAAACGAAAGATTACAAGTCAGCCGATTTTTAAAAAAGCGTATATATTTCGTTTATTTTATTTACAAGTTGTTTTGTAAATAGCGACCACGTGTATTGCGAGGTCAACCGGAAGACGAACCGGAGACGTTGGTAACTTCCGGAACATGTTCCACGTGTTGTGTTAATGAACTGGGGTCCTTATTGTACTCTTGATCCGAAGGCTCTTCGGCATCTGGGGACCTCCACAGTGGATGGATGGGATTTTGCTGATTGTCGGGTTGGTCTAGTGTATTTACGTCGAGGGTGGAACATATATACCCCTAAACTATTTCCGCTTTGATCCATTTTTCCTGTGAATGAAAACATGCGATGATTGGAACAATTGTATGTTAATAAAAAAATATTACAATTTTATTTGAAAAATTCATTAAGAAAATAGTGTATTTTATATATTGCTTAGTCAAAGAGAAAATATATTTATAGATTATTATTATTTCTGACATTTAGATATTTTATACCTTAACTAAATCAGAATGCAGATAGTTCATAAGCAATGTATATACACTTCCTAATTTGTGGTTAAAATGAAAAACAGATGCACCAAATATTTGCAGAAATCTGGTCTGTCAGAAAATGGTAAACATAACTTGTATGAACAAGTAGAAGTCAGTTCTCTCGATCGCTCCAAACACTTTCTCACACCTGAGGCTATTCTATATCTCTACAAATCCACAATCAGACCATGTATGGAGTACTATTGTCATATTTGGGCTGGTGAATCTCTGTCCCATTTCTTGATTAGGTGCAGAAACATATCTGTAATTTGATTGGCCCCACTCTTTCTTCTTCTCTGCACCCCCTCTCTCACAGACGTGATGTTGCTAGTCTCAGTCTTTTCTATAAATACTATTATGGCATGTGTTCTTCAGAATTATGTAATATATTCCCTGCTTTTTTTGTTCCAGCTCGTTTGATTCGTTGGTCTAGTGGTCTCCATCAATTCGTTGTTTTGATACCTCATTGTAATACAGCTTCCTATTCCAGTAGCTTGTTTCCAAGAACCGCAGGCTTGTGGAACTCTCTTCCTGTTGACTGTTTCCCGCCTACCTATAACCTTGGTCTTTTCAAGACTAAGGTCAATATGCATCTCCTGTCTTTGCGATAATCATATTTGTTCTTTTTAGCTCCTTACATCAAGTGGTTTCATGCCTTTTCTAGAGTGATTTCAATAAAAAAAATATTTTATCAAAATTAAACTTATTGTGTATGCTCTACCACTAATTCAAAGCCAGGGTGGCAATATATACCCCCTTGCAAAAATATAGATGCTTATTTTAACCGTATCACTACCCTAAGTCCAGGTGGCTATACAACTACCAAAATAATTATTTCACGCCTCCCTAAATCTTACCACGAACCGTAAATTTGACTGAAAATTAATCTCCTTAAAAAAAAGAAAACAAAAACAGAAATTGGTAATATGCTGTTAAAACGTGGTCAGAAAGTGGATGACTGATCTCCCACTATAAAGTCTAAAATATTTTTGAGTATTTTTTTATAATCACACTCAGCGTATTATAACACATTGTTTTTTGCTTAAATGATATTCTACTTTTTAGGCGATTACATGTAAACAGTTTGTTCGCAATTGATGAAATTTTGAAATAATTTTAAAGTGTGGAATAACTTATTTAAATTTTAAGTAAAATGAACACCGACTCCCGGACCCGTTAGTGATAAAAAGGGACGGATAACCATTTTTCACCCACTTTTTTGGAGGAGAAGCTAATTTTTTGAAAAATAGAAGAAGGTGTAGGTTAACAAAGTTTATATTGGGTGTTATAGTAAAACTTTAACAATTTTTTACCGCCAAGTTTTTTTACGTATTCGGTCTAAAAAGTAAAATCTCATTTTTCTGTTTGCGTGACGTCACAAACAGAAGTTTAAAAAATAAAGAGTAAAAAAAGCGAATCATAAATGAACGAAAAGATTCCCGAGCAATTTATAAATATGTTTAAAAAAAAAAAAACGTTCTGAAATTATCTCGTGTTAATTAATAAATCTATGAATTTTAAGTATTGTTTTTATTTTAAATCATGATTTTATTTTTTTATTTTTTTAATCCAAAAAAAAACACCATTTTCTTTTGTAAAAAAATGCAATTTTTAATATGAGTGGGGTGAAGAAAAAAAAATTAAATGTGAGGAAGTAAGAGAAGACGATTCACCCGGAAGCGGAAGTCATGTTTAACGAGAACAAAGACAATTACGATGAGGTAAATATTGCATATCAGTTAATTTTATGTATTATTAATGTCAAGATATTGTTTTTAATGTAAAAATAATGAAATGGTGATTTTATTTAAAAAACAAAAAACGAAAAAATAATCACGTGAATGCTGGACAGGGGTTTAATTAGCTAAACTAAGAAACTGTTTTTATCTGCTTGGGTGATGAGGGGGGGCTATTTTTTATGCTTATTCATTATAACAATGAACCAAATTTCTTTCCTTTTTTTCTAGAAGAGTAAATCGAAAAGGGAGATAATTCGATTTTTTTTTTTTTTTACGGAAAAACATAACACGGATGTAGAAGCATGAGAATTTGTAAGAAGATACATAAAAAAAGGGTAAATTTATAGAAGTGCACCTTTCGTATTTCGACCCCTAAAAAAAAAAAGTATCCTACTTTTTTGGGCAAATTACATGTAAACAGCTTCAACAAATATCCGCTATGAAAAAAAATTATGAAAATTTTTATTATTTTAGGTGGGGGGGGGGGTCACTTTCCTATATAAGTTATACGTAAAGTGAGCACCCATTTCTTGGCCACCGAATCTCACCTCGTATTTCGACCCCTAAAAAAAAAAAAAGTTTCTACTTTTTGGGGCAAATTGCATGTAAACAGCCATAACAAATATCCGCTATGAAAAAAAAATCAAATTTTTTATTATTTTAGATGTAGGGAGGGGTGGGGGATCACTTTCCTATATAAGTTATACGTAAAGTGAGCACGCATTTCTTGGCCACCGAATCTCACCACTCGTATTTCGACCCCTAAAAAAAAAAAAAGTTTCTACTTTTTTGGACAAATTACATGTAAACAGCCTCAACAAATAATAAAAATTTTCATAATTTTTTTGTTCAAAGCGGATATTTGTTGAGGCTGTTTATATGTAATTTGCCCCAAAAAGTAGAAACTTTTTTTTTTTTAGGGGTCGAAATACGAAAGGTGCACTTCTATAAATTTACCAAAAAAAGGAAGAGGCTTCGTTAATGTGCCGGCTTATGTTTTTTTAACGTAACTGTTATCGTCTTGTGAAAGAAAGGATAATTTAAAAATAAACAAGGACAAATATCTTATAAATGTTACATTATCAAATAATTTTTTATCCAATTTAAAAAAAATATTCGGGAATCTTTTACGACGCTCAGCAGAGTAAAAACGCTAAAAAAACAAATATACAATATATAAAAGTAACTGTAGGCTGTAAAAGTTATTTTCTGACTTGCCTGTGGCATTTGTTTGTATTTTTAGACCGTTACAACCGCTATTTATTAGAAATCAATAGTTTTGTCACCGCAACTTGAGAAAAAAAAAGGCCGATTTGGGGGGGGGGGGGGGGGTACTAACGAATGCACCTGAATCGGCCATATTGAATTTGTGAAAACGAGTGGGAAAAAAAAAAGAAATTTTTTTTTTTTTACATCTAATGAAAACCCATTTATAATACGTAAAAATAAAAACAAATTACATAGGTAAATTGTATGACTGAAAAAATAGTATAACTGAAAAAATAGTATAACTTGATTTTAGGGTTAGGGTTAGTAATAGTATAACTTAATTTTAGAATTGAATTTTTTTTCTTCTGGTAAAATATCGGTTTATTTTCCTTTAAGTCTGGGCATATATTTCGTATGTATGCTGTTTTTATTCTTTTAAGTGATGATATTTTTACAGTATTTTGGACAAAGTATTACTTAAAAAATTGTATAACTGAAAAAATTGTATAACTGAAAAAATTGTATAACTGAAAAAATTGTATAACTGAAAAAATAGTATAACTGAAAAAATTGTATAACTGAAAAAATAGTATAACTGAAAAAATTGTATAACTGAAAAAATTGTATAACTGAAAAAATTGTATAACTGAAAAAATTGTATAACTGAAAAAATAGTATAACTGAAAAAATTGTATAACTGAAAAAATTGTATAACTGAAAAAATTGTATAACTGAAAAAATTGTATAACTGAAAAAATTGTATTTATTTAAGTGATGATAATTTTACAGTATTTTGGACAAAAGGTATGACTATCGACCCCACAAAGAAAGATTTTGTTAAAATTGTATGACAATGGCCCCTTTTTTCTTATAAAACGATTAGGGCTTCATGCCTAAGCTTAATGAATTTCATTCATAAGTGTCTTGTAAACACGGTACAAAAACGTTTGCATTTATTAATGAAATAAATAAATATTCATATTTTGGTCATTTCAATACAATTTTTATTATCTTTTAGATAAGAAATAAATGGATATAAAAAATAATTCGGCGATGATGCTAGACTCTTTAAAAACAATAAAAGAGAAGCTTTTGTGCGTTGTGGCACATGTGTTGTGGGACCGACCGACCGACCGACCGTTGGGGTTGGTGTGATTGATCGGCCCCAACAACTAAGAAAAGTAGACACAGGCAAGTTACGGCAATGACAAAGAAGAAAGGACAAACACTGGTGGACAGTTTCAAGAAAAGTATGTTTATTTACCATAAGAAAATGGTAATAACAATGAGATTTGTGATGACGTCACTGGAGCAGGAGAGACTGGAAAGACGGGAGTGGCGTCTCTGGTGACAGCAATCTGGGACGACAGGAGTGGTGTCGTTGGAGAGAAAAAAGGCTGGAAAGACGAATGACGTCACTGGAACAGGAGAGACTGGAAAGACAGGAGTGGCGTCTCTGGTGACAGCAAACTGGTGTCGTTGGAGAGAGACTGTTGCTGACTGGCAAAAGAAAAGAAGAGAATTCTTGCAGTAGTTGTGCAAGTTAGCCCTGATAAGGGCTGTTGGAAAAAGGAGTTGAAGCCGCTGGTGCAGGAGTCAGAGCTGCAGGGTGCTGGTGCAGTTTGAGCAGGAGAGTGCTGTTGCAGGAGTTCAGGACGGCAAGGTGCTGGTGCAGTTGGAGCTGGAGAGTGCAGGATACAGGTGCAGGAGCAGTTGAAGCAGGAGAGTGCTGTTGCAGGAGCTCAGGACTGCACAAGTGCAGGAGTTCGGACTGCTGGGTGCAGGAACTCAGAACTGCAGGTGCAGGAGTTCAGAACTGCCGACGTGGGGGCCTCCTGACCCCCTGGCTGAATTTATTTTTTTGAGTGAAAAGTGGATGAATACATGGAGAGAGTGTGCCATGACAGTCGCTGGTTTTCAATGAATGGTTAGATTTACGACAAATAATTCCTGTGGGAATTATTCGTCGCCCAGTCCAGTCGAGAAGTTGTTGAACTGTATAAGAAATAGAGTCTGCTAACCCAACAAACTACATTCTTATTCCTTCCATCCAAAAAGATAACAAATACGGGCAAAACCC
Organism: Sepiola atlantica; assembly: GCA_963556195.1. Classification (NCBI taxonomy): domain Eukaryota; kingdom Metazoa; phylum Mollusca; class Cephalopoda; order Sepiida; family Sepiolidae; genus Sepiola; species Sepiola atlantica. The sequence continues at coordinate 65,213,295 of OY744549.1, read as the reverse complement.
TGTTTGTTTTGATAATTCTTTCTAGAATGTTCGCTGCCCAGTACTTTTCCACTCTTCAAGACATTCTAGGGTATCTCAAATCCATTTGATCCCTGACTTTATTGCTATTTCTCCAGAAACTGGACCATAAAAATCTTAAAGGATGTAATAAAATCCTATAAATATGCAAGTCAATTTCTTCATTAAAAAAATCGAGACATTGCAAAATACACAAAAAGCTGATCAAAGATGTGTGTTCTCTTTTAATTCCCGTTTTTTTTTGTCTTTCTTTTTTTATTCCCCCACCATTTCAAGCAAAGGACAGGAGACCAACATACCCACCTTTGTAACTGAACAATTCAATTTTCTGACAGGGATCAGGGAAATATATTTCTTGGTTGAGCAGATACTTAAAAGGCATGCTCTGTTCAGGCCTCACCATACAGATCACTCTGACCATTGCCGTGTTATTATGGGGCAGTTTCTTTAGTGTGCTGTCTCTGCCAACACACTAAAGAAACTGCACCATAATGACAAGTCAATGGTCAGAGTGATCTGTATGGTGATGGCAGGAACACAGGCTGCAGTCGGTATCCATCTCGCGTAGCATGCAAAGACTTGCGACTCATGCTGCAGCCACGGTACCTTCCAAGATGGCGTCTTTTTAAAATGTCAACAAACGTTGCGATGTGTCGAACCCCGAAAAGTGCGTGAAAAAATAATCGTTGTCGCCAACAGCAAAAAGAACAAAATAATAATTTTGAATGTTGTTCATTAAATTGTTGTAATTAATATTAATATTACTACTACTACTAATTGGACAATTTTTCTTCTGGTAAAATATCCGTTTATTTTCATTTATTAAATATATATTTTGTATGTATGCTGCTTGTATTCTTTTAAGTGATGATATTTTTTTAAATACATAACATGATATAGCGGTTACTGAGAAGTTTACACACAAAATATTGTGGAATAAAATTCTTTAAAGTGATGATATTTTTTTAAATACATAACATGATATAACGGTTACTGAGAAGTTTACACACAAAATGATGTGGAAGAAATTCATTTTAAGTAATGATATTTTTTTAAATACATAACATGATATAGTAGTTACTGAGAAGTTTGCGCACAAAATATTGTTGAAGAAATTTTTTTAAGTGATGATATTTTTTTAAATACATAACATGATATAACGGTTACTGAGAAGTTTACAAACAAAAAATTGTGGAAAGAAATTCTTTTAAGTGATGATATTTTTTTAAATACATAACATGATATAGTAGTTACTGAGAAGTTTACAAACAAAAAATTGTGGAAAGAAATTTTTTTAAGTGATGATATTTTTTTAAATACATAACATGATATAGCGGTTACTGAGAAGTTTACAAACAAAAAATTGTGGAAAGAAATTCTTTTAAGTGATGATATTTTTTAAAATACATAACATGATATAGCGGTTACTGAGAAGTTTACAAACAAAATATTGTGGAAAGAAATTCTTTTAAGTAATGATATTTTTTAAAATACATAACATGATATAGCGGTTACTAAGCAGTTTACAAACTAAATATTGTGGAAAGAAATTCTTTTAAGTGATAATATTTTTTAAAATACATAACATGATATAGTAGTTACTGAGAAGTTTGCGCACAAAATATTGTTGAAGAAATTTTTTTAAGTGATGATATTTTTTTAAATACATAACATGATATAGTAGTTACTGAGAAGTTTGCGCACAAAATATTGTTGAAGAAATTTTTTTAAGTGATGATATTTTTTTAAATACATAACATGATATAGCGGTTACTGAGAAGTTTACAAACAAAAAATTGTGGAAAGAAATTCTTTTAAGTGATGATATTTTTTTAAATACATAACATGATATAGCGGTTACTGAGAATTTTACACACAAAATATTGTGGAAGAAATTCTTTTAAGTGATGATATTTTTATTAAATACATAACATGATATAGCGGTTACTGAGAAGTTTACAAACAAAATATTGTGGAAGAAATTCTTTTAAGTGATGATATTTTTTTAAATACATAACATGATATAGCGGTTAGTGAGAAGTTTACACACGAAATATTGTAGAAGAAATTCTTTTAACTAATGATTTTTTTTTAAATACATAACATGATATAGCTGTTAGTGAGAAGTTTACACACTAAATATTGTAGAAGAAATTCTTTTAAGTGATGATATTTTTTTAAATACATAACATGATATAGCGGTTAGTGAGAAGTTTACACACAAAATATTGTGGAAGAAATTCTTTTAAATGATGATATTTTTTTAAATACATAACATGATATAGCGGTTACTGAGAAGTTTACACACAAAATATTGTGGAAGAAATTCTTTTAAGTGATGATATTTTTTTAAATACATAACATGATATAGCGGTTAGTGAGAAGTTTACACACAAAATATTGTGGAAGAAATTCTTTTAAGTGATGATATTTTTTAAAATACATAACATGATATAGCGGTTAGTGAGAAGTTTACACACAAAATATTGTAGAAGAAATTCTTTTAAGTGATGATATTTATTTTAAATACATAACATGATATAGCGGTTAGTGAGAAGTTTACACAAAATATTGTGGAAGAAATTCTTTTAAGTGATGATATTTTTTTAAATACATAACAATATATAGAGTTAGTGAGAAGTTTACACACAAAATATTGTAGAAGAAATTCTTTTAACTGATGATATTTTTTTAAATACATAACATGATATAGCGGTTAGTGAGAAGTTTACACACAAAATATTGTAGAAGAAATTCTTTTAAGTGATGATATTTTTTTAAATACATAACATGATATAGCTGTTAGTGAGAAGTTTACACACTAAATATTGTAGAAGAAATTCTTTTAACTGATGATATTTTTTTAAATACATAACAATATATAGAGTTAGTGAGAAGTTTACACACAAAATATTGTAGAAGAAATTCTTTTAACTGATGATATTTTTTTAAATACATAACAATATATAGAGTTAGTGAGAAGTTTACACACAAAATATTGTAGAAGAAATTCTTTTAAGTGATGATATTTTTTTAAATACATAACATGATATAGCGGTTACTGAGAAGTTTACACACAAAATATTGTGGAAGAAATTCTTTTAAGTGACGATATTTTTTTAAATACATAACAATATATAGAGTTAGTGAGAAGTTTACACACAAAATATTGTAGAAGAAATTCTTTTAACTGATGATATTTTTTTAAATACATGACAATATATAGAGTTAGTGAGAAGTTTACACACAAAATATTGTAGAAGAAATTCTTTTAAGTGATGATATTTTTTTAAATACATAACATGATATAGCGGTTACTGAGAAGTTTACACACAAAATATTGTGGAAGAAATTCTTTTAAGTGACGATATTTTTTTAAATACATAACAATATATAGAGTTAGTGAGAAGTTTACACACAAAATATTGTAGAAGAAATTCTTTTAACTGATGATATTTTTTTAAATACATAACATGATATAGCGGTTACTGAGAAGTTTACACACAAAATATTGTGGAAGAAATTCTTTTAAGTGACGATATTTTTTTAAATACATAACATTATATAGCGGTTACTGAGAAGTTTACACAGAAAATATTGTGAAAAAAATTCTTTGAATTGATGATATTTTTTTAAATACATAACATGATATAGCGGTTAGTGAGAAGTTTACACACAAAATATTGTGGAAGAAATTCTTTTAATTAATGATTTTTTTTTAAATACATAACATGATATAGCGGTTACTGAGAAGTTTACAAACAAAATATTGTGGAAGAAATTCTTTTAAGTGACGATATTTTTTTAAATACATAACATGATATAGCGGTTACTGAGAAGTTTACACACAAAATATTGTGGAAGAAATTCTTTTAAGTGATCATATTTATTTTAAATACATAACATGACATAGCGGTTACTGAGAAGTTTACACACAAAATATTGTGGAAGAAATTCTTTTAAGTGATGATATTTATTTTAAATACATAACATGATATAGCTGTTACTGAGAAGTTTACGCACAAAATATTGTGGAAGAAATTCTTTTAAGTAATGATATTTTTTTAAATACATAACATGATATAGCGGTTACTGAGAAGTTTACGCACAAAATATTGTGGAAGAAATTCTTTTAAGTGATGATATTTTTTTAAATACATAACATGACATAGCGGTTACTGAGAAGTTTACGCAAAAAATATTGTGGAAGAAATTCTTTTAAGTGATGATATTTATTTTAAATACATAACATGATATAGCTGTTACTGAGAAGTTTACGCACAAAATATTGTGGAAGAAATTCTTTTAAGTGATGATATTTTCTTAAATACATAACATGATATAGCGGTTACTGAGAAGTTTACGCACAAAATATTGTGGAAGAAATTCTTTTAAGTGATGATATTTATTTTAAATACATAACATGACATAGCGGTTACTGAGAAGTTTACGCACAAAATATTGTGGAAGAAATTCTTTTAAGTGATGATATTTTTTTAAATACATAACATGACATAGCGGTTACTGAGAAGTTTACGCACAAAATATTGTGGAAGAAATTCTTTTGAGTAATGATATTTTTTCAAATACATAACATGATATAGCGGTTACTGAGAAGTTTACACACAAAATATTGTGGAAGAAATTCTTTTAAGTGATGATATTTTTTTAAATACATAACATGATATAGCAGTTACTGAGCAGTTTACACACAAAATATTGTGGAAGAAATTCTTTGAAGTGATGATATTTTTTAAAATACATAACATGATATAGCGGTTACTGAGAAGTTTACACACAAAATATTGTAGAAGAAATTCTTTTAAGTGATGATATTTTTTTAAATACATAACATGATATAGAGGTTACTAAGAAGTTTACGCACAAAATATTGTGGAAGAAATTCTTTTAAGTAATGATATTTTTTTAAATACATAACATGATATAGCGGTTACTGAGAAGTTTACAAACAAAATATTGTGGAAGAAATTCTTTTAAGTGATGATATTTTTTAAAATACATAACATGATATAGCGGTTACTGAGAAGTTTACGCACAAAATATTGTGGAAGAAATTCTTTTAAGTGATGATATTTATTTTAAATACATAACATGATATAGCGGTTACTTAGAAGTTTACACACAAAATATTGTGGAAGAAATTCTTTTAAGTGATGATATTTATTTTAAATACATAACATGATATAGCGGTTACTGAGAAGTTTACACACAAAATATTGTGGAAGAAATTCTTTTAAGTGATGATATTTTTATTAAATACATAACATGATATAGCGGTTACTGAGAAGTTTACAAACAAAATATTGTGGAAAGAAATTCTTTTAAGTGATGATATTTTTTAAAATACATAACATGATACAGCGGTTACTGAGCAGTTTACAAACTAAATATTGTGGAAAGAAATTCTTTTAAGTGATGATATTTTTATTAAATACATAACATGATATAGCGGTTACTGAGAAGTTTACACACAAAATATTGTGGGAGAAATTCTTTGAAGTGATGATATTTTTTTAAATACATAACATGATATAGCGGTTACTGAGCAGTTTACACACAAAATATTGTGGAAGAAATTCTTTGAAGTGATGATATTTTTTTAAATACATAACATGATATAGTAGTTACTAAGAAGTTTACAAACAAAATATTGTGGAAAGAAATTCTTTTAAGTAATGATATTTTATTAAATACATAACATGATATAGCGGTTACTGTGCAGTTTACAAACAAAATATTGTGGAAGAAATTCTTTTAACTGATGATATTTTTTAAAATACATAACATGATATAGCGGTTACTGAGCAGTTTACAAACTAAATATTGTGGAAAGAAATTCTTTGAAGTGATGATATTTTTTAAAATACATAACATGATATAGCGGTTACTGAGAAGTTTACAAACGAAATATTGTGGAAGAAATTATTTTAAGTGATGATATTTTTTAAAGACGTAACATGATATAGCGGTTTCTGAGAAGTTTACAAACAAAATATTGTGGAAGAAATTCTTTTAAGTGATGATATTTTTTAAAATACATCACATAATATAGCGGTTACTGAGAAGTTTACAAACGAAATATTGTGGAAGAAATTTTTTTAGTGATGATATTTTTTTAAGACGTAACATGATATAGCGGTTACTGAGAAGTTTACAAACAAAATATTGTGGAAGAAATTCTTTTAACTGATGATATTTTTTTAAATACATAACATGATATAGCAGTTACTGAGAAGTTTACACACAAAATATTGTGGAAGAAATTCTTTTACGTGATCATATTTTTTTAAATACATCACATGATATAGCGGTTACTGAGAAGTTTACAAACAAAATATTATAGAAGAAATTCTTTGAAGTGATGATATTTGTTAAAATACATAACATGATATAGCGGTTACTGAGCAGTTTACAAACAAAATATTGTGGAAGAAATTCTTTGAAGTGATGATATTTTTTTAAATACATAACATGATATAGTAGTTACTGAGAAGTTTACAAACAAAATATTGTGGAAGAAATTATTTTAAGTGATGATATTTTTATTAAATACATAACATAATATAGCGGTTACTGAGAAGTTTACACACAAAATATTGTGGAAGAAATTCTTTTAAGTAATCATATTTTTTAAAATACATAACATGATATAGCGGTTACTGAGAAGTTTACAAACAAAATATTGTGGAAAGAAATTCTTTTAAGTGATGATATTTTTAAAAATACATAACATGATATAGCGGTTACTGAGAAGTTTACACACAAAATATTGTGGAAGAAATTCTTTGAAGTGATGATATTTTTTTAAATACATAACATGATACAGCGGTTACTGAGAAGTTTACAAACAAAATATTGTGGAAAGAAATTCTTTTAAGTGATGATACTTTTTGAAATACATAACATGATATAGCGGTTACTGAGAAGTTTACACACAAAATATTGTGGAAGAAATTCTTTTAAGTGATCATATTTTTTAAAATACATAACATGATATAGCGGTTACTGAGAAGTTTACACACAAAATATTGTGGAAGAAATTCTTTTTAGTGATGATATTTTTTTAAATACATAACATGATATAGCGGTTACTGAGAAGTTTACGCACAAAATATTGTGGAAGAAATTCTTTTAAGTGATTATACTGTTTTAAATACATAATATGATATAGCGGTTACTGAGAAGTTTATGCACAAAATATTGTGGAAGAAATTCTTTGAAGTGATAATATTTTATTAAATACATAACATGATATAGCAGTTATTGAGAAGTTTATGCACAAAATATTGTGGAAGAAATTCTTTTTAGTGATGATATTTTTTTAAATACATAACATGATATAGCGGTTACTGAGAAGTTTACAAACAAAATATTGTGGAAGAAATTCTTTTAAGTAATGATATTTTTTAAAATACATAACATGATATAGCGGTTACTGAGAAGTTTACAAACAAAATATTGTGGAAGAAATTCTTTTAAGTGATGATATTTTTTAAAATACATAACATGATATAGCGGTTACTGAGAAGTTTACGCACAAAATATTGTGGAAGAAATTCTTTTAAGTGATGATATTTATTTTAAATACATAACATGATATAGCGGTTACTTAGAAGTTTACACACAAAATATTGTGGAAGGAATTCTTTTAAGTGATGATATTTATTTTAAATACATAACATGATATAGCGGTTACTGAGAAGTTTACACACAAAATATTGTGGAAGAAATTCTTTTAAGTGATCATATTTATTTTAAATACATAACATGATATAGCGGTTACTGAGAAGTTTACACACAAAATATTGTGGAAGAAATTCTTTTAAGTGATCATATTTTTTTAAATACATAACATGATATAGCGGTTACTGAGAAGTTTACACACAAAATATTGTGGAAGAAATTCTTTTTAGTGATGATATTTTTTTAAATACATAACATGATATAGCGGTTACTGAGAAGTTTGCACACAAAATATTGTGGAAGAAATTCTTTTAAGTGATTATACTGTTTTAAATACATAACATGATATAGCGGTTACTGAGAAGTTTACACACAACATATTGTGGAAGAAAGTCATTATAAGTGATATTTTTTTAAATACATAACATGATACAGCGGTTACTGAGAAGTTTACACACAAAATATTGTGGAAGAAATTCTTTTAAGTGATCATATTTTTAAAAATACATAACATGATATAGTGGTTACTGTGAAGTTTACACACAAAATATTGTGGAAGAAATTCTTTTTAGTGATGATATTTTTTTAAATACATAACATGATATAGCAGTTACTGAGAAGTTTACGCACAAAATATTATGGAAGAAATTCTTTTAAGTGATTATACTGTTTTAAATACATAACATGATATAGCGGTCACTGAGAAGTTTACACACAAAATATTGTGGAAGAAATTCTTTTAAGTGATGATATTTTTTTAAATACATAACATGATATAGCGGTTACTGAGAAGTTTACAAACAAAATATTGTGGAAAGAAATTCTTTTAAGTGATGATACTTTTTGAAATACATAACATGATATAGCGGTCACTGAGAAGTTTACACACAACATATTGTGGAAGAAATTCTTTTAAGTGATGATATTTTTTTAATACATAACATGATATAGCAGTTACTGAGAAGTTTACGCACAAAATATTGTGGAAGAAATTCTTTGAAGTGATGATATTTATTTTAAATACATAACATGACATATCGGTTACTGAGAAGTTTACAAACAAAATATTGTGGAAGAAATTCTTTTAAGTAATGATATTTATTTAAATACATAACATGATATAGCGGTTACTGAGAAGTTTACGCACAAAATATTGTGGAAGAAATTCTTTTAAGTGATGATATTTATTTTAAATACATAACATGATATAGCGGTTAGTGAGAAGTTTACACACAAAATATTGTGGAAGAAATTCTTTTAAGTGATAATGTTTTTTTAAATACATAACATGATATAGCGGTTACTGAGAAGTTTACAAACAAAATATTGTGGAAGAAATTCTTTTAAGTGATTATACTGTTTTAAATACATAACATGATATAGCGGTTACTGAGAAGTTTACACACAACATATTGTGGAAGAAATTCTTTTAAGTGATGATATTTTTTAAATACATAACATGATATAGCGGTTACTGAGAAGTTTACACACAAAATATTGTGGAAGAAAGTCATTATAAGTGATATTTTTTTAAATACATAACATGATATAGCGGTTACTGAGAAGTTTATGCACAAAATATTGTGGAAGAAATTCTTTGAAGTGATAATATTTTATTAAATACATAACATGATATAGCAGTTATTGAGAAGTTTACGCACAAAATATTGTGGAAGAAATTCTTTGAAGTGATAATATTTTTTTAAATACATAACATGATATAGCAGTTACTGAGAAGTTCACGCACAAAATATTGTGGAAGAAATTCTTTTAAGTGATGATATTTATTTTCAATACATAACATGATATAGCGGTTACTGAGAAGTTTACACACAAAATATTGTGGAAGAAATTCTTTTAAGTGATGATATTTATTTTAAATACATAACATGACATAGCGGTTACTGAGAAGTTTACAAACAAAATATTGTGGAAAGAAATTCTTTTAAGTGATGATATTTATTTTAAATACATAACATGACATAGCGGTTACTGAGAAGTTTACACACAAAATATTGTGGAAGAAATTCTTTTAAGTGATGATATTTATTTTAAATACATAACATGACATAGCGGTTACTGAGAAGTTTACACACAAAATATTGTGGAAAGAAATTCTTTTAAGTGATGATACTTTTTGAAATACATAACATGATATAGCGGTTACTGAGAAGTTTACACACAAAATATTGTGGAAGAAATTCTTTTAAGTGATCATATTTTTTAAAATACATAACATGATATAGTGGTTACTGAGAAGTTTACACACAAAATATTGTGGAAGAAATTCTTTTTAGTGATGATATTTTTTAAAATACATAACATGATATAGCGGTTACTGAGAAGTTTACGCATAAAATATTGTGGAAGAAATTCTTTTAAGTGATTATACTGTTTTAAATACATAACATGATATAGCGGTTACTGAGAAGTTTATGCACAAAATATTGTGGAAGAAATTCTTTGAAGTGATAATATTTTATTAAATACATAACATGATATAGCAGTTATTGAGAAGTTTACGCACAAAATATTGTGGAAGAAATTCTTTTTAGTGATGATATTTTTTTAAATACATAACATGATATAGCGGTTACTGAGAAGTTTACACACAAAATATTGTGGAAGAAAGTCATTATAAGTGATATTTTTTTAAATACATAACATGATATAGCGGTTACTGAGAAGTTTATGCACAAAATATTGTGGAAGAAATTCTTTGAAGTGATAATATTTTTTTAAATACATAACATGATATAGCAGTTACTGAGAAGTTTATGCACAAAATATTGTGGAAGAAATTCTTTTTAGTGATGATATTTTTTTAAATACATAACATGATATAGCGGTTACTGAGAAGTTTACACACAAAATATTGTGGAAGAAAGTCATTATAAGTGATATTTTTTTGAATACATAACATGATATAGCGATTACTGAGAAGTTTATGCACAAAATATTGTGGAAAGAAATTCTTTTAAGTGATATTTATTTTAAATACATAACATGACATAGCGGTTACTGAGAAGTTTACAAACAAAATATTGTGGAAGAAATTCTTTTAAGTGATGATATTTTTTTAAATACATAACATGATATAGCGGTTACTGAGAAGTTTACAAACAAAATATTGTGGAAGAAATTCTTTTAAGTGATGATATTTTTTTAAATACATAACATGATATAGCGGTTACTGAGAAGTTTACGCACAAAATATTGTGGAAGAAATTCTTTTAAGTGATGATATTTATTTTAAATACATAACATGATATAGCGGTTACTGAGAAGTTTACACACAAAATATTGTGGAAGAAATTCTTTTAAGTGATCATATTTATTTTAAATACATAACATGACATACCGGTTACTGAGAAGTTTACACACAAAATATTGTGGAAGAAATTCTTTTAAGTGATGATATTTATTTTAAATACATAACATGATATAGCGGTTACTGAGAAGTTTACGCACAAAATATTGTGGAAGAAATTCTTTTAAGTAATGATATTTTTTTAAATACATAACATGATATAGCGGTTACTGAGAAGTTTACGCACAAAATATTGTGGAAGAAATTCTTTTAAGTGACGATATTTTTTTAAATACATAACATGATATAGCGGTTACTGAGAAGTTTACAAACAAAAAATTGTGGAAAGAAATTCTTTTAAGTGATGATATTTTTTTTAAATACATAACATGATATAGCGGTTACTGAGAAGTTTACAAACAAAATATTGTGGAAAGAAATTCTTTTAAGTGATGATATTTTTAAAAATACATAACATGATATAGCGGTTACTGAGAAGTTTACAAACAAAATATTGTGGAAAGAAATTCTTTTAAGTGATGATATTTTTAAAAATACATTACATGATATAGCGGTTACTGAGAAGTTTACAAACAAAATATTGTGGAAAGAAATTCTTTTAAGTGATGATATTTTTTTAAATACATAACATGATATAGCGGTTACTGAGCAGTTTACAAACAAAATATTGTGGAAAGAAATTCTTTTAAGTGATGATATTTTTTAAAATACATAACATGATATAGCGGTTACTGAGAAGTTTACAAACAAAATATTGTGGAAAGAAATTCTTTGAAGTGATGATATTTTTTTAAATACATAACATGATATAGCGGTTACTGAGCAGTTTACAAATAAAATATTGTGGAAAGAAATTCTTTTAAGTGATGATATTTTTTTAAATACATAACATGATATAGCGGTTACTGAGAAGTTTACAAACAAAATATTGTGGAAAGAAATTCTTTTAAGTGATGATATTTTTAAAAATACATAACATGATATAGCGGTTACTGAGAAGTTTACAAACAAAATATTGTGGAAAGAAATTCTTTTAAGTGATGATGTTTTTTTAAATACATAACATGATATAGCGGTTACTGAGAAGTTTACAAACAAAATATTGTGGAAAGAAATTCTTTTAAGTGATGATATTTTTTTAAATACATAACATGATATAGCGGTTACTGAGCAGTTTACAAACAAAATATTGTGGAAAGAAATTCTTTTAAGTGATAATATTTTTTTAAAATACATAACATGATATAGCGGTTACTGAGAAGTTTACAAACAAAATATTGTGGAAAGAAATTCTTTTAAGTGATGATATTTTTAAAAATACATAACATGATATAGCGGTTACTGAGAAGTTTACAAACAAAATATTGTGGAAAGAAATTCTTTTAAGTGATGATATTTTTAAAAATACATTACATGATATAGCGGTTACTGAGAAGTTTACAAACAAAATATTGTGGAAAGAAATTCTTTTAAGTGATGATATTTTTTTAAATACATAACATGATATAGCGGTTACTGAGCAGTTTACAAACAAAATATTGTGGAAAGAAATTCTTTTAAGTGATGATATTTTTTAAAATACATAACATGATATAGCGGTTACTGAGAAGTTTACAAACAAAATATTGTGGAAAGAAATTCTTTAAAGTGATAATATTTTTTTAAATACATAACATGATATAGCGGTTACTGAGAAGTTTACAAACAAAATATTGTGGAAAGAAATTCTTTTAAGTAATGATATTTTTAAAAATACATAACATGATATAGCGGTTACTGAGCAGTTTACAAACTAAATATTGTGGAAAGAAATTCTTTTAAGTAATGATATTTTTAAAAGTACATAACATGATATAGCGGTTACTGAGAAGTTTACACACAAAATATTGTGGAAGAAATTCTTTTAAGTAATGATATTTTTTAAAATACATAACATGATATAGCGGTTACTGAGAAGTTTACAAACAAAATATTGTGGAAAGAAATTCTTTTAAGTGATGATATTTTTTTAAATACATTACATGATATAGCGGTTACTGAGCAGTTTACAAACTAAATATTGTGGAAAGAAATTCTTTTAAGTGATGATATTTATTTTAAATACATAACATAATATAGCGGTTACTGAGCAGTTTACAAACAAAAAATTGTGGAAAGAAATTCTTTTAAGTGATGATATTTTTTAAAATACATAACATGATATAGCGGTTACTGAGAAGTTTACAAACAAAATATTGTGGAAGAAATTATTTTAAGTGATGATATTTTTTTTAAACACATAACATGATATAGCGGTTACTGAGAAGTTTACACACAAAATATTGTGGAAGAAAGTCATTATAATTGATATTTTTTTAAATACATATCATGATATAGCGGTTACTGAGAAGTTTATGCACAAAATATTGTGGAAGAAATTCTTTGAAGTGATAATATTTTTTAAAATACATAACATGATATAGCAGTTACTGAGAAGTTTACGCACAAAATATTGTGGAAGAAATTCTTTGAAGTAATAATATTTTTTTAAATACATAACATGATATAGCAGTTACTGAGAAGTTTACGCACAAAATATTGTGGAAGAAATTCTTTTAAGTGATGATATTTATTTTCAATACATGACATGATATAGCGGTTACTGAGAAGTTTACAAACAAAATATTGTGGAAGAAATTCTTTTAAGTAATGATATTTTTTTAAATACATAACATGATATAGCAGTTACTGAGAAGTTTACAAACAAAATATTGTGGAAGAAATTCTTTTAAGTGATGATACTTTTTTAAATACATAACATGATATAGCGGTTACTGAGAAGTTTACGCACAAAATATTGTGGAAGAAATTCTTTTAAGTGATTATATTTATTTTAAATACATAACATGATATAGCGGTTACTGAGAAGTTTACACACAAAATATTGTGGAAGAAATTCTTTTAAGTGATCATATTTTTTTAAATACATAACATGATATAGCGGTTACTGAGAAGTTTACACACAAAATATTGTGGAAGAAATTGTTTTTAGTGATGATATTTTTTTAAATACATAACATGATATAGCGGTTACTGAGAAGTTTGCACACAAAATATTGTGGAAGAAATTCTTTTAAGTGATTATACTGTTTTAAATACATAACATGATATAGCGGTTACTGAGAAGTTTACACACAACATATTGTGGAAGAAAGTCATTATAAGTGATATTTTTTTAAATACATAACATGATACAGCGGTTACTGAGAAGTTTACACACAAAATATTGTGGAAGAAATTCTTTTAAGTGATCATATTTTTAAAAATACATAACATGATATAGTGGTTACTGTGAAGTTTACACACAAAATATTGTGGAAGAAATTCTTTTTAGTGATGATATTTTTTTAAATACATAACATGATATAGCAGTTACTGAGAAGTTTACGCACAAAATATTATGGAAGAAATTCTTTTAAGTGATTATACTGTTTTAAATACATAACATGATATAGCGGTCACTGAGAAGTTTACACACAAAATATTGTGGAAGAAATTCTTTTAAGTGATGATATTTTTTTAAATACATAACATGATATAGCGGTTACTGAGAAGTTTACAAACAAAATATTGTGGAAAGAAATTCTTTTAAGTGATGATACTTTTTGAAATACATAACATGATATAGCGGTCACTGAGAAGTTTACACACAACATATTGTGGAAGAAATTCTTTGAAGTGATAATATTTTTTTAAATACATAACATGATATAGCAGTTACTGAGAAGTTTACGCACAAAATATTGTGGAAGAAATTCTTTGCAGTGATGATATTTATTTTAAATACATAACATGACATATCGGTTACTGAGAAGTTTACAAACAAAATATTGTGGAAGAAATTCTTTTAAGTAATGATATTTATTTAAATACATAACATGATATAGCGGTTACTGAGAAGTTTACGCACAAAATATTGTGGAAGAAATTCTTTTAAGTGATGATATTTATTTTAAATACATAACATGATATAGCGGTTAGTGAGAAGTTTACACACAAAATATTGTGGAAGAAATTCTTTTAAGTGATAATGTTTTTTTAAATACATAACATGATATAGCGGTTACTGAGAAGTTTACAAACAAAATATTGTGGAAGAAATTCTTTTAAGTGATTATACTGTTTTAAATACATAACATGATATAGCGGTTACTGAGAAGTTTACACACAACATATTGTGGAAGAAATTCTTTTAAGTGATGATATTTTTTAAATACATAACATGATATAGCGGTTACTGAGAAGTTTACACACAAAATATTGTGGAAGAAAGTCATTATAAGTGATATTTTTTTAAATACATAACATGATATAGCGGTTACTGAGAAGTTTATGCACAAAATATTGTGGAAGAAATTCTTTGAAGTGATAATATTTTATTAAATACATAACATGATATAGCAGTTATTGAGAAGTTTACGCACAAAATATTGTGGAAGAAATTCTTTGAAGTGATAATATTTTTTTAAATACATAACATGATATAGCAGTTACTGAGAAGTTCACGCACAAAATATTGTGGAAGAAATTCTTTTAAGTGATGATATTTATTTTCAATACATAACATGATATAGCGGTTACTGAGAAGTTTACACACAAAATATTGTGGAAGAAATTCTTTTAAGTGATGATATTTATTTTAAATACATAACATGACATAGCGGTTACTGAGAAGTTTACAAACAAAATATTGTGGAAAGAAATTCTTTTAAGTGATGATATTTATTTTAAATACATAACATGACATAGCGGTTACTGAGAAGTTTACACACAAAATATTGTGGAAGAAATTCTTTTAAGTGATGATATTTATTTTAAATACATAACATGACATAGCGGTTACTGAGAAGTTTACACACAAAATATTGTGGAAAGAAATTCTTTTAAGTGATGATACTTTTTGAAATACATAACATGATATAGCGGTTACTGAGAAGTTTACACACAAAATATTGTGGAAGAAATTCTTTTAAGTGATCATATTTTTTAAAATACATAACATGATATAGTGGTTACTGAGAAGTTTACACACAAAATATTGTGGAAGAAATTCTTTTTAGTGATGATATTTTTTAAAATACATAACATGATATAGCGGTTACTGAGAAGTTTACGCATAAAATATTGTGGAAGAAATTCTTTTAAGTGATTATACTGTTTTAAATACATAACATGATATAGCGGTTACTGAAAAGTTTATGCACAAAATATTGTGGAAGAAATTCTTTGAAGTGATAATATTTTATTAAATACATAACATGATATAGCAGTTATTGAGAAGTTTACGCACAAAATATTGTGGAAGAAATTCTTTTTAGTGATGATATTTTTTTAAATACATAACATGATATAGCGGTTACTGAGAAGTTTACACACAAAATATTGTGGAAGAAAGTCATTATAAGTGATATTTTTTTAAATACATAACATGATATAGCGGTTACTGAGAAGTTTATGCACAAAATATTGTGGAAGAAATTCTTTGAAGTGATAATATTTTTTTAAATACATAACATGATATAGCAGTTACTGAGAAGTTTATGCACAAAATATTGTGGAAGAAATTCTTTTTAGTGATGATATTTTTTTAAATACATAACATGATATAGCGGTTACTGAGAAGTTTACACACAAAATATTGTGGAAGAAAGTCATTATAAGTGATATTTTTTTGAATACATAACATGATATAGCGGTTACTGAGAAGTTTATGCACAAAATATTGTGGAAAGAAATTCTTTTAAGTGATATTTATTTTAAATACATAACATGACATAGCGGTTACTGAGAAGTTTACAAACAAAATATTGTGGAAGAAATTCTTTTAAGTGATGATATTTATTTTCAATACATAACATGATATAGCGGTTACTGAGAAGTTTACAAACAAAATATTGTGGAAGAAATTCTTTTAAGTGATGATATTTATTTTAAATACATAACATGACATAGCGGTTACTGAGAAGTTTACAAACAAAATATTGTGGAAGAAATTCTTTTAAGTAATGATATTTTTTTAAATACATAACATGATATAGCGGTTACTGAGAAGTTTACAAACAAAATATTGTGGAAGAAATTCTTTTAAGTGATGATATTTTTTTAAATACATAACATGATATAGCGGTTACTGAGAAGTTTACGCACAAAATATTGTGGAAGAAATTCTTTTAAGTGATGATATTTATTTTAAATACATAACATGATATAGCAGTTACTGAGAAGTTTACACACAAAATATTGTGGAAGAAATTCTTTTAAGTGATCATATTTATTTTAAATACATAACATGACATACCGGTTACTGAGAAGTTTACACACAAATTATTGTGGAAGAAATTCTTTTAAGTGATGATATTTTTTTAAATACATAAAATGATATAGCGGTTACTGAGAAGTTTACACACAAATTATTGTGGAAGAAATTCTTTTAAGTGATGATACTTTTTTAAATACATCACATGATATAGCGGTTACTGAGAAGTTTACAAACAAAATATTGTGGAAAGAAATTCTTTTAAGTGATGATATTTATTTTAAATACATAACATGATATAGCGGTTACTGAGCAGTTTACAAACAAAATATTGTGGAAAGAAATTCTTTTAAGTGATAATATTTTTTTAAATACATAACATGATATAACGGTTACTGAGAAGTTTACAAACAAAATATTGTGGAAAGAAATTCTTTTAAGTGATGATATTTTTTTAAATACATAACATGATATAGCGGTTACTGAGAAGTTTACACACAAAATATTGTGGAAAGAAATTCTTTTAAGTGATAATATTTTTTTAAATACATAACATGATATAGCGGTTACTGAGACGTTTACAAACAAAATATTGTGGAAAGAAATTCTTTTAAGTGATAATATTTTTTTAAATACATAACATGATATAACGGTTACTGAGAAGTTTACAAACAAAATATTGTGGAAAGAAATTCTTTTAAGTGATGATATTTTTTTAAATACATAAAATGATATAGCGGTTACTGAGAAGTTTACACACAAAATATTGTGGAAAGAAATTCTTTTAAGTGATGATATTTATTTTAAATACATAACATGATATAGCGGTTACTGAGAAGTTTACAAACAAAATATTGTGGAAAGAAATTCTTTTAAGTGATGATATTTTTTTAAATACATAAAATGATATAGCGGTTACTGAGAAGTTTACACACAAATTATTGTGGAAAGAAATTCTTTTAAGTGATGATATTTATTTTAAATACATAACATGATATAGCGGTTACTGAGAAGTTTACACACAAAATATTGTGGAAAGAAATTCTTTTAAGTGATGATATTTATTTTAAATACATAACATGATATAGCGGTTACTGAGAAGTTTACACACAAATTATTGTGGAAAGAAATTCTTTTAAGTGATGATATTTTTTTAAATACATAAAATGATATAGCGGTTACTGAGAAGTTTACAAACAAAACATTGTGGAAAGAAATTCTTTTAAGTGATGATATTTATTTTAAATACATAACATGATATAGCGGTTACTGAGAAGTTTACACACAAAATATTGTGGAAAGAAATTCTTTTAAGTGATGATATTTATTTTAAATACATAACATGATATAGCGGTTACTGAGAAGTTTACAAACAAAATATTGTGGAAAGAAATTCTTTTAAGTGATGATATTTTTTTAAATACATAAAATGATATAGCGGTTACTGAGAAGTTTACACACAAATTATTGTGGAAGAAATTCTTTTAAGTGATGATACTTTTTTAAATACATAACATGATATAGCGGTTACTAAGAAGTTTACACACAAAATATTGTGAAAGAAATTCTTTTAAGTGATGATATTTATTTTAAATACATAACATGATATAACGGTGACTGAGAAGTTTACAAACAAAATATTGTGGAAGAAATTATTTTAAGTGATGATATTTTTTTAAATACATAACATGATATAGCGGTTACTGAGCAGTTTACAAACAAAATATTGTGGAAAGAAATTCTTTTAAGTGATGATATTTTTTAAAATACATAACATGATATAGCGGTTACTGAGAAGTTTACAAACAAAATATTGTGGAAGAAATTATTTTAAGTGATGATATTTTTTTAAAATACATAACATGATATAGCGGTTACTGAGAAGTTTACAAACAAAATATTGTGGAAAGAAATTCTTTTAAGTGATAATATTTTTTTAAATACATAACATGATATAGCAGTTACTGAGCAGTTTACAAACTAAATATTGTGGAAAGAAATTCTTTTAAGTAATGATATTTTTTAAAATACATAAATTAATATAGCGGTTACTGAGAAGTTTACAAACAAAATATTGTGGAAAGAAATTCTTTTAAGTAATGATATTTTTTAAAATACATAACATGATATAGCGGTTACTGAGAAGTTTACAAACAAAATATTGTGGAAAGAAATTCTTTTAAGTGATAATATTTTTTTAAATACATAACATGATATAGCGGTTACTGAGAAGTTTACAAACAAAATATTGTGGAAAGAAATTGTTTTAAGTGATGATATTTTTTTAAATACATAACATGATATAACGGTGACTGAGAAGTTTACAAACAAAATATTGTGGAAGAAATTATTTTAAGTGATGATATTTTTTTAAAATACATAACATGATATAGCGGTTACTGAGAAGTTTACGAACAAAATATTGTGGAAGAAATTCTTTGAAGTGATGATATTTTTTTAAATACATAACATGATATAACGGTGACTGAGAAGTTTACAAACAAAATATTGTGGAAGAAATTATTTTAAGTGATGATATTTTTTTAAATACATAACATGATATAGCGGTTACTGAGAAGTTTACAAACAAAATATTGTGGAAGAAATTATTTTAAGTGATGATCTTTTTTAAAATACATAACATGATATAGCGGTTACTGAGAAGTTTACAAACTAAATATTGTGGAAAGAAATTCTTTTAAGTAATGATATTTTTTAAAATACATAACATGATATAGCGGTTACTGAGCAGTTTACAAACAAAATATTGTGGAAAGAAATTCTTTGAAGTGATAATATTTTTTTAAATACATAACATGATATAGCGGTTACTGAGAAGTTTACAAACAAAATATTGTGGAAAGAAATTCTTTTAAGTGATGATATTTTTTTAAATACATAACATGATATAGCGGTTACTGAGAAGTTTACAAACAAAATATTGTGGAAAGAAATTCTTTTAAGTGATGATATTTTTTAAAATACATAACATGATATAGCGGTTACTGAGCAGTTTACAAACAAAATATTGTGGAAAGAAATTCTTTTAAGTGATAATATTTTTTTAAATACATAACATGATATAGCAATTACTGAGAAGTTTACAAACAAAATATTGTGGAAAGAAATTCTTTTAAGTAATGATATTTTTTAAAATACATAACATGATATAGCGGTTACTGAGCAGTTTACAAACAAAATATTGTGGAAAGAAATTCTTTGAAGTGATAATATTTTTTTAAATACATAACATGATATAGCGGTTACTGAGAAGTTTACAAACAAAATATTGTGGAAAGAAATTCTTTTAAGTGATAATATTTTTTTAAATACATAACATGATATAGCGGTTACTGAGAAGTTTACAAACAAAATATTGTGGAAAGAAATTCTTTTAAGTGATGATATTTTTTAAAATACATAACATGATATAGCGGTTACTGAGCAGTTTACAAACAAAATATTGTGGAAAGAAATTCTTTTAAGTGATAATATTTTTTTAAATACATAACATGATATAGCGGTTACTGAGCAGTTTACAAACTAAATATTGTGGAAGAAATTCTTTGAAGTGATAATATTTTTTTAAATACATAACATGATATAGCGGTTACTGAGAAGTTTACAAACAAAATATTGTGGAAAGAAATTCTTTTAAGTGATGATATTTTTTAAAATACATAACATGATATAGCGGTTACTGAGAAGTTTACACACAAAATATTGTGGAAGAAATTCTTTTAAGTAATGATATTTTTTAAAATACATAACATGATATAGCGGTTACTGATAAGTTTACAAACAAAATATTGTGGAAAGAAATTCTTTTAAGTGATGATATTTTTTAAAATACATAACATGATATAGCGGTTACTGAGCAGTTTACAAACAAAATATTGTGGAAGAAATTCTTTTAAGTGATGATACTTTTTTAAATACATAACATGATATAGTGGTTACTGAGAAGTTTACAAACAAAATATTGTGGAAGAAATTCTTTGAAGTGATGATATTTTTTTTAAGTACATAACATGAGATAGTAGTTACTGAGAAGTTTACAAACAAAATATTGTGGAAGAAATTCTTTTAAGTGATGATACTTTTTTAAATACATAACATGATATAGTGGTTACTGAGAAGTTTACAAACAAAATATTGTGGAAGAAATTCTTTGAAGTGATGATATTTTTTTTAAGTACATAACATGAGATAGTAGTTACTGAGAAGTTTACAAACAAAATATTGTGGAAGAAATTCTTTTAAGTGATGATATTTTTATCAAATACATAACATGATATAGCGGTTACTGAGAAGTTTACACACAAAATATTGTGGAAGAAATTCTTTTAAGTGGAGTTTTTTTTTTTAAATACATTACATGATATAGCGGTCACTGAGATGTTTACACACAAAATATTGTGGAAGAAATTCTTTGAAGTGATAATATTTTTTTAAATACATAACATGATATAGCAGTTACTGAGAAGTTTACACACAAAATATTGTGGAAGAAATTCTTTGAAGTGATGATATTTTTTTAAATACATAACATGATATAGCGGTTACTGAGAAGTTTACACACAAAATATTGTGGAAGAAATTCTTTGAAGTGATGATATTTTTTTAAATACATAACATGATATAGCGGTAACTGAGAAGTTTACACACAAAATATTGTGGAAGAAATTCTTTTAAGTGATGATATTTTTTTAAATACATAACATGATATAGCGGTTACTGAGAAGTTTACACACAAAATATTGTGGAAGAAATTCTTTGAAGTGATGATATTTTTTTAAATACATAACATGATATAGCGGTTACTGAGAAGTTTACACAGAAAATATTGTGGAAGAAATTCTTTTAAGCGATGATACTTTTTTAAATACATAACATGATATAGGGGTTAGTGAGAAGTTTACACACAAAATATTGTGGAAGAAATTCTTTGAAGTGATGATATTTTTTTAACTACATAACATGATATAACGGTTACTGAGAAGTTTACAAACAAAAAATTGTGGAAAGAAATTCTTTTAAGTGATGATATTTTTTAAAATACATAACATGATATAGCGGTTACTGAGCAGTTTACAAACTAAATATTGTGGAAAGAAATTCTTTTAAGTGATGATATTTTTTTAAATACATAACATGATATAGCGGTTACTGAGAAGTTTACAAACAAAATATTGTGGAATAAAATTCTTTAAAGGGATGATATTTTTTTAAATACATAACATGATATAACGGTTACTGAGAAGTTTACACACAAAATGATGTGGAAGAAATTCATTTTAAGTAATGATATTTTTTGAAATACATAATATGATATAGCGGTTACTGAGAAGTTTGCGCACAAAATATTGTTGAAGAAATTCTTTAAAGTGATGATATTTTTTTAAATACATAACATGATATAACGGTTACTGAGAAGTTTACAAACAAAAAATTGTGGAAAGAAATTCTTTTAAGTGATGATATTTTTTAAAATACATAACATGATATAGCGGTTACTGAGAAGTTTACAAACAAAATATTGTGGAAAGAAATTCTTTTAAGTAATGATATTTTTTAAATACATAACATGATATAGCGGTTACTGAGAAGTTTACAAACAAAATATTGTGGAAAGAAATTCTTTTAAGTGATGATATTTTTTTAAATACATAACATGATATAGCGGTTACTGAGAAGTTTACAAACAAAATATTGTGGAAAGAAATTCTTTTAAGTAATGATATTTTTTAAAATACATAACATGATATAGCGGTTACTGAGAAGTTTACACACAAAATATTGTGGAAGAAATTCTTTGAAGTGATGATATTTTTTTAAATACATAACATGATATAGCGGTAACTGAGAAGTTTACACACAAAATATTGTGGAAGAAATTCTTTGAAGTGATGATATTTTTTTAAATACATAACATGATATAGCGGTAACTGAGAAGTTTACACAGAAAATATTGTTGAAGAAATTCTTTTAAGCGATGATACTTTTTTAAAAACATAACATGATATAGCGGTTACTGAGAAGTTTACACACAAAATATTGTGGAAGAAATTCTTTTAAGCGATGATACTTTTTTCAATACATAACATGATATAGCGGTTAGTGAGAAGTTTACACAGAAAATATTGTGGAAGAAATTCTTTTACGTAATGATTCTTTTTTAAATACATAACATGATATAGCGGTTACTGAGAAGTTTACGCACAAAATATTGTGGAAGAAATTCTTTTAAGTGATGATATTTTTTAAAATACATAACATGATATAGCTGTTACTGAGACTTTACACAGAAAATATTGTGACAGAAATTCTATGAAGTGATGATATTTTTTTAAATACATAACATGATATAGCTGTTACTGAGAAGTTTACACACAAAATATTGCGGAAGAAATTCTTTGAAGTGATAATATTTTTTTAAATACATAACATGATATAGCGGTTACTGAGAAGTTTACACACAAAATATTGTGGAAGAAATTCTTTGAAGTGATAATGTTTTTTTAAATACATAACATAATATAGTGGTTACTGAGAAGTTTACAAACAAAATATTGTGGAAGAAATTCTTTTAAGTGATAATATTTTTTTAAATACATAACATGATATAGCGGTTACTGAGAAGTTTACACACAAAATATTGTGGAAGAAATTCTTTGAAGTGATAATATTTTTTTAAATACATAACATAATATAGTGGTTACTGAGAAGTTTACAAACAAAATATTGTGGAAGAAATTCTTTTAAGTGATAATATTTTTTTAAATACATAACATGATATAGCGGTTACTGAGAAGTTTACACACAAAATATTGTGGAAGAAATTCTTTAAAGTGATAATGTTTTTTTAAAATACATAACATGATATAGCGGTTACTGAGAAGTTTACACACAAAATATTGTGGAAGAAATTCTTTTAAGTGATGATATTTATTTTCAATACATGACATGATATAGCGGTTACTGAGAAGTTTACAAACAAAATATTGTGGAAGAAATTCTTTTTAGTAATGATATTTTTTTAAATACATAACATGATATAGCGGTTACTGAGAAGTTTACAAACAAAATATTGTGGAAGAAATTCTTTTAAGTGAGTATACTTTTTTAAATACATAACATGATATAGCGGTTACTGAGAAGTTTACGCACAAAATATTGTGGAAGAAATTCTTTTAAGCGATGATATTTATTTTAAATACATAACATGATATAGCGGTTACTGAGAAGTTTACACACAAAATATTGTGGAAGAAATTCTTTTAAGTGATGATATTTTTTTAAATACATAACATGATATAGCGGTTACTCAGAAGTTTACACACAAAATATTGTGGAAGAAATTCTTTTTAGTGATGATATTTTTTTAAATACATAACATGATATAGCGGTTACTGAGAAGTTTACACACAAAATATTGTGGAAGAAATTCATTTTAAGTGATTATACTGTTTTAAATACATAACATGATATAGCGGTTACTGAGAAGTTTACACACAAAATATTGTGGAAGAAAGTCATTATAAGTGATATTTTTTTAAATACATAACATGATATAGCGGTTACTGAGAAGTTTACAAACAAAATATTGTGGAAGAAATTCTTTTAAGTGATGATATTTATTTTAAATACATAACATGACATAGCGGTTACTGAGAAGTTTACACACAAAATATTGTGGAAGAAATTCTTTTAAGTGATGATATTTTTTTAAATACATAACATGATATAGCGGTTACTGAGAAGTTTACAAACAAAATATTGTGGAAAGAAATTCTTTTAAGTGATGATACTTTTGGAAATACATAACATGATATAGCAGTTACTGAGAAGTTTACACACAAAATATTGTGGAAGAAATTCTTTTAAGTGATCATATTTTTAAAAATACATAACATGATATAGCGGTTACTGTGAAGTTTACACACAAAATATTGTGGAAGAAATTCTTTTTAGTGATGATATTTTTTTAAATACATAACATGATATAGCAGTTACTGAGAAGTTTACGCACAAAATATTGTGGAAGAAATTCTTTTAAGTGATTATACTGTTTTAAATACATAACATGATATAGCGGTCACTGAGAAGTTTACACACAACATATTGTGGAAGAAATTCTTTTAAGTGATGATATTTTTTAAATACATAACATGATATAGCGGTTACTGAGAAGTTTACACACAAAATATTGTGGAAGAAAGTCTTTGAAGTGATGATATTTTTTTAAATACATAACATGATATAGCGGTTACTGAGAAGTTTATGCACAAAATATTGTGGAAGAAATTCTTTGAAGTGATAATATTTTTTTAAATACATAACATGATATAGCAGTTACTGAGAAGTTTACACACAAAATATTGTGGAAGAAATTCTTTGAAGTGATGATATTTATTTTAAATACATAACATGACATAGCGGTTACTGAGAAGTTTACAAACAAAATATTGTGGAAGAAATTCTTTTAAGTAATGATATTTTTTTAAATACATAACATGATATAGCGGTTACTGAGAAGTTTACGCACAAAATATTGTGGAAGAAATTCTTTTAAGTGATGATATTTATTTTAAATACATAACATGATATAGCGGTTAGTGAGAAGTTTACACACAAAATATTGTGGAAGAAATTCTTTTAAGTGATGATAGTTATTTTAAATACATAACATGATATAGCGGTTACTGAGAAGTTTACAAACAAAATATTGTGGAAAGAAATTCTTTTAAGTGATGATACTTTTTCAAATACATAACATGATATAGCGGTTACTGAGAAGTTTACACACAAAATATTGTGGAAGAAATCTTTTGAAGTGATGATATTTTTTTAAATACATAACATGATATAGCGGTTACAAGGAAGTTTACGCGCAAAATATTGTGGAAGAAATTCTTTTAAGTGATGATATTTTTTTAATACATAACATGATATAGCGGTTACTGAGAAGTTTACACACAAAATATTGTGGAAGAAATTCTTTGAAGTGATGATATTTTTTTAAATACATATCATGATATAGCGGTAACTGAGAAGTTTACACACAAAATATTGTGGAAGAAATTCTTTTAAGTGATCATATTTTTTTAAATACATAACATGATATAGCGGTTACTGAGAAGTTTACACACAAAATATTGGGGAAGAAATTCTTTGAAGTGATAATGTTTTTTTTAAATACATAACATGATATAGCGGTTACTGAGCAGTTTACAAACTAAATATTGTGGAAAGAAATTCTTTTAAGTGATGATATTTTTTTAAATACATAACATGATATAGCGGTTACTGAGAAGTTTACAAACAAAATATTGTGGAATAAAATTCTTTAAAGGGATGATATTTTTTTAAATACATAACATGATATAACGGTTACTGAGAAGTTTACACACAAAATGATGTGGAAGAAATTCATTTTAAGTAATGATATTTTTTGAAATACATAATATGATATAGCGGTTACTGAGAAGTTTGCGCACAAAATATTGTTGAAGAAATTCTTTAAAGTGATGATATTTTTTTAAATACATAACATGATATAACGGTTACTGAGAAGTTTACAAACAAAAAATTGTGGAAAGAAATTCTTTTAAGTGATGATATTTTTTAAAATACATAACATGATATAGCGGTTACTGAGAAGTTTACAAACAAAATATTGTTGAAAGAAATTCTTTTAAGTAATGATATTTTTTAAATACATAACATGATATAGCGGTTACTGAGAAGTTTACAAACAAAATATTGTGGAAAGAAATTCTTTTAAGTGATGATATTTTTTTAAATACATAACATGATATAGCGGTTACTGAGAAGTTTACAAACAAAATATTGTGGAAAGAAATTCTTTTAAGTAATGATATTTTTTAAAATACATAACATGATATAGCGGTTACTGAGAAGTTTACACACAAAATATTGTGGAAGAAATTCTTTGAAGTGATGATATTTTTTTAAATACATAACATGATATAGCGGTAACTGAGAAGTTTACACACAAAATATTGTGGAAGAAATTCTTTGAAGTGATGATATTTTTTTAAATACATAACATGATATAGCGGTAACTGAGAAGTTTACACAGAAAATATTGTTGAAGAAATTCTTTTAAGCGATGATACTTTTTTAAAAACATAACATGATATAGCGGTTACTGAGAAGTTTACACACAAAATATTGTGGAAGAAATTCTTTTAAGCGATGATACTTTTTTCAATACATAACATGATATAGCGGTTAGTGAGAAGTTTACACAGAAAATATTGTGGAAGAAATTCTTTTACGTAATGATTCTTTTTTAAATACATAACATGATATAGCGGTTACTGAGAAGTTTACGCACAAAATATTGTGGAAGAAATTCTTTTAAGTGATGATATTTTTTAAAATACATAACATGATATAGCTGTTACTGAGACTTTACACAGAAAATATTGTGACAGAAATTCTATGAAGTGATGATATTTTTTTAAATACATAACATGATATAGCTGTTACTGAGAAGTTTACACACAAAATATTGTGGAAGAAATTCTTTGAAGTGATAATATTTTTTTAAATACATAACATAATATAGTGGTTACTGAGAAGTTTACAAACAAAATATTGTGGAAGAAATTCTTTTAAGTGATAATATTTTTTTAAATACATAACATGATATAGCGGTTACTGAGAAGTTTACACACAAAATATTGTGGAAGAAATTCTTTGAAGTGATAATGTTTTTTTAAAATACATAACATGATATAGCGGTTACTGAGAAGTTTACACACAAAATATTGTGGAAGAAATTCTTTTAAGTGATGATATTTATTTTCAATACATGACATGATATAGCGGTTACTGAGAAGTTTACGCACAAAATATTGTGGAAGAAATTCTTTTAAGTGATTATACTGTTTTAAATACATAACATGATATAGCGGTCACTGAGAAGTTTACACACAACATATTGTGGAAGAAATTCTTTTAAGTGATGATATTTTTTAAATACATAACATGATATAGCGGTTACTGAGAAGTTTACACACAAAATATTGTGGAAGAAAGTCTTTGAAGTGATGATATTTTTTTAAATACATAACATGATATAGCGGTTACTGAGAAGTTTATGCACAAAATATTGTGGAAGAAATTCTTTGAAGTGATAATATTTTTTTAAATACATAACATGATATAGCAGTTACTGAGAAGTTTACACACAAAATATTGTGGAAGAAATTCTTTTAAGTGATGATAGTTATTTTAAATACATAACATGATATAGCGGTTACTGAGAAGTTTACAAACAAAATATTGTGGAAAGAAATTCTTTTAAGTGATGATACTTTTTCAAATACATAACATGATATAGCGGTTACTGAGAAGTTTACACACAAAATATTGTGGAAGAAATCTTTTGAAGTGATGATATTTTTTTAAATACATAACATGATATAGCGGTTACTAGGAAGTTTACGCGCAAAATATTGTGGAAGAAATTCTTTTAAGTGATGATATTTTTTTAATACATAACATGATATAGCGGTTACTGAGAAGTTTACACACAAAATATTGTGGAAGAAATTCTTTGAAGTGATGATATTTTTTTAAATACATATCATGATATAGCGGTAACTGAGAAGTTTACACACAAAATATTGTGGAAGAAATTCTTTTAAGTGATCATATTTTTTTAAATACATAACATGATATAGCGGTTACTGAGAAGTTTACACACAAAATATTGGGGAAGAAATTCTTTGAAGTGATAATGTTTTTTTTAAATACATAACATGATATAGCGGTTACTGAGAAGTTTACACACAAAATATTGTGGAAGAAATTCTTTTAAGTGATGATATTTTTTAAATACATAACATGATATAGCGGTTACTGAGAAGTTCACAAACAAAATATTGTGGAAGAAATTCTTTTAAGTGATGATGTTTTTTAAAATACATAACATGATATAGCGGTTACTGAGAAGTTTACGCACAAAACATTGTGGAAGAAATTCTTTTAAGTGATTATACTGTTTTAAATACATAACATGATATAGCGGTTACTGTGAAGTTTACGCACAACATATTGTGGAAGAAATTCTTTTAAGTGATGATATTTTTTAAATACATAACATGATATAGCGGTTACTGAGAAGTTTACACACAAAATATTGTGGAAGAAATTCTTTTTAGTGATGATATTTTTTTAAATACATAACATGATATAGCGGTTGCTGAGAAGTTTACGCACAAAACATTGTGGAAGAAATTCTTTTAAGTGATTATACTGTTTTAAATACATAACATGATATAGCGGTTACTGTGAAGTTTACACACAACATATTGTGGAAGAAATTCTTTTAAGTGATGATATTTTTTAAATACATAACATGATATAGCGGTTACTGAGAAGTTTACACACAAAATATTGTGGAAGAAAATCATTATAATTTATATTTTTTTAAATACATATCATGATATAGCGGTTACTGAGAAGTTTATGCACAAAATATTGTGGAAGAAATTCTTTGAAGTGATAATATTTTTTAAAATACATAACATGATATAGCAGTTACTAAGAAGTTTACGCACAAAATATTGTGGAAGAAATTCTTTGAAGTGATAATATTTCTTTAAATACATAACATGATATAGCAGTTACTGAGAAGTTTACGCACAAAATATTGTGGAAGAAATTCTTTTAAGTGATGATATTTATTTTCAATACATGACATGATATAGCGGTTACTGAGAAGTTTACAAACAAAATATTGTGGAAGAAATTCTTTTAAGTAATGATATTTCTTTAAATACATAACATGATATAGCGGTTACTGAGAAGTTTACAAACAAAATATTGTGGAAGAAATTCTTTTAAGTGATTATACTGTTTTAAATACATAACATGATATAGCGGTTACTGAGAAGTTTACGCACAAAATATTGTGGAAGAAATTCTTTTAAGTGATTATATTTATTTTAAATACATAACATGATATAGCGGTTACTGAGAAGTTAACACACAAAATATTGTGGAAGAAATTCTTTTAAGTGATTATACTGTTTTAAATACATAACATGATATAGCGGTTACTGAGAAGTTTACACACAACATATTGTGGAAGAAAGTCATTATAAGTGATATTTTTTTAAATACATATCATGATACAGCGGTTACTGAGAAGTTTACACACAAAATATTGTGGAAGAAATTCTTTTAAGTGATCATATTTTTTAAAATACATAACATGATATAGCGGTTACTGTGAAGTTATCACACAAAATATTGTGGAAGAAATTCTTTTTAGTGATGATATTTTTTTAAATACATAACATGATATAGCAGTTACTGAGAAGTTTACGCACAAAATATTGTGGAAGAAATTCTTTTAAGTGATTATACTGTTTTAAATACATAACATGATATAGCGGTCACTGAGAAGTTTACACACAAAATATTGTGGAAGAAATTCTTTTAAGTGATGATATTTTTTTAAATACATAACATGATATAGCGGTTACTGAGAAGTTTACAAACAAAATATTGTGGAAAGAAATTCTTTTAAGTGATGATATTTTTTTAAATACATAACATGATATAGCGGTTACTGAGAAGTTTACACACACAATATTGTGGAAGAAATTCTTTTAAGTGATCATATTTTTTAAAATACATAACATGATATAGCGGTTACTGTGAAGTTTACACACAAAATATTGTGGAAGAAATTCTTTTTTATGATGATATTTTTTTAAATACATAACATGATATAGCAGTTACTGAGAAGTTTACGCACAAAATATTGTGGAAGAAATTCTTTTAAGTGATTATACTGTTTTAAATACATAACATGATATAGCGGTCACTGAGAAGTTTACACACAACATATTGTGGAAGAAATTCTTTGAAGTGATAATATTTTTTTAAATACATAACATGATATAGCAGTTACTGAGAAGTTTACACACAAAATATTGTGGAAGAAATTCTTTGAAGTGATGATATTTATTTTAAATACATAACATGACATAGCGGTTACTGAGAAGTTTACAAACAAAATATTGTGGAAGAAATTCTTTTAAGTGATGATACTTTTTCAAATACATAACATGATATAGCAGTTACTGAGAAGTTTACACACAAAATATTGTGGAAGAAATTCTTTTAAGTGATGATATTTTTTTAAATACATAACATGATATAGCGGTTACTGAGAAGTTTACACACACAATATTGTGGAAGAAATTCTTTTAAGTGATCATATTTTTTAAAATACATAACATGATATAGCGGTTACTGAGAAGTTTACAAACAAAATATTGTGGAAAGAAATTCTTTTAAGTGATGATACTTTTTCAAATACATAACATGATATAGCAGTTACTGAGAAGTTTACACACAAAATATTGTGGAAGAAATTCTTTTAAGTGATCATATTTTTTTTAATACATAACATGATATAGCGGTTACTGAGAAGTTTACGCACAAAATATTGTGGAAGAAATTCTTTTAAGTGATGATATTTATTTTAAATACATAACATGATATAGCGGTTAGTGAGAAGTTTACACACAAAATATTGTGGAAGAAATTCTTTTAAGTGATGATAGTTATTTTAAATACATAACATGATATAGCGGTTACTGAGAAGTTTACAAACAAAATATTGTGGAAAGAAATTCTTTTAAGTGATGATACTTTTTCAAATACATAACATGATATAGCGGTTACTGAAAAGTTTACACACAAAATATTGTGGAAGAAATTCTTTTAAGTGATGATATTTTTTTAAATACATAACATGATATAGCGGTTACTAGGAAGTTTACGCGCAAAATATTGTGGAAGAAATTCTTTTAAGTGATGATATTTTTTTAATACATAACATCATATAGCGGTTACTGAGAAGTTTACACACAAAATATTGTGGAAGAAATTCTTTGAAGTGATGATATTTTTTTAAATACATATCATGATATAGCGGTAACTGAGAAGTTTACACACAAAATATTGTGGAAGAAATTCTTTGAAGTGATCATATTTTTTTAAATACATAACATGATATAGCGGTTACTGAGAAGTTTACACACAAAATATTGGGGAAGAAATTCTTTGAAGTGATAATGTTTTTTTTAAATACATAACATGATATAGCGGTTACTGAGAAGTTTACACACAAAATATTGTGGAAGAAATTCTTTTAAGTGATGATATTTTTTAAATACATAACATGATATAGCGGTTACTGAGAAGTTTACAAACAAAATATTGTGGAAGAAATTCTTTTAAGTGATGATGTTTTTTAAAATACATAACATGATATAGCGGTTACTGAGAAGTTTACACACAAAATATTGTGGAAGAAATTCTTTTTAGTGATGATATTTTTTTAAATACATAACATGATATAGCGGTTACTGAGAAGTTTACGCACAAAACATTGTGGAAGAAATTCTTTTAAGTGATTATACTGTTTTAAATACATAACATGATATAGCGGTTACTGTGAAGTTTACACACAACATATTGTGGAAAAAATTCTTTTAAGTGATGATATTTTTTAAATACATAACATGATATAGCGGTTACTGAGAAGTTTACACACAAAATATTGTGGAAGAATATCATTATAATTTATATTTTTTTAAATACATATCATGATATAGCGGTTACTGAGAAGTTTATGCACAAAATATTGTGGAAGAAATTCTTTGAAGTGATAATATTTTTTAAAATACATAACATGATATAGCAGTTACTGAGAAGTTTACGCACAAAATATTGTGGAAGAAATTCTTTGAAGTGATAATATTTCTTTAAATACATAACATGATATAGCAGTTACTGAGAAGTTTACGCACAAAATATTGTGGAAGAAATTCTTTTAAGTGATGATATTTATTTTCAATACATGACATGATATAGCGGTTACTGAGAAGTTTACAAACAAAATATTGTGGAAGAAATTCTTTTAAGTAATGATATTTTTTTAAATACATAACATGATATAGCAGTTACTGAGAAGTTTACAAACAAAATATTGTGGAAGAAATTCTTTTAAGTGATGATACTTTTTTAAATACATAACATGATATAGCGGTTACTGAGAAGTTTACGCACAAAATATTGTGGAAGAAATTCTTTTAAGTGATTATATTTATTTTAAATACATAACATGATATAGCGGTTACTGAGAAGTTTACACACAAAATATTGTGGAAGAAATTCTTTTAAGTGATTATACTGTTTTAAATACATAACATGATATAGCGGTTACTGAGAAGTTTACACACAACATATTGTGGAAGAAAGTCATTATAAGTGATATTTTTTTAAATACATAACATGATACAGCGGTTACTGAGAAGTTTACACACAAAATATTGTGGAAGAAATTCTTTTAAGTGATCATATTTTTTAAAATACATAACATGATATAGCGGTTACTGTGAAGTTTACACACAAAATATTGTGGAAGAAATTCTTTTTAGTGATGATATTTTTTTAAATACATAACATGATATAGCAGTTACTGAGAAGTTTACGCACAAAATATTGTGGAAGAAATTCTTTTAAGTGATTATACTGTTTTAAATACATAACATGATATAGCGGTCACTGAGAAGTTTACACACAAAATATTGTGGAAGAAATTCTTTTAAGTGATGATATTTTTTTAAATACATAACATGATATAGCGGTTACTGAGAAGTTTACAAACAAAATATTGTGGAAAGAAATTCTTTTAAGTGATGATACTTTTTGAAATACATAACATGATATAGCGGTTACTGAGAAGTTTACACACAAAATATTGTGGAAGAAATTCTTTTAAGTGATCATATTTTTTAAAATACATAACATGATATAGCGGTTACTGTGAAGTTTACACACAAAATATTGTGGAAGAAATTCTTTTTAGTGATGATATTTTTTTAAATACATAACATGATATAGCAGTTACTGAGAAGTTTACGCACAAAATATTGTGGAAGAAATTCTTTTAAGTGATTATACTGTTTTAAATACATAACATGATATAGCGGTCACTGAGAAGTTTACACACAACATATTGTGGAAGAAATTCTTTGAAGTGATAATATTTTTTAAAATACATAACATGATATAGCAGTTACTGAGAAGTTTACACACAAAATATTGTGGAAGAAATTCTTTGAAGTGATGATATTTATTTTAAATACATAACATGACATAGCGGTTACTGAGAAGTTTACAAACAAAATATTGTGGAAGAAATTCTTTTAAGTGATGATATTTTTTTAAATACATAACATGATATAGCGGTTACTGAGAAGTTTACAAACAAAATATTGTGGAAAGAAATTCTTTTAAGTGATGATACTTTTTCAAATACATAACATGATATAGCAGTTACTGAGAAGTTTACACACAAAATATTGTGGAAGAAATTCTTTTAAGTGATCATATTTTTTTTAATACATAACATGATATAGCGGTTACTGAGAAGTTTACACACAAAATATTGTGGAAGAAATTCTTTTAAGTGATTATACTGTTTTAAATACATAACATGATATAGCGGTTACTCAGAAGTTTACACACAACATATTGTGGAAGAAATTCTTTTAAGTGATGATATTTTTTAAATACATAACATGATATAGCGGTTACTGAGAAGTTTACACACAAAATATTGTGGAAGAAAGTCATTATAAGTGATATTTTTTTAAATACATAATATGATATAGCAGTTACTGAGAAGTTCACGCACAAAATATTGTGGAAGAAATTCTTTGAAGTGATAATATTTTTTTAAATACATAACATGATATAGCAGTTACTGAGAAGTTCACGCACAAAATATTGTGGAAGAAATTCTTTTAAGTGATGATATTTATTTTCAATACATAACATGATATAGCGGTTACTGAGAAGTTTACAAACAAAATATTGTGGAAGAAATTCTTTAAAGTAATGATATTTTTTTAAATACATAACATGATATAGCGGTTACTGAGAAGTTTTCAAACAAAATATTGTGGAAGAAATTCTTTTAAGTGATGATATTTTTTTAAATACATAACATGATATAGTGGTTACTGAGAAGTTTACGCACAAAATATTGTGGAAGAAATTCTTTTAAGTGATGATATTTATTTTAAATACATAACATGATATAGCGGTTACTGAGAAGTTTACACACAAAATATTGTGGAAGAAATTCTTTTAAGTGATGATATTTATTTTAAATACATAACATGACATAGCGGTTACTGAGAAGTTTCCAAACAAAATATTGTGGAAGAAATTCTTTGAAGTGATGATTTTTTTTTAAATACATAACATGATATAGCGGTTACTGAGAAGTGTACACACAAAATATTGTGGAAGAAATTCTTTTAAGTGATGATATTTTTTTAAATACATAACATGATATAGCGGTTACTGAGAAGTTTCCAAACAAAATATTGTGGAAAGAAATTCTTTTAAGTGATGATACTTTTTGAAATACATAACATGATATAGCGGTTACTGAGAAGTTTACACACAAAATATTGTGGAAGAAATTCTTTTAAGTGATGATATTTTTTTAAATACATAACATGATATAGCGGTTACTGAGAAGTTTACAAACAAAATATTGTGGAAAGAAATTCTTTTAAGTGATGATACTTTTTGAAATACATAACATGATATAGCGGTTACTGAGAAGTTTACACACAAAATATTGTGGAAGAAATTCTTTTAAGTGATCATATTTTTTAAAATACGTAACATGATATAGCGGTTACTGAGAAGTTTACACACAAAATATTGTAGAAGAAATTCGTTTTAGTGATGATATTTTTTTAAATACATAACATGATATAGCGGTTACTGAGAAGTTTACGCACAAAATATTGTGGAAGAAATTCTTTTAAGTGATTATACTGTTTTAAATACATAACATGATATAGCGGTTACTGAGAAGTTTATGCACAAAATATTGTGGAAGAAATTCTTTGAAGTGATAATATTTTTTTAAATACATAACATGATATAGCGGTAACTGAGAAGTTTACAAACAAAATATTGTGGAAAGAAATTCTTTTAAGTGATTATATTTTATTAAATACATACCATGATATAGCAGTTATTGAGAAGTTTACGCACAAAATATTGTGGAAGAAATTCTTTTTAGTGATGATATTTTTTTAAATACATAACATGATATAGCGGTTACTGAGAAGTTTACAAACAAAATATTGTGGAAGAAATTCTTTTAAGTAATGATATTTTTTTAAATACATAACATGATATAGCGGTGTAGTAACAAAGATAATTGATGCCTGTCTCCCCCTTGGAGTAATAATGGAATGTTCTACATTCGTGTATATTAAGAGTGAATGTTAAAACACTATTTGTCTAGCTAAGCAACAAATGGTTAAATAAAGCTTATCCTTAAGTTATATTCGGCGTCCAGTTTTTATTACAATTTATTTAACCATTCGTTATGGAACGTTACTTGAAACCCGATCGTCTAGACCTTGATACGGCCGACTCGGAATCTACTGACAAATGGCGGCATTGGAGAAAAATGTTCGAAGGATTCCTTACAGCTCTACAGTTATCTTCAAACGCGGCTGTAACAGGTACTGAGAAATATACCCTTCTTTTACATCATGTCTCTACTGCTATTTATAGAAATTTATCTGAATGTGAAAATTATGAAACTGCGGTGGACATTTTAGAAGCCATGTTTGTCAAGAAAAAAAATACTATTTTTGCTAGACATTTACTTGCTACCCGGCGTCAACAACCAGAAGAAAGCCTTGAACAATACCTTCAGATTCTAAAGACGTTAAGTCGCGAGTGTGAATTTACAGCCTTAACTGCGAACCAAGCGAGAGATGTTTTTATCAGGGACGCATTTATTAATGGAATACAGTCCAACCAAATAAGACAAAGACTACTAGAGAATAAAAACCTAGACTTACCAACAGCTTATGAACAAGCTCTAACGTTGGACATGGCACAGAAGCAGTCTGTCTTCTATTTACAACCCGATATTTTGGGAGCTGCTATCGTAGCCCCTCCTCTGCATGTTCAAAATTCTTCCATTGTCCAAGATGCTGCCACCCCCCTTTCTAACGATCACGAACAACTTATCACTGCCGCCTCAGCTGGATCCACATGCTACTTTTGTGGCCTTCGTATACATGCTCGTTCGTCCTGCCCGGCTCGAGATGTTAGATGCCACAAGTGTGATAAGCAGGGACATTTTTCGAAAGTTTGCCGGTCAGCTTCTCAAAAAAAACGTTCGGCTACTCTTGCTACTGTAGCACCAATTACAATATCAGCTGCATTCCCCGGCTGCCTCTCAAAAACAATCGTGAGGGTAAAAATCAATGGATTGACTATTCATGCGCTTATTGATACAGGCAGTTCCGAAAGTTTTATTAATGCCAGTATTGTAAAAGCAAATAAATGGGAAATATTTCCTTGTTCCAACCAAATATCAATGGCAAATTCATCTTTATCGTCCCATGTAATTGGATATTGCATGGTTAACCTGAAACTAAAAGGAAACTCCTATCAAGGGATCAAATTATCAGTAATGAAAAACCTCTGCTGCGAAGTGATTTTGGGTCACAATTTTCTAAAACAACATTCATGCGTTGAAATTCCTTTTGGTGGCCCCAAGCCAGTCCTAAGCGTATGTGGACTAGCAGCTGTCAAAGTGCGGCACCCGTCACTTTTTACAAACTTAACTCCTGACTGCAAACCAATAGCAATAAAATCAAGACGCTATTCAGAAACGGACAAACAGTTCATAGCAGCAGAAGTAACAAAACTACTTAAGGAAGGAATTATAGAGCCAAGTGAATCTCCATGGCGAGCACAGGTCCTCGTAACAGCCACTGAAAATCACAAGAAAAGGATGGTCATTGACTATTCCCAGACCATCAACAGATACACATTACTCGATGCCTATCCACTGCCTCGTATTGACGAAATGATTTCTAATATTGCAAAATATCACACTTTCAGTACTTTAGATCTCAGAAGTGCCTACCATCAGGTACCTATCAAGCCAGAGGATAAGCCCTACACGGCATTCGAGGCCTGCGGTCGCCTATATCAGTTCTGCCGAATTCCTTTTGGGATAACAAATGGTGTGGCTAGCTTCCAGAGGGTAATAGATGAAATAATCTCCAATGAAAAATTGAAGGGTACTGTTGCATATATAGACAATGTCACAGTATGCGGACATAACCAAGCTGAACATGACCACAACCTTAAACGATTCATGGCTGCCGTCAAGAAATATAATCTGACTTTGAACAGTGAAAAATGTTCCTAGAACTTGAAAAGCATCAAATTATTGGGATACATTGTCAAAAATGGCACCATGACGCCGGATCCCGAGCGACTGAAACCGCTAATGGAATTACCAATCCCTGGAAACATGCCCTCTTTACGACGAGCCCTCGGTATGTTTGCTCACTACTCCCAATGGGTTGCGTCTTTTTCAGAAAAAATACACCCATTGACACAAGTATCTACTTTTCCGTTGTCCTGTTCCGCCATCAGAGCATTTCAAAACATGAAAAGGAACATTGCTCAGTCTGCCATTTCTGCTGTGGATCCTTTTATCCCTCTATTAGTTGAGACGGATGCCTCCGACTGTGCGATAGCTGCCTCACTGAGACAATCCGGTCGTCCTGTAGCTTTTTTTTCAAGAACACTTTCGAAATCCGAGCGACGACACTCTGCAATAGAAAAAGAAGCATACGCCATAGTTGAGGCATTACGAAAATGGAGGCATTACTTAATCGGCCGACATTTTGAATTAATCACTGACCAAAAGTCGGTCTCGTTTATGTTTAACCCAAAAACAACGAGTAAAATAAAAAACGAGAAAATAGCGAGATGGAGAATGGAGCTTTCTTGCTACTCCTTTGACGTCACTTACCGCCCTGGTAAGGAGAATGCCGCGGTCGACGCGCTTTCAAGGGTGTGTGGCCTGGTAACTGGCTCAGATGATCTTCAGTATATACACAGGGAATTGTGTCACCCAGGTATCACAAGAATGATTCACGTAGTCAGGAGCAGAAACTTGCCATATTCTGTTGAAGACGTAAAAAGAATTACGAACTCTTGTCGGATATGCGCAGAAAATAAGCCCAGGTTCTACAAACCTCCTCCAGCAACACTCATTAAGGCCACACAGCCTTTTGAAAGACTTAACCTGGATTTTAAGGGCCCTTTACCCTCTAAAACTAAAAATAAATACATGCTCACAATAATAGACGAGTACTCAAGATTTCCGTTCGTCATCCCCTGCCCAGACGTAACGGCTGCAACAGTAATTCAAGGCCTCTGCTCCATTTTTGCCGTTTTTGGAGTGCCTGCATATATACATTCAGATCGTGGGTCTGCTTTTATGTCGGACGAACTCAAGCAGTTTCTGCATGAACGAAGAGTAGCTGTAAGTAGAACAACTCCTCACAATCCTCAAGGAAACGGACAGTGCGAAAGATACAATGGTATAATATGGAAGACAGTACAGTTGGCGGCAGCAAATCGCAATAGTCCGATCTCCGATTGGGAAAGTCTCATCCCCATGGCCTTATACGCTATTAGGACTCTATTATGTACAGCGACAAACGCTACCCCACATGAGAGATTCTTCTCGTTCCCACGACGAAGCTCAGCAGGCACATCACTTCCCTCGTGGCTTGCACAACCTGGCACAGTTTTATTAAAACGTCATGTTCGTCATAGTAAACATGACCCATTGGTAAGCGAGGTACAATTAATCGAAGCGAACCCTCAGTATGCACTGGTCAGAAATTCAGAAGGAAGGCAATCTACTGTCTCCTTAAGGGATCTAGCCCCAGCAGGAAATGTATATGAACGTAGAACTGCTTCAGATGGATATAGAGCTCCGGTTCGTGGAACAAGTCCGACCCTCTTAGGTGATCGTGTGCCAGATACGTCAAGTTCAGAGTCCCAACAAAACGAATCTGAATATACTAACAGAGTCGTCTCTGACTCTAGTTCGGACGACAGATGGGTACCACGAAAGCGGTTTCACCCAATATCTGAGACAGATACTCAATCTTCAGACACCAAGCGACCGAAGCGCCGTAGAAAACGAGAGCGATTTGGAGCAAGATATTTTAGCCCTAAACCAGCCACACAAGACAGTCCCGAAACGTCGTCAGGTCCCGAGGAGCCTAGATTAGAAATGGATGTCGGGCACGAACAACCAAGACGCCCTCAAAGAACCCGCAGGAGGCCAGGTCGATGGGATGATTTTGTTCCCTACGAATAAGAAGATAGATGGGGGAGAATGTAGTAACAAAGATAATTGATGCCTGTCTCCCCCTTGGAGTAATAATGGAATGTTCTACATTCGTGTATATTAAGAGTGAATGTTAAAACACTATTTGTCTAGCTAAGCAACAAATGGTTAAATAAAGCTTATCCTTAAGTTATATTCGGCGTCCAGTTTTTATTACAAGCGGTTACTGAGAAGTTCACGCACAAAATATTGTTGAAGGAATTCTTTTAAGTGATGATATTTTTTTAAATACATAACATGATATAGCGGTTACTGAGAAGTTTACAAACAAAATATTGTGGAAAGAAATTCTTTTAAGTGATAATATTTTTTTAAAATACATAACATGATATAGCGGTTAGTGAGCAGTTTACACACAAAATATTGTGGAAGAAATTCTTTTAAGTGATAATATTTTTTTAAATACATAACATGATATAGCGGTTACTGAGAAGTTTACAAACGAAATATTGTTGAAGGAATTCTTTTAAGTGATGATATTTTTTTAAATACATAACATGATATAGCGGTTACTGAGAAGTTTACACACAAAATATTGTGGAAGAAATTCTTTTAAGTGATAATATTTTTTTAAATACATAACATGATATAGCGTTTACTGAGAAGTTTACGCACAAAATATTGTGGAAGAAATTCTTTTAAGT
Organism: Sepiola atlantica; assembly: GCA_963556195.1. NCBI lineage: Eukaryota > Metazoa > Mollusca > Cephalopoda > Sepiida > Sepiolidae > Sepiola > Sepiola atlantica. The sequence goes on along the minus strand of OY744549.1, from coordinate 65,171,965 downwards.
GATGATATTTATTTTAAATACATAACATGATATAGCGGTTACTGAGAAGTTTACGCACAAAATATTGTGGAAGAAATATTTTTGAGTGATGATATTTTTTTAAATACATAACATGATATAGCGGTTACTGAGAAGTTTACGCACAAAATATTGTGGAAGAAATTCTTTTAAGTGATGATATTTATTTTAAATACATAACATGATATAGCGGTTACTGAGAAGTTTACACACAAATTATTGTGGAAGAAATTCTTTTAATCTGAAAAAGACAGCAGTAGGTTGATGGATCACGGTTGAGGTCAATTTAGTAGTAAAGTTATAAAGATTATATAAACAATATAAAAATGCTTTTCCGCACACCTGCACCGTTACACCATCTTAACACAGTGCACATCAAGCCATAATATGGGATTTTAAAAACATCTCCGCCAATATCAAAAATGTATCTTTTTTATAGAAATAAAAGATTCATTAAAAGAGACTAACTTCTTGGCATTCGAACTGAGAGCAAAGTGTAGTATCTGTTTTGTCCTTGATCGGAAGAAGGGAGACTTCTTGATTAAGGCAATTTTTACTTCTGTTCCATCAAGTGTCCCCCTTTTGGGGGAGCTGTGTATCTTCAGCATATAAACCGACCTACTGTCTAACTTAGCTCTTGTAGGAAGGGGGTTACATGTAATGGTAGTAAGATGAAACTGGTACAAGCTTTAGGTCGATGTAGAACCTGCATAGTAGTAAAGTCATAAAGATTAAGTAAACAATCCGTGTGAAAAAAAAGGAACTCTTTTAAGCAGACCTGCACCCTTGTACCATCCTTGCACATGGATGAGATGATATTCTCCTGATTGACTTAACACAACTCAACTAATTCATCAAGCAATGATATCGGATTTTAAAAACATCTCTGCCAAAATTATAAATGTATCTTTTTTATAGAAATAAAAGATTCATTAAAAAAGACCAACTTCGAACTAAGAGCAAAGTTTTGTCCTTCATCGGAAGAAGGGAGACTTCTTGATTAAGGCAATTTTTACTTCTGTTCCATCAAGTGTCCCCCTTTTGGGGAGCTGTGTATCTTCAGCATATAAACCGACCTACTGTCTAACTTAGCTATTGTAGGTAACATTTAATGATGAAACTGGTACAATTTTAAAGCTAAATGCTTTAAGGTTTTTGTAATGCTGATGATTTTTTTATATCTTTTCAGTGACGTTTACTCAACCAACAACTGAATCATTGGCACGTGTTCAATGTGCGTTTGCACAAAATTCCGAAAAGAGGCCATGTTCAAGAAAGCTGTCTATGGACCATTCTTCTTTGAAAGAGAAACAAAAGAACGAAAACTGATTAACACAAAGAAATACATGCCTAGACCGTCCAATCCATCTATGGTCAGGTACTGTTTAACCCTGAGGTTCCAATGCGGTTGCACCCAATCCTGTTGGAAAATGAAGTCGTCAGACTCTTCCTTACTCAACTTATCCATTAACCAGTTTTTCAGCATGTTGAGGTACGTGTCGCCATTGGCTGTTGCTTTTTTTTGTGCGAAATGTACATTGAATACGGGTTCATGATTCAGTTTTTGAAAATTCAAGGATGCAAAACGCCTTTTTCTGGTTGATTGAACTGGGCCTGAAAAGATATGAAAACATCATCAGCATTACAAAAAACTTAATGAATGTAGCTTTAAAATGCTACCAGTTCTATCTTACTACGATTCATAGTCCAGCAGATATGAGGACTTGAAATGCGCCCAAGACTTTTGGAACATGCGTATATTTTTCATATATTTTATTAACTAAAAACTTTGGTTCGTTTACAGGATCAAAACTAAAAGGATTATATAAATATAAATAAACCTAAATAAATAAATATAACTAAAAGGATTATATATACAGAATGGAAAAGTTAACATTTTGAAGGAAATAGAAAGTAAATTTCAGAAAGATTACCTTACAAGTTTATAGTACAAATTGACACAATGCATAAAACTTGTGAAGTGTTCAACTCTTATGATTTAAAATTGCTCAAATTCAGAAATGCATAAAACTTGTGAAGTGTTCAACTCTTATCATTTAAAATTCCTCAAATTCAGAAATGCATAAAACTTGTGAAGTGTTCAACTCTTATGATTTAAAATTCCTCAAATTCAGAAATGCATAAAACTTGTGAAGTGTTCAACTCTTATCATTTAAAATTCCTCAAATTCAGAAATTCACTGGAGCAAATATTAATTCTTCAGAAGTGTGTGGCTCAGGATTTCTGAGATATCGCCATTAAAAATGGACGTGCGTGACGACACTCAAGTAAAGCCTTATCCTTGTGAAGTGTGTGGGTCAGGATTTCCATATAGATCAAAGTTAAAAATGCATATGCGAAGCCATACCGGTGAAAAACCTTATGTGTGTGAAGTATGCCACTCAGCATTTTCAGGAAAATTGAATTTAAAAAGACACATGCAAACCCATGCTAGTGAAAAACCTTATCGTTGTGATGTGTGCGACGTAGCATATACACAGAAATTCCAATTAAAAAGTCACATGTATACACACATTGGTGAAAAACCTTATGTTTGTGAAGTGTGTGGTTCAGCATTTTCAGTAAGAGCAACGTTAAAAATGCATATGCGAACTCACACTGGTGAAAAACCTTATAATTGTCAAGTGTGTGGCTCAGCATTCTCAGCAAAAGGGGATTTAAAAGTACACATGCGAATCCACACTGGCGAAAAACCTTATTCTTGTGAAGTGTGCGATTTAGCATATGCAGTAAAATCGCAATTAAAAATACACATGTACACACACACTGGTGAAAAACCTTACGCTTGTGAAGTGTGTGGTTCAGCATTTACAGTAAGAGCAACGTTAAAAAAGCATATGCGAACTCACACTGGTGAAAAACCTTATAATTGTGAAGTATGTGGCTCAGCATTTTCAGCAAAAGGGGACATAAAAATACACATGCGAACCCACACTGGCGAAAAACCTTATCCTTGTGAAGTGTGCGACTTAGCATATGCAGTGAAATCCCAATTGAAGAGACACATATACATACACACTGGTCAAAAACCTTATAATTGTGAATTGTGTCGCTCAGCATTTTCAGCAAAAGGTGATTTAAATAGACACATGCGGATCCACAAACTTTAATGGAATATTCAAATATCTATTTATCCTATATAGAGATCACGTGTCAGGCCCAAGAACGAGCCTTTTGATTTCTGAGAACTTTTACTGAAGTAAAAAAAAATTACAATTAAAACAACTAAATAAAAACCTTTAAAAATACTCAAACAGAATCTTTGGAAGACCGAGTTGCAGCGAAATGCAGATAGAAGCCACAAAAGGGAAAACGTCTATCCTAAAAATAGCTTTTGGAGATAAATTTAAATCATAAAATCAAATGTTAATTCCAGGAGAGAGCCATCTTGATGTCTTCGAACAAATTCAAGTATAATAATATATATGGGCTGCAGAAACATTTTTAAATAGTGGAATTATGGAAAAAGCCTCAGCAGAAGATATTTGTACTGTTGAGAAATTCTAAAATGGTGGAATCATGGAAAAAGATTGTGAGAGTTCCTGCATGTATGCAGAAGAGATTTGAGCTGTGGAGAAGTGTTAAAATGCTAGAATTATGAAAAAAGTTTCTGGGAGAGTTCCTCAAGTGTGCAGAAGATATTGGTGCTGTTGAGAAATTCTAAAATGGTGGAATTATGGAAAAAGCCCCGGTGAGAGTTCCTGCATGTAAGCAAAAGATATTGGTGCTGTTGAGAAATTCTAAAATAGTGGAATTATGGAAAAAGCCCCTGTGAGAGTTCCTGCGTGTAAGCAGAAGATATTGGTGCTGTTGAGAAATTCTAAAATGGTGGAATTATAAAAAAAGCCCCTGCAAGTTTACAGAATATATTTGGGAAGTTGAGAAATTGTTAAAATAGTAGAAATAGCGAAAGAAAATTTCAAAAATTGTTCTTGCCTGGAGCATTCATGTCAGAAGTGTAGACATAAAAATATATTTACTATGGAATTATTTTAATTGGGAAGAGATGTGTTTCCATGTCATGAGGATGTGTGTAGAACTGCAAATGTGAGTTGTCCTCCTTCTGTTTGTGCAAACGATTGAATGAGGAAGAATCGATAAATGATGAATTGTACATTCGGCTTATAAAAGAGCATATAAAGAGAAATGATCTAGGAATTTGGAAGTTTCAGATCAGATAATAATAGTAATAATTACTAATTATAGTAGTAATAAATAATTATAGTATAGTAATATAAATAATTATAGTACTAATAAATATTTATATTATAGTAATAATTAATAATTATAGTATAGTACTAATAAATAATTATAGTATAGTAATAATAAATTATTATAGTACTAATAAATAATTATAGTATTGTAATAATAAATAAGTATAGTAATAATAAATAATTATAGTATTGTAATAATAAATAATTATAGTATTGTAATAATAAATAATTATAGTATAGTAATAATAAATTATTATAGTATAGTAATAATAAATAATTATAGTATTGTAATAATAAATAAGTATAGTAATAATAAATAATTATAGTATTGTAATAATAAATAAGTATAGTATTGTAATAATAAATAATTATAGTATTGTAATAATAAATAATTATAGTATAGTTATAATAAATTATTATAGTATAGTAATAATAAATAATTATAGTATAGTTCTAAAAAATTATAATATAGTTCTAATAGATAATCATAGTATAGTACTAATAAATAATTATAGTATAGTAATAATAAATAATTATAGTATAGTAATAATAAATAATTATAGTACTAATAAATAATTATAGTATTGTAATAATAAATAAGTATAGTAATAATAAATAATTATAGTATAGTACTAATAAATAATAATAGTATAGTAATAATAAATAATTATAGTATAGTAATAATAAATAATTATAGTATTGTAATAATAAATAATTATAGTATTGTAATAATAAATAAGTATAGTATAGTAATAATAAATAATTATAGTAATAATAAATAATTATAGTATAGTAATAATAAATAATTATAGTATAGTAATAATAAATAATTATAGTATTGTAATAATAAATAATTATAGTATTGTAATAATAAATAATAATAGTATAGTAATAATAAATAATTATAGTATAGTAATAATAAATAATTATAGTAATAATAAATAATAATAGTATAGTAATAATAAATAATTATAGTATTGTAATAATAATAGTATAGTAATAATAAATAATTATAGTATAGTAATAATAAATAATTATAGTATTGTAATAATAAATAATTATAGTATTGTAATAATAAATAATAATAGTATAGTAATAATAAATAATTATAGTATAGTAATAATAAATAATTATAGTATAGTAATAATAAATAATTATAGTATTGTAATAATAAATAATTATAGTATAGTAATAATAAATAATTTAGTATTGTAATAATAAATAATTATAGTATTGTAATAATAAATAAGTATAGTATAGTAATAATAAATAATTATAGTAATAATAAATAATTATAGTATAGTAATAATAAATAATTATAGTATAGTAATAATAAATAATTATAGTAATAATAAATAATTATAGTATAGTAATAATAAATAATTATAGTATTGTAATAATAAATAATAATAGTATAGTAATAATAAATAATTATAGTATAGTAATAATAAATAATTATAGTATAGTAATAATAAATAATAGTATTGTAATAATAAATAATTATAGTAATAATAAATAATTATAGTAATAATAAATAATTATAGTATAGTAATAATAAATAATTATAGTATAGTAATAATAAATGATTATAGTATTGTAATAATAAATAATTATAGTATAGTAATAATAAATAATAGTATTGTAATAATAAATAATTATAGTATTGTAATAATAAATAATTATAGTATAGTAATAATAAATAATTATAGTATTGTAATAATAAATAATTATAGTAATAATAAATAATTATAGTATTGTAATAATAAATAATTATAGTATAGTAATAATAAATAATTATAGTATAGTAATAATAAATGATTATAGTATTGTAATAATAAATAATTATAGTATAGTAATAATAAATAATAGTATTGTAATAATAAATAATTATAGTATTGTAATAATAAATAATTATAGTATAGTAATAATAAATAATTATAGTATTGTAATAATAAATAATTATAGTAATAATAAATAATTATAGTATTGTAATAATAAATAATTATAGTATAGTAATAATAAATAATTATAGTATTGTAATAATAAATAATTATAGTATAGTAATAATAAATAATTATAGTATTGTAATAATAAATAATTATAGTAATAATAAATAATTATAGTATAGTAATAATAAATAATTATAGTATAGTAATAATAAATGATTATAGTATTGTAATAATAAATAATTATAGTATTGTAATAATAAATAATTATAGTAATAATAAATAATTATAGTATTGTAATAATAAATAATTATAGTATTGTAATAATAAATAATTATAGTAATAATAAATAATAATAGTATTGTAATAATAAATAATTATAGTATAGTAATAATAAATAATTATAGTATTGTAATAATAAATAATTATAGTATAGTAATAATAAATAATTATAGTATTGTAATAATAAATAATTATAGTAATAATAAATAATTATAGTATAGTAATAATAAATAATTATAGTATAGTAATAATAAATGATTATAGTATTGTAATAATAAATAATTATAGTATTGTAATAATAAATAATTATAGTAATAATAAATGATTATAGTATTGTAATAATAAATAATTATAGTATTGTAATAATAAATAATTATAGTAATAATAAATAATTATAGTATTGTAATAATAAATAATTATAGTATAGTAATAATAAATAATTATAGTATTGTAATAATAAATAATAGTATTGTAATAATAAATAATTATAGTATAGTAATAATAAATAATTATAGTATTGTAATAATAAATAATTATAGTATTGTAATAATAAATAATTATAGTATTGTAATAATAAATAATTATAGTATAGTAATAATAAATAATTATAGTATTGTAATAATAAATAATAGTATTGTAATAATAAATAATTATAGTATTGTAATAATAAATAATTATAGTATAGTAATAATAAATAATAGTATTGTAATAATAAATAATTATAGTATTGTAATAATAAATAATTATAGTATAGTAATAATAAATAATTATAGTATTGTAATAATAAATAATTATAGTATAGTAATAATAAATAATTATAGTATTGTAATAATAAATAATTATAGTATAGTAATAATAAATAATAGTATTGTAATAATAAATAATTATAGTATTGTAATAATAAATAATTATAGTATAGTAATAATAAATAATTATAGTATTGTAATAATAAATAATTATAGTATAGTAATAATAAATAATTATAGTATTGTAATAATAAATAATTATAGTATAGTAATAATAAATAATTATAGTATTGTAATAATAAATAATTATAGTATTGTAATAATAAATAATTATAGTATAGTAATAATAAATAATAGTATTGTAATAATAAATAATTATAGTATTGTAATAATAAATAATTATAGTATTGTAATAATAAATAATTATAGTATAGTAATAATAAATAATTATAGTATTGTAATAATAAATAATTATAGTATTGTAATAATAAATAATTATAGTATAGTAATAATAAATAATAGTATTGTAATAATAAATAATTATAGTATTGTAATAATAAATAATTATAGTATAGTAATAATAAATAATTATAGTATTGTAATAATAAATAATTATAGTATAGTAATAATAAATAATTATAGTATTGTAATAATAAATAATTATAGTATAGTAATAATAAATAATAGTATTGTAATAATAAATAATTATAGTATTGTAATAATAAATAATTATAGTATAGTAATAATAAATAATTATAGTATTGTAATAATAAATAATTATAGTATAGTAATAATAAATAATTATAGTATTGTAATAATAAATAATTATAGTATTGTAATAATAAATAATTATAGTATTGTAATAATAAATAATTATAGTATAGTAATAATAAATAATAGTATTGTAATAATAAATAATTATAGTATTGTAATAATAAATAATTATAGTATAGTAATAATAAATAATTATAGTATTGTAATAATAAATAATTATAGTATAGTAATAATAAATAATTATAGTATTGTAATAATAAATAATTATAGTATTGTAATAATAAATAATTATAGTATAGTAATAATAAATAATTATAGTATAGTAATAATAAATAATAGTATTGTAATAATAAATAATTATAGTATTGTAATAATAAATAATTATAGTATTGTAATAATAAATAATTATAGTATTGTAATAATAAATAATTATAGTATAGTAATAATAAATAATAGTATTGTAATAATAAATAATTATAGTATTTTAATAATAAATAATTATAGTATAGTAATAATAAATAATTATAGTATAGTAATAATAAATAATTATAGTAATAATAAATAATAGTATTGTAATAATAAATAATTATAGTATTGTAATAATAAATAATTATAGTATAGTAATAATAAATAATAGTATTGTAATAATAAATAATTATAGTATAGTAATAATAAATAATAGTATTGTAATAATAAATAATTATAGTATTGTAATAATAAATAATTATAGTATTGTAATAATAAATAATTATAGTATAGTAATAATAAATAATAGTATTGTAATAATAAATAATTATAGTATTGTAATAATAAATAATTATAGTATAGTAATAATAAATAATAGTATTGTAATAATAAATAATTATAGTATAGTAATAATAAATAATTATAGTATAGTAATAATAAATAATTATAGTAATAATAAATAATTATAGTATAGTAATAATAAATAATTATAGTATAGTAATAATAAATAATAGTATTGTAATAATAAATAATTATAGTATAGTAATAATAAATAATAGTATTGTAATAATAAATAATTATAGTATTGTAATAATAAATAATTATAGTAATAATAAATAATTATAGTATTGTAATAATAAATAATTATAGTATTGTAATAATAAATAATTATAGTATAGTAATAATAAATAATAGTATTGTAATAATAAATAATTATAGTATTGTAATAATAAATAATTATAGTATAGTAATAATAAATAATTATAGTATTGTAATAATAAATAATTATAGTATTGTAATAATAAATAATTATAGTATTGTAATAATAAATAATTATAGTATAGTAATAATAAATAATAGTATTGTAATAATAAATAATTATAGTATTGTAATAATAAATAATTATAGTATAGTAATAATAAATAATAGTATTGTAATAATAAATAATTATAGTATTGTAATAATAAATAATTATAGTATTGTAATAATAAATAATTATAGTATAGTAATAATAAATAATAGTATTGTAATAATAAATAATTATAGTATTGTAATAATAAATAATTATAGTATAGTAATAATAAATAATAGTATTGTAATAATAAATAATTATAGTATTGTAATAATAAATAATAGTATTGTAATAATAAATAATTATAGTATTGTAATAATAAATAATTATAGTATAGTAATAATAAATAATTATAGTATTGTAATAATAAATAATTATAGTATTGTAATAATAAATAATTATAGTATTGTAATAATAAATAATTATAGTATAGTAATAATAAATCATTATAGTATTGTAATAATAAATCATTATAGTATTGTAATAATAAATAATTATAGTATAGTAATAATAAATAATTATAGTATAGTAATAATAAATCATTATAGTATTGTAATAATAAATAATTATAGTATAGTAATAATAAATAATAGTATTGTAATAATAAATAATTATAGTATTGTAATAATAAATAATTATAGTAATAATAAATAATTATAGTATTGTAATAATAAATAATTATAGTATAGTAATAATAAATAATTATAGTATAGTAATAATAAATGATTATAGTATTGTAATAATAAATAATTATAGTATTGTAATAATAAATAATTATAGTAATAATAAATAATTATAGTATTGTAATAATAAATAATTATAGTATTGTAATAATAAATAATTATAGTATAGTAATAATAAATAATTATAGTAATAATAAATAATTATAGTAATAATAAATAATTATAGTATTGTAATAATAAATAATTATAGTATTGTAATAATAAATAATTATAGTATTGTAATAATAAATAATAGTATTGTAATAATAAATAATTATAGTAATAATAAATAATTATAGTATTGTAATAATAAATAATTATAGTAATAATAAATAATTATAGTATTGTAATAATAAATAATTATAGTATTGTAATAATAAATAATTATAGTATTGTAATAATAAATAATTATAGTATTGTAATAATAAATAAGTATAGTATAGTAATAATAAATAATTATAGTATAGTAATAATAAATAATTATAGTATTGTAATAATAAATAATTATAGTAATAATAAATAATTATAGTATTGTAATAATAAATAATTATAGTATAGTAATAATGAATAATTATAGTATAGTAATAATAAATAATTATAGTATTGTAATAATAAATAATTGTAGTATAGTAATAATAAATAATTATAGTATTGTAATAATAAATAATTATAGTATAGTAATAATAAATAATTATAGTATTGTAATAATAAATAATTATAGTATAGTAATAATAAATAATTATAGTATTGTAATAATAAATAATTATAGTATTGTAATAATAAATAATTATAGTATAGTAATAATGAATAATTATAGTATAGTAATAATAAATAATTATAGTATTGTAATAATAAATAATTATAGTATAGTAATAATAAATAATTATAGTATTGTAATAATAAATAATTATAGTATAGTAATAATAAATAATTATAGTATTGTAATAATAAATAATTATAGTATAGTAATAATAAATAATTATAGTATTGTAATAATAAATAATTATAGTATTGTAATAATAAATAATTATAGTATTGTAATAATAAATAATAGTATTGTAATAATAAATAATTATAGTATAGTAATAATAAATAATAGTATTGTAATAATAAATAATTATAGTATTGTAATAATAAATAATTATAGTATTGTAATAATAAATAATTATAGTATAGTAATAATAAATAATTATAGTATAGTAATAATAAATCATTATAGTATTGTAATAATAAATAATTATAGTATAGTAATAATAAATAATAGTATTGTAATAATAAATAATTATAGTATAGTAATAATAAATAATTATAGTATTGTAATAATAAATAATTATAGTAATAATAAATAATTATAGTATTGTAATAATAAATAATTATAGTATAGTAATAATAAATAATTATAGTATAGTAATAATAAATGATTATAGTATTGTAATAATAAATAATTATAGTATTGTAATAATAAATAATTATAGTAATAATAAATAATTATAGTATTGTAATAATAAATAATTATAGTATAGTAATAATAAATAATTATAGTAATAATAAATAATTATAGTAATAATAAATAATTATAGTATTGTAATAATAAATAATTATAGTATTGTAATAATAAATAATTATAGTATTGTAATAATAAATAATAGTATTGTAATAATAAATAATTATAGTATAGTAATAATAAATAATTATAGTATTGTAATAATAAATAATAGTATTGTAATAATAAATAATTATAGTATAGTAATAATAAATAATAGTATTGTAATAATAAATAATTATAGTATAGTAATAATAAATAATTATAGTATTGTAATAATAAATAATTATAGTAATAATAAATAATTATAGTATTGTAATAATAAATAATTATAGTATTGTAATAATAAATAATTATAGTATAGTAATAATAAATAATAGTATTGTAATAATAAATAATTATAGTATAGTAATAATAAATAATTATAGTAATAATAAATAATTATAGTAATAATAAATAATTATAGTATTGTAATAATAAATAATTATAGTATTGTAATAATAAATAATAGTATTGTAATAATAAATAATTATAGTATTGTAATAATAAATAATTATAGTATTGTAATAATAAATAATAGTATTGTAATAATAAATAATTATAGTATTGTAATAATAAATAATTATAGTAATAATAAATAATTATAGTATTGTAATAATAAATAATTATAGTATTGTAATAATAAATAATTATAGTATTGTAATAATAAATAATTATAGTAATAATAAATAATTATAGTATAGTAATAATAAATAATTATAGTATAGTAATAATAAATAATTATAGTATTGTAATAATAAATAAGTATAGTATAGTAATAATAAATAATTATAGTATAGTAATAATAAATAATTATAGTATTGTAATAATAAATAATTATAGTAATAATAAATAATTATAGTATTGTAATAATAAATAATTATAGTATAGTAATAATGAATAATTATAGTATAGTAATAATAAATAATTATAGTATTGTAATAATAAATAATTATAGTATAGTAATAATAAATAATTATAGTATTGTAATAATAAATAATTATAGTATAGTAATAATAAATAATTATAGTATTGTAATAATAAATAATTATAGTATAGTAATAATAAATAATTATAGTATTGTAATAATAAATAATTATAGTATTGTAATAATAAATAAGTATAGTATAGTAATAATAAATAATTATAGTAATAATAAATAATTATAGTATAGTAATAATAAATAATTATAGTATTGTAATAATAAATAATTATAGTATTGTAATAATAAATAAGTATAGTATAGTAATAATAAATAATTATAGTAATAATAAATAATTATAGTATAGTAATAATAAATAATTATAGTATTGTAATAATAAATAATTATAGTATTGTAATAATAAATAATTATAGTATTGTAATAATAAATAAGTATAGTATAGTAATAATAAATAATTATAGTAATAATAAATAATTATAGTATTGTAATAATAAATAATTATAGTATTGTAATAATAAATAATTATAGTATTGTAATAATAAATAAGTATAGTATAGTAATAATAAATAATTATAGTATTGTAATAATAAATAATTATAGTATTGTAATAATAAATAAGTATAGTATAGTAATAATAAATAATTATAGTAATAATAAATAATTATAGTATAGTAATAATAAATAATTATAGTATAGTAATAATAAATAATTATAGTATTGTAATAATAAATAATTATAGTATTGTAATAATAAATAATTATAGTATAGTAATAATAAATAATTATAGTATAGTACTAATAAATAATTATATTATAGTACTAATAAATAAGTATAGTATTAATAAATACTTATAGTACTAATGATGATGATGATGATGTGTTAGAAAACCCTAACACTAACCCCACATTAAACGGTAGATTCAGAATTAAGTTAAAAGTAAGTAAAGAAATAAAAAATACTTTTAATCATAAAAATTGAGGGTCTTATTGTAGATGAGCACAATCAGTTAAATTAGCCCCCTTTTTGCGAGTACGTGTGAACACCCTAAAAAACTTCCTTAACCCAACCACTAACTTTAGGTTTGAGTGGCAAAGCTTGCCTCCTAAAATATCCTTCCTTGACCTTAGCAGTAATTATACGTTTGAGTGGAAAGCCTCCCCATAAAAATAACCCTCTATTAAAAATTAAACAAAAAGAAAACAATGAACCATAGTGTTGAAAAGAAAGAAAAACATCTTTAAGAAATTAATAGTACAAAATTATTTGAAGTGACAGACTCCATATTCCTACTCTTTTTTAGCATAGCCATGATGTCACTCAAAACACACATAGTAAGGAGATGCAATGCAGATGCAAATTAACAAATATAGAGAAGGGAAGGAATCACCTCATGTATATGGATGACCTGAAGTAATTATAAAATTCTAGAAACATGAATAAACCCAATTTGAATCTTCCCTCAGGATATTGGAATCAAATTCGAAATTGAAATATTTGCACAACTTGGTATGAATAAAAGAAAACCCGAATCAACGGAAGTCATGGTACTACACAATTGAGAAGTGATAAGTGCTGAATATTGTTGGTTGGTTACATTACATTATGGACATTGATGAACTATTAAAATTCGTAATAAAAATAAATGTCTCTTCTCTCAGGATGGTTCTCAGGTAATTTTGTTCTCTTTTAGTAGGACTAGTGTTGAAAAGAAAGAAAAGGAACAACTGTAAACAAAAATAAAAGCAAATAATTTTCAGAAAGATGATGCATGCTTAAGCGAACATTACATTATGGACCTTTTATTGATGAAATGTAGGAATTCCTAATAAAAAAATGTCTCTTCTCCTCAGGATCGTTCTCAGGTGATTTTGTTCTCTTTTAGTAGGAGTGCACGGGACAGCATTCCCCACATGGGGATTAGGGTTAGGTATGTAAACGTTCAGGTTTTAGTGGTTTATGCGCATGGCAGACGTTGCAGGTGTTAGGTGCTCAGAAAAAAGGTGGGGGGGGGGGGGTGCTAAAGATGTGAAAATATCTCTGATTTTGTATTTTAGACCATCCAGAATCTTATTTCCCTTTTGAAATGAAATAAGGTCCCCAGATGTCGGAGAGCTTTCTACTCAAATAGCTTTTTTCCTCGTGTTGCTGACCTCTGGAACTCCCTTCCTGCCCCCCTGTTTCCCCGACAGTACAGACATGCAGAAGTTTAAAACTAATGTAAACAGACATCTCGCTGCACAGATTCCAATCAAGGTTGACTGCCCCCTACCTTCTCCCCTCTTCTTTTTTCTCAGTAGCCCCTTACGTCTACAGTGGCGTCCTGCCTTGTTTGGGGTGAACTATGTTAAAAAAAAAAAATTTTTTTTAAATGCGTCATAAAAAACAGGGAATCATGCTGAGACCAAAAAGAAATGTTCTTAGATTGTCTCCATCATAAGCGCTTCTTGTGTGGACACTGTCTTGCAGTTATCTCCAGCTTCTGGGTGGTCGAATGGTAACTGTGTAGAAAGACTAGAGTCCAAGATTTCCGGTCAGGAGGAAAAGATTATGGGAGAATTGAAAAGGAGACCTGTCCCTATGGTCAAGACACAGTTTGGTTCTCTAAAGCTGGCGATCAGTTCGAACGGTGTGCCTCTGCATGCACGATGGGCTGATTTGGGGTTAAATGATTTTGCTGATTAGACACATCTGTTTTGCTCGGGCGAAAATCTCATTCTGCAAGTCTGCCATTTAACTGAAGAACACAAGTTTCATTTCTAACCTTCAATAACTTGTTAATAAACTGGAATTGTTGCCTTACTTGAGATGAAAATTACAGCACTGACTAAATCGAAAAAAAACTTTGGACCGGCACAACGTGCAGTGAACGCACTTATGTAGATTCACAATGCTATTATTTTTGTCACGGTTCTAAATCGAACCTTAAATAGACTTCTGTGCTTCGGAAAATTCCATCAGCGTGCAAAGTTTGAAATTGTGATCTCTGAGTATTTTTCCACGTCCAAATTAATAACTAATAACTAATAACTAATAATTAATAACTAAAAATATTATTAATAACTATGAAAACTTCTGAAAATATTAATCTTCGGTCGTATCGATTTGTATTAATCAATTTTAACGTTATTAATTTTAACGTTATCAATTTTAACGTTATTAATTTTAACGTTATAAATTTTAACGTTATTAATTTTAACGTTATTAATTTTAACGTTATTAATTTTAACGTTATTAATTTTAACGTTATTAATTTTAACGTTATTAATTTTAACGTTATTAATTTTAACGTTATTAATTTTAACGTTATCAATTTTAACGTTATTAATTTTAACGTTATTAATTTTAACGTTATTAATTTTAACGTTATCAATTTTAACGTTATTAATTTTAACGTTATTAATTTTAACGTTATTAATTTTAACGTTATTAATTTTAACGTTATTAATTTTAACGTTATTAATTTGACCCTGTGAAAAATAACTCTTATAATACTTACAATCATCCTCTCTTAGATAATAACATATTTTTGTCTTCCTTTCATATTTTCATTCCAAAGGCCTCAATCTTTGAAATTATTTCATAAATGTCCTTCGTTAATCCATTTTCATTCCAAAGGCCTCAATCTTTGAAATTATTTCATAAATGTCCTTCGTTAATCCATTTTCATTCCAAAGGCCTCAATCTTTGAAATTACTTCATAAATGTTCTTCGATAATCTTTTCTTCACAACGTGTCCATTATCCAGAAACGTCCTTCGTTAATCCATACCTTCTGTATTAATAAGGTCGTTCAAATACCCTGAATTTCGAATATATCTCTCGCACTTCTTCATTGTCCTCCATCTTTGTTATCCACCAATTATTCAGCACATATCAATGTACATCACACTAAAAGAACCCTACAACTAATCCTAAGTCCCTGTGGCAAGGATCCTCAACACAGCCATAAAAAAGAACTCGTAAAAATGTAGAAAAGAAAATGAACAACTGAAAAAGCTCACACATGATCTTTAGTTATTTTCTTCAAACTCTCTTCCCAAAAGATATGCAGGTTGGCCACAAAACGTTTTACTTGTAGTGTATATTTAAACTAAGGTTGGCCACAAAACATTTTACTTGTAGTGTATATTTAAACTAAGGTTGGCCACAAAACATTTTACTTGTAGTGTATATTTAAACTAAGGTTGGCCACAAAACATTTTACTTGTAGTGTATATTTAAACTAAGGTTGGCCACAAAACATTTTACTTGTAGTGTATATTTAAACTAAGGTTGGCCACAAAACATTTTACTTGTAGTGTATATTTAAACTAAGGTTGGCCACAAAACATTTTACTTGTAGTGTATATTTAAACTAAGGTTGGTCACAAAACATTTTACTTGTAGTGTATATATATATATAGATATAGATATCTCTATAGATTATTATATAGATTAAAATAATATATATATGTATATATATAATATTTATAAATAAATATTATATTATATTTAATTACAGACGACGTTGTTTCAAGCTTTTAAAAATAAAAGCAGATAATTTTCAGAAAGATGCTTATGCATCACACTAAGTTATAGGAAACAATTAACCGGGATCTATTTGTAAAGTGTGAGTTGCGGATAATGTCGCCGCATAATCGAAGACTCAAAACTGCATTAGTCAAGGCTGCCAGTCACACACTAATATTTAAAATGCATGCACTAAATTACTTACTATGCTCAAAGAACCATTCATAACAAGATAAATTTGACTTTAAAGCGAAGTTTTGGTAAGTGACTGTTGTTCCAAAAGTCATAATAGTCGGGTAATTAGTTATACATGCAAATAAATAAACATATTCAGATACTTAAATACTAGAAGAATATGTTTCAGGTTTTGCATCACTTTTATTTCTCCTTACAAAGATTAAAATCAAATATTATGATAATAAACCTTATGTCAAAAATCTTTATTCTAATTTTGATCCCAATCCATTACAAAATTTTTATTCTAGAAAATGTCTAAAATATAAGGCTTAAGCTTAAAAAGAAATTGAAATTCAGGGAATCTGGCTTAAGTGGTGTCTAGTTCAATGCAAATCAAATGGGAGATTGTGCCCCTAAAACCCGTTTAAAATACTAAATAAACCTGATATTTAAGAAATATTAATTGATTTATATTGTTGCAGATCAATAGATCGATGAGACGAGCGGGCATTGAGGAAAAGTGCTAGCCTGTTTAGCTACCCCTTTTCTTTCTAGGTTCGTTCGGCTTACTCTCTCTTACTCTCTCCCTTTCTTTCTTTCTTATCTTTGTTTGACCCTTCTTTGCCTCTGGTGGTGAAACTCGCGAAATCTCGCCTAATCACGGTGGCCGGAGGTTTCTGACCAATGGGCGGCCGACAGATCAGCTCGGCCGTACGTGATCTTAGATCTATAAAGAAGGGGACGGTCTCTTCCTCTTCCTCTTCCTCTTCTTTTTGCCTTCAGCGTTCTGGGCGGACGCACACAAAGAACTCTCGTCGACAAACCCCCCACCACCACCAGCTCGAACGAGCTGTGTGGAGGAGGGGGGGGGGGGAGAAAAAGGTAATCTTATTCACATCTTTCAATTCGATGAACATTTCTTCACGATCCTTCAATTTGACGAACATTTCTTCACACATGATCAATTACAAATTAGCCACACAAAAGACATTCACATGCTCGCATATATACACTTACAAGTACGAACTAAGAACTCTTCAAAATGTTTCAAATATTAAATAAATTGTTTTGTTAATAAAAATGTTATTCCTTTCCTTTTTTTATTAACCATTATAAAAGGCCTATTCGTATATGTGTATAGCTTCATCATTCCTTCGCTTTCTTTAAGGTAAGTTTAAATAATGTTTTCTTCCTTTCTCATGGGTGTCTTAAACTGTTTTATTTAATCCCCACGTGGTCCGATGATGGAAGCCTAATGGTGTGATAACATGCAGTTATAAAGGCATCTATCACACTACCTATGGTTGGGGGATTCATTATCGCAAAACCATTTGTCCGAAATCCTTCGCGACTGTGGTTAAAATCAAAAACCCATTGTTCTCCCTTTTGAATCTCCCGCCATAAACAGACTTCCACTCCGGCCATAATATCACCTATTGTTAACATTTCACAAAAATCGGTGGTATCTGAATTAAGCTAAATTTAGCTCACATTTGAACCTCTTACGCCTAGCAGCTGTGTTCCAAAATTCTGTACATACAAACAGATAATTTTATTAACATGCCTATACTAGAAATATTCTTGTCTTTTGATTGTATTTTTTAACTATTATTAAACCCCAAAGAACGCATTTTATTTATCTACCTCCCACAGCGGTAAGATGTGACACAAGGTCGGAAAGTGGGATTTGAAAAGCCAGCGCTCGAGAATTTGAGCACTCTGACCTACAAAAAATGCCTGGGCAGGTTAACAGAACGAAAAGGGTGTTAAGAAAAACACAAATAAGCAACAAATAAATGTTACCAAAGGCAAGATAAGTTGCTCTTCTACTAACAGGGATAACTTTATTTGTGATTTAACTTAGGCACCACCTCTTTGGGGAGGAGTAAGTTAATTGCTTACTGCCTGAGGCGCCCCTACCAGGGAATGCCGACGGGGCTGTCCTGGCATTTTTTGTAGGTGAATAATAGTTAAAAAATACAATCAAAAGACCCCCAAAGAAAGCATATTACTACTGAGATGTAAGAGGCTAACGATGAATTATAGACTTTCGTTCATTTCTCTTAGTGATAAATGCAAACCAATAAATTTTAAAAAACTTCTGGAACATCGAACCGTTCAGGATGAAGCATAAATAAACCGCTTTTAATTGCCTAAATTTTCGATCTGGTTGCAATAGTTATCAACTTCTGACGTGTTTTACCATCACATCACACTTTATCAATCTGACAGGGAATCAACGGTGTTATATATATATATATATATATATATATATATATATATATATATATATACTTACATATAAATATGCATATATATATTTACATATTTTCTTACGTATAAATAGATTGCTTTATATATATATATATGTATGAAAAATTAATGTGGAAGGTATATATTTTAATATATTAACCTGACTTATATATATATATATATATATATATATAGTAATCCACAATATATATATATATATATGTATAGTCATCCACAATATATATATATATATATATATATATATATATATATATATGTATACAGTCATCCTCAATATATATATATGTATGTATGAAAAAAATTAATGTGAAAGGTATATATTTTAATATATTAACCTAACTTATATATATATATAGTAATCCACAATATATATATATATAATCATCCACAATATATATATATAGTCATCCACAATATATATATATATAATCATCCACAATATATATATATAGTCATCCACAATATATATATATATATATAAATATAGTCATCCACAATATATATATATATATATAGTCATCCACAAATATACATATATATATATAGTCATCCACAATATATATATATATATATATATATATTGTGGAAATTTCTAGATGTTTTTCTAAGTAAGTCAACGGTTACTTCCCTTTGTTGAAGGGTCGGGGGGGGCCCTACGTGCAGGTCGAAGGTCATATGGATATTGCGTGGGTGTTATGCCGGAAAGGCCATGGTGTGTCACGTGATTTCTATTTTTAGCAATGATGCATTGTCGTGTCTGGAGATATCAGCGCGAAATTTAGTTAGAACAGACTCGTACGCCGGATTGAAAACACCTGCGAACTGTTTCTCCGTCCACGTGGGGACATTAAATTTGTAAAGAATTTCTACTTGAAGAAATTTAAGAGATATGATATCTCTTGGCTGAATTGCATGTTGTTTATGAAATATTTCCCCTCGGTCAAGAATATTATCCTTGGGAAGTTGTTTCAAGCCAGATACTTGAAATAAGGAGATGGAGAATGTGAGCGAGACAAGATGAACTCCATGCGAAATTGCCTATGTTGAAGAGCTTAGCTCCCGAGAACTGAAATACTTTGCAACACAGATCGATTCGAGAGATGTAACTGTGCCAGTTTTATCCTTGCTTTCGCGCATGATTGCCGTTCAAGACTTGGAATGAAGAAGTTGAACGAGATAGCTCCGGGAACGAAATTGCCTATGTTGAAGAGCTTAGCTCCCGAGAATTGAAATACTTTGCTGTCGAGAAGATTCTAATCAGAGATTAAGAATCATAGAGATTGTTCGTCTTTGCAACACAGATCGTATGCCGTATATTCGCGCATGATTGCCATTCAAGACAAACGAGGAAAATAGCGAGTATTATGTTTATTTGAAATGTGTACTGTTCTTGTGACGTATATTTTACGTTGGACTTGCTAAAAAAGAAGAAGAAAAGAACCTTCTGACAGACGTTTGATAAAATAAAAAAAGAGTTATTTTTATCGTGGAAATTATGTTGGACTTCAGCACGGTTTGTTAATTTTATTTCTTTTGATTGTAACTTTGGTGTAAAGAAAAAAAAGAGACTTTTGATTGATTTGTAAGAATACGGACTTTATAGTAAGTTCATGTTTTAAAAGGATTTATTCCTTAACTTAGATTGTGTCAATTTTTGTTGTATCTAACTTTAATGTCCAGAAGTACTGATGTTGTATTTTTTTGATTCTTATTTTTTTTGCATGTTATCCAGGAATAATTTATTTATTCCAGCTTTGGAAAAAAAAGCAGTCCAGGCTACCTTTTTTTGTAAATAAAACTATATTTTAACTTTTACGAACATCTTGTATTACTCCATTCCTTATCTCTTGTTATAGTTTTTTATGATAATTGTCCTAGATAACATAACCATCGTTTAGAGCGGTTTTTCGTTAACACCCACGAAAATTCCGACAATATATATATATATATATATAGTCATCCACAATATATATATATATATATATATATATATATATATATATATATATATATAGTCATCCACAAATATACATATATATATATATAGTCATCCACAAATATACATATATATATATATAGTCATCCATAATATATATATATATATATATATATATATATATATATATATAGTCATCCACAATATATATATATATAGTCATCCACAATTGTTATGGTGCCGTACCTACCTACGGAGAACTAATGGACTCATCCACCTTATAAATACGGAAAGCACGTGACACTTGTTCTCTTCTTCCCCGGCAAACCGGCAATGGCAGTTGAGAGCACCATCTCCTTGTATCTCTTTCTTTCTATTATATAATATATACCTTTTTTCATTTAAACCATGTGTTCCTGTGTCATTCATTCGGCCTTACCTAGGTCCACAACAAATGGCGACGAAGGAATTCGAACTCTTGGGTCAAAAAACTGAAAATACCAAGTGAAAATGCACTCACACGGTTAATGCAGGAGCCGCACGCATGAAAAACAAAGGTTTTTGCCGAACGGTCGAGAGAAGAAAAGGGAACTCAACTGAAACAAAAAAAACAAAAAAAAACACGTTGAATTCTTAAGTGCGAGAAAATTGTTTTCTTTTAAGAAAAAGAAAACTGAAATGGACATGTTGTGCTCTAATTTTGAAAACTGCTTATCGAAAAAAAACAACTGAAATTGAATGCGCGTTTTTTTTCTCTCTGGTTTGGAAAACTAACAACAAAAAAAAACAAAAAAAAAAGAATACCGAACACGAAGGAAGCGAGCATTGTTTTTTTAGACGAACGTCACAGCGAGTTTTTTTTTGACGAGCACACAAAAAAAAAATGAAACCGACACCACGTTCTTCATTTTAAGTAACCAGATAAAAGAAACAAAACATTAAATGAAGCACACGTGCACTACTCCATAAAAAAAAGACGCACGATAAAAAAAAGGTCAGTTTTATTTTCTCTCTCTCTTTTCCGACTTGTACTGAAATATTTTAAAATGCAGAAAGAATTGTGAAACAGATTTTTTTTTCTCTTCGTTAAAATTAAAAGAACATTACATAATCTTTTCATAACTAAAAGGGCGTCTTGCCAGCGCTAATTTAAAGAAAAGAACTTCTTGTAAATTCATTAAATAACGAGAAAATATTAATTTTCAAAATAAAAAAAATTTAAAAAATAAGTGAATATACGCGTATATAGAGAAAAGGAAAAGTTTCATAATCTTTTCATAATTAAAACGGCGCCTAGCAAACGCTAATTTAAAGAAAAGAACTCTTATAAAATCATAAGATAATGAGAAAATATTAATTTTCTAAATAAAATCAGAAACTAAATGGTTGAATATGGAAGATATTAAGTCTATAATCGCCGAACTAGCGAAATTCAAATCTCCCAGCAACAACAAACTGAGGAAAGATTTCAAAAGCTTTTATTAGAACAGAACCAAAATGTTTTATTACACAAAAAGGAGTATGATGAAAGATTGGAATTTCTGATACAAACAATATCGCGCAGTGACCAAAAAAATGAAAAAGACGACACGTTTTCGCAGAACGCAATTTGGAACAGTATTGATAATTACTCATACACGGAAAATAATACATTTGAAGAATATTTCCGAAGATATGAAGACCTATATAAAATTGACTGCGGTAGTTGGAGTGATGCGAAGAAGCTACGCCTCCTTCTTAGAAAACTAAATACCACAGAACATACGAAATTCGTGGATTTCATTTTGCCTCGGAAAACTAGCGAGCTAACTTTCATAGAAGCGGTTGGTTTATTGACAGAACTGTTTAGTCGAAGAACTACACTATTCCACAAACGATGGAAGTGCATGAACCTGGTAAAGAAAGACGAGGAAGACTACGCTACTTTTGCATCGATAGTGAACAAGCATTGTGACGATTTTAAACTAGCTGAATTAAGTGCAGATAATTTCAAGTGTCTAATTTTTGTACAAGGTTTAATCTCAGGAAAGGACACGGAGATAAGGCGTAGAGTTCTAAATAAATTAGAGAATGAACCAAGCCTTACGCTGCAAAAGTTGGCTGAGGACTGTCAAAGATTTGTAAAATTAAAACAGGACTCAAAAGACATTGAATTGTCCGGCATTGCGCATATAAAAAAGGTACATAAAAAAACAAAAGCTCAACCTTATAGAAAAATAAGAAATAATAATTTTGATGTAACAAAGACAAACCAAACCAGTAAAAAAATAAATAAATTGCCACCAAGCCCTTGTTCACGCTGTGGTAATCCACATTGGTACAATGAGTGCCCATTCCGTTTTAAAACCTGTATGAAATGCAAAAAAGTTGGACATAAAAGTTCGCACTGCAGAACGGGCAGAGGAAATAAAATGCGGATTCAAGCCACTAGGACAAAGAAGGAAAAATGCATGAACATAAGAAAATATGTACAGGTGAAAATCCTGGATAAAAATATAAAATTGCAATTGGATTCTGGTTCAGACGTTTCCATTATAAATTTACATACATGGAGGAGATTAAATAAACCTACTCTATCAAGAACAAACAGGCTGGCAAGCACAGTTACTGGTGAAATAATTACATTTGAAGGAGAATTAATCACAAATGTGTCCCTAATGGGAAATACTAAAAAACTCAAACTACTGGTACTGAAGGATTCGAATAATCTTTTTGGTTCAGATTTTATGCAGGCATTTGATTTATGGAAGTTGCCGATAAATATATTTTGTAAAAAAATAGTCGCGCAACAGAATCGGAAAAACTACAACGAGAATTTAAAAAATCGTTTCCAGAGGTTTTTTCTGGCGGTCTTGGATGCTGCACTAAAATGACTGCAAAATTCCGTCTAAAACAAAATGTACTGCCGGTATTTAGAAAAGAAAGGGAAGTACCCTTCGCCTCGATTGAAAAAATAAACGCTGAATTAGACCGACTGGTAAAGATGGGTATTTTATCAAAAGTACAACACAGCCAGTGGGCAGCACCCACGGTTTATGTAAAGAAAAAATCTAATGAGATTCGTGTATGTGCAGATTTTTCAACAGGACTGAATACTGCCCTCGTGGACTATCACTACCCACTCCATACCCCGGAAGAAGTGTTTGCAAGCTTAAATGGAGGAAGATTTTTTTTCAAAAATAGACCTAAGTGAGGCATACCTACAAATACCGGTGGATAAAGATTGTTCTAAGCTGTTATGTATAAACACACATCGTGGTTTATATAAATTCGAAAGATTAGCGTTCGGAGTTAAGGTCGCGCCAGCCATTTTCCAACAAGTAATGGACACAATGCTGGGCGGACTGGATTTCGCAATAGCCTATCTCGATGACATCTTGATTAACAGCAAAGATATCGAACAACACAAAAAACATGTAAATCAAGTGTTTGTGAGAATCCAAGATTATGGGTTCAAAGTAAAAGAAGAAAAATGTGATTTTCTCCTGGAGGAAATAAAATATCTGGGGCATGTGATCGACAAGGACGGCAGAAGACCAGACCCAGAAAAGGGCTACCACAATAAAAAACATGCCGGCGCCAGAAAACGTCATGACATTACAGAGTTTTCTGGGCCTAGCAAATTACTACCAGGCTTTTATCCCAGAAATGCATAATTTGTGTGCTCCATTAAATGAGCTATTAAAAAAAGGTAAAGCCTGGGTATGGACACCTGAATTTCAGGATGCATTTAATAAAATCATAGAAAGACTTACGTCAGAGTTATTTCTAACACATTACAACCCAGAATTGGACATAATCGTAGCTAGCGACGCTAGTTCATATGGTTTAGGAGCATGTATCCTACACAAAATACCTGATGGAACCCATAAACCCATTGCACATGCATCAAGGACCTTACTCCCAGCGGAAAAACAGTATTCTCACATCGAGAAAGAAGCCCTAGCAATAATATTTGCAGTAACAAAGTTTCACCGATACATACATGGTAGACAATTTACCTTACAGACAGACCATAAGCCGCTAATTACAATTTATGGATCTAAAAAGGCCTACCTGTATATACAGCTAATAGACTATAAAGATGGGGAACTATCTTATTAAACTACAACTTTAAAATGCAACATTTGCATTCAAATAAAATCTATCATGCAGATGGATTGTCAAGATTAGTGCCAAAACAGAGAGAAACTCTAGAAGACACAGTGATTGCGTCTCTTCAAACAAGGAGATTTTAAAGAGATTTTGTGCAACGCAGTGAGAGAGCTCCCGGTGACACTATACGAGATAAAAAAAGAAGCTCAAGAGGATGAATTTATCACCAGAACAAAAATGAAATTGGTAGATAAGGATTTACATGCGGCAAAGAGTTTCTTACTCTGTGATGACGTACTCATGCATAACGAAAGGGTGGTCATCCCAGAAAAACTACGAAAGCAAATTCTGAAAGATTTTCATGTTGGCCATTCAGGGATAACCAGGATGAAGGGGTTAATGAGGAGTTTTGTGTACTGGCCAGGTATGGACAACGACATTGAAAAAGCAGTAAAGCTGTGTAAAGGCTGTGCCTTAGCGGCAAAAGTACCGCATATAAAGCATAGCCCATGGCCAAAGACCGACCGTCCGTGGGAAAGAATTCACGTGGATTTCGCGGGACCATTGGAAGGATTTTACTACTTAATCGTAGTCGACAGTTTTTCAAAGTGGCCCGAGGTACTACGTTGCAAGAGTCCCACGTCAGAGGTTACGATAAGATTCCTACATGAACTATTTGCCCGTTTTGGGGTAGTGGATTGTTTGGTGAGTGATAATAGGACGCAGTTCACGTCATCAGATTTTGAGGAGTTCTGCACGACGTTTCAAATCAGACATATAACGACGCCCCCGTATCATCCTAGGTCAAACGGCCAGGCGGAACGCTTCGTAGACACATTAAAAAGAGCATTAAAAAAGGCGGGTGATACTCCTAAGGAGAAGGCTTTACAACAATTCTTACAAGTATATAGAATTACAAAAAACATGAACATAGCATCATCATTATCCCCCGCAGAGATGATGTTTGCGCGGAATGTGAAGTCCGTGTTTGATAAATTATACCTAAACATAATAATTATCACCGAATCTCTACGGTACCGAAGAAAAAATACAACCCAGGAGATAGGGTATATTTTAAGATGTTCAAAAACAATGCATCGTTCTGGGAACCCGGTACAATTGAAAAGAGGATCGGATCGATGGTCTATATCATAAAAGGACCACGGTTCTCGCATAAGAGACATCTAAATCAGATCAGAAAAAGACTGTCAGATGACACTGACAGCGCCCCACAAGGAGAAGACGTGATGGACGTGATATATGACGCCTTCAACTTACCAGCACCCCAGGTAGTCACACGTAAACGACAACCAAAAAGAAAACAAATGGCTCCGGACTACCTAGAGATAGATCCGAAAAGGAAACGTTATTAAGACTCCTGAGGAGGTAAGGCTTGGAAGGGGAGTGTTATGGTACCGTACCTACCTACGGAGAACTAATGGACTCGTGCACCTTATAAATACAGGAAGCACGTGACACTTGTTCTCTTCTTCCCCGGCAAACCGGCTATGGCGGTTGAGAGCACCATCTCTTTGTATCTCTTTCTTTCTATTATATAATATATACCTTTGTTCATTTAAACCATGTGTTCCTGTGTCATTCATTCGGCCTTACCTAGGTCCACAACAACAATATATATACATATATATATACTCATCCACAATATATATACATATATATATATATATATAGTCATCCACAATATATATATATATAGTCATCCACAATATATATATATATAGTCATCCACAATATATATATATATATATATATATATATAGTCATCCACAATATATATATATATATAGTCATCCACAATATATATATATATATATATATATAGTCATCCACAATATATATATATATATATATATATATATAGTCATCCACAATATATATATATATATATATAGTCATCCACAATATATATATATATATATATATATATAGTCATCCACAATATATATATATATATATATATATAGTCATCCACAATATATATATATATATATATATATAGTCATCCACAATATATATATATATATATATATATATATATATAGTCATCCACAATATATATATATATATATATATATATAGTCATCCACAATATATATATATATATATATATATATATAGTCATCCACAATATATATATATATATATATATATATATATAGTCATCCACAATATATATATATATATATATATATATATATAGTCATCCACAATATATATATATATATATATATATATATATATATATATATATAGTCATCCACAATATATATATATATATATATATATATATAGTCATCCACAATATATATATATATATATATATAGTCATCCACAATATATATATATATATATATATAGTCATCCACAATATATATATATATATATATATTTTCATCCACAATATATATATATATATATATATATATATATATAAAATTAATGTAATTTTAATATCTTTTATTTTCTATATTTGGACGTGTAGGAATACCAATTGTCCCTTATATAAAAAAATAAAACGTTTTCTTAAAAGGAGAACAAAATTTTCGGCCGCGATCCTTCAGCCTTCGTCAGTGTGATGGAGGATTGATGGTAGAATGGGGAAAGGGGGGGCGGGGCAGTAAAATGGTGAAAAAAAAGGTGTCAGTCTCAAATGGCTGAGAGGCAAGAGTCAAGTGGTCATAAACATGGTTCAAGTGTACCCATATATATATATATATATATATATATATATATATATATATATATATATATTAGAATATTGAATTAAACTAAAGATAAGCGCTGTATCGTTAATAATTATCTATCTTGATAATATAAAGCTCAATATATTGAATAGAGCAATCAATTTAAGAGATGAAAGATGAGAATAAAAATTTTTATAGATACAATATTTATTAAAACATCAGATGTTCAAAACAAGGAGTCTCATATCCTTAATCCATGGATTCTCAAAGACAAACTCTTTTCATCAGAGGATAGAAGAAAACCGACAATGTAATTGTAAATATTATCGGCAACATTTAACTTTGAAAAATGTATACACAAAAAATTAAAAAAACAAAAACTAAAGAATTTTTTTTTTGAGAAGAAAAAGTAGAGTTAGGGTAGTCACCGTCAAAAACCACGTTAAAAAAACAGCTGTTATACTGGAAATAAATAGGAGTTCAAATGTTGTTAAGAAGCTGATTATTCGACGGTGGTCAGTCGAGTTTAATTCATCCTGTGCGTGTAGTCGTCATTTCACAGGATCCAGAATGAAGTTTATCAGTCAGAGTCTGATGTATATTAAAGTGTGCATTACGAAAACCTCTAGCTCCCTGGTTGATCAGTGTTTCGATAGGTTACAAAAATATATTTAAAGCCATTTTCGCCAGCGCTCACAAGCAATACCTTCACTCGACACCGGCTTGAAAATATCGAACTAATTGATTTCTAAAATCAACAGAACCCGTACACAAGAAAACTTTTAAACCAGCTGCAACCCTAACCCAGAAACTGTCATAAAATGAAAAAATATTAAAAAAATGATTAGAAAAAAGAATGATTTAAAAAAAAAAGAATTTGCTTAGAAACAGTTTTTCGGTGTTTATGTTAACAAGAAAAAAAAACACATTGAAGAAAAATGTAGAAAATTCTTTTTTAAACATTGAAAAAAAAAAAAATACAAACGTTTGCTGAAAATATCAACCAAAATCATCTTATATATGTAAAAACATTTTATTAACAATGTTTCCTTTGACAAAAAAAAATAAAGAAATAAATAAACATCGAATTAAAACAGTTGTGTAACTATGTTTTTTATTATCGTCTGCCAGTCTTCAATTTTGTGTTTGACAGTTTTTGCTTCGTTTTCACCTCGTCAACTCTCAAGCGCTTCCGAGACCTGCCCGAATGTTGACAACACAAAGTTACGTCAATCAATTCCTGTTAGCCATTGGTATGTGGTTGTAAGGCAGCAGATAGGCCTGTACTTGTTGGGCAAATGGGTCTCCTGGCTCTTGGGTACGAGAGTCGTTTTGCCCACAGTGAAACATTCTGGTGAGTCTTCTTCACACAGAGAATTCTATTAAATGCCTGGGAAGAGTATCGGTGAAGTGCTGCTAACTTTTTCACTCCTTTTTTATCATTTTAATTTAGTTTATCTAAAGAGATCAAGGGGCCCCCTCTTGAGGCTGACACTTGATTTGCCTATGAGTAAAATGTATATCCGAGGGCCAGTGTTGCCAATTTAGTGGGTTTTCCGCTAGATCTGGCGATTTTGATTTGAATCTGGCTAGTAAAATTTGGATCTAGCGGCTGGCGATTTTTTTCTTTAAAATCTGGCGATTTCGTTTGTCACATAATTTCAGATTTCAGGATAGATGTTGTCCCTTTTAGGGCTGCTATCTGTACTTCCCTACAGTTTGCTCTTCCGGAGATTGTTTCTAAGTATTTTCTTAGATTTTTGAAGTGGTGAAGTGCTGCCAGCTTTTTCACTTAGTGTGTGTCCGTATGTGCATTTTTAAATTGTATGCTTATGAAAATGTTGTGTGTCCTAATATAGATTGTAAAATTGGATTTACCAGAAAGTGCTGAGTTATACACTTTACAAACATGAGTTTTTTTTTTCAAGTAGGGTAAATTCTTGAATCTTTTCTGACAGGATTTCATTGGATGTTTTTCTCCACTTTTCAAACTTTGAGTAGTGGTAGCAAAACAATAGCACCTTCTTTTGTACAACAGTCCATGGTTGGGCTTTTACGCCTCTTATGTTTCTTTTTTGTTTGTTGCTGCATTTGATGGGGATAGGGAGCCAGGACCTTTTGTCTCAAGGCCTGATGGCTGACCCTGGTTGGCCACCGTCATGGCTGGACCACCATTTTTAGAGGCAGGAAGGTTCACACCATTGCTTACATCTTTCCACCTGGTGTATGAACGGGTTTTTTACGAATGTGTTCGCATGTGGACTTTTAAACTGGATTTTCTTGAAAATGTTGAGCCACATATATCACAAGCAAAAGGTTTTTCACCAGTATGTATATGCATATGCATTTCTAAATGTGTCTTTTTTGAAAATGCTGAGCTACAAACTTCACAAGCAAAAGGTTTTACACCAGTGTGCATTCGCATGTGCATATTTAAATTAGATTTTCCAGAAAATGTAAAGCCACATATTTCACAAGCATAAGGTTTTTCACCAGTGTGTGTACACATATGTAATTTTAATTGACACTTTTGCGAAAATGCCGAGGAACACACTTCACAGGAGTAAGGCTTTTCACCAGTGTGTGTACGTATGTGTATTTTTAAATGATAGTTTCGTGAAAATGCTAAGCCACACACTTCGCAAGCATACGGTTTCTCTCCAGTGTGTATCCGCATATGCATTTTTAACTTGGATTTTTGTGAAAATGCTGAGCCGCACACTTCACAGCAATACGGTTTTACACCAGTGTGTGTGTACATATGGTTTTGTAAGCTGTATTTTTGTGAGAATTCTGAGCCACACAGTTTACAAGAAAAAGGTTTTTCACCGGTGTGTGTCCGTATGTGCATTTTTAAGTTGTATTCTTCAGAAAATGCTGAGCCGCACTCTTCGCACGTAAAGGGTTTTTCGCCAGTATGCGTCCGTATGTGCCTCTTTAAACCAGATGTTTTTGCAAATGCTGAGTCGCACTTTTCACAAGCATACGGTTTAACTGTTGTGTTTATTTGCATTATTATTATTTTTAAATTAAATCTTTTTGAAATTATTTTTAATTTTAATAATTAAAAAAAATTGATAATCCGTATATAGTTGTTAATCCATTGTCTTCTCATCCATAATCCCTGTAAAAGGAATAGAGTTTTCATAACTTATCATAAAATGATATATGCACAAAAATATTTATTTGTTACATTATGTATTTAAAATATTCATTAATATTAATTATCCTTTAGTTAATTAATTAATAAGTATCTCATTTTTTCCTAGAGAAATTATACATTTTTTTCTTGATATTATTTTTTAATCGACACATGACACTAAATCAAATCTGACATTTAAGCACTGTAATATTTCTCAATGTCTGATCATTTAGAGAAAGAGTGAAACTTTTTTACTGTGTTGCCATCTAATTTTGATTTACATAGTACCAAGGCGATCCATATTGCCTTGCATAGTACTCTTACCCACTACAAAAACGGGGCATTTTTAACAACATCTAACAGAACGAAAAAGGGGTAAAAAATTTTAAAAATTGTTTAAATAGGCAACAAATGTTACCAAAGGCAAGATAGTTACTCTTCTACCAACCTGGATAAGTTTATTTGTGTTTTAACTTATTTTAAAGCGTTTTTTTAGTTCGATTTAAAAGTAGTGTCGAGACGTCATGTGGTCACCTGCGGACATTTTACCCCCCTCCCCCAATTCTAACGTGACGTCTCGACACTATTTTTAAATCGAACTGAAAAACGCGAAAGTTTTTTACATTTATCCCGACTATATTCATATCAAAACACGTTAAGCTTACTTAATTCAATTTTACATTTATGTATTTTGTACAAGATTCAGAGAAGAAAGTGTTCTCAAATGAATAAAAATTAATAATCTCGTTCTGAAGACCTGACTACAAAGTCAAAATATATATGGCAAATTGTACATCAAATCATTTTCTTTTTGACCTAATGTAAATCAATAATTTAATAAAAGTTACTGTTGCATAAATTAGTAGAATTTGTTAGTAAACACGGATTATAAAAATCAAGCATGGGAAGAGACATGGCGGGAGGAGATAAAAAAAACAGGGGCATAGGAAGACATATATGGAAAGGCAGAGAGTAGTGGATGGAGAGTCAGTGTCACAGAAAGCAGGAGACAGTAACTAGCATTAAATGTATTTTATTTTAATAACTATTCTATTAATGCATTTGTAGTGTAGTTTCAACAGGATTGAGGAGGTGGGTGGGATTCTGGATTTGCTCGCTATACACTATTGGTTGTCAGCAGAAGAACTGACCAATCACCTTGTGCCACCAAGTCTGGGTCAGATCACCTAGGAAGCCTTGATCAACTGAGGTAACTAGGAATTGTGTCTTTAGGGCTGAAACAATCAATTTCCAGAAATGGATTCGGACATTTAGAAAGTTCCTCCTGACAACTATTGACTGTTAATCCATAAAAGAATCCACACTTACTAGGTCATGTGATTTGAGGAAAGAGGATTAAGAGAAAGTGGTGGAGGGTCTATACGTTGGGAATTATACATTTATTTGCCATTAATGAGGGAGAGAGAGAAAGAAAGAAAAAGAGAGAGAGAGAAATAAAAAGACGGAAGAGAGAGAGAAAGAAAAATAGGGAGAGAGATAGAAAGAAAAAGCGGGAGAGAGAGAAAGAAAAAGAGGGAGAGATAGAGAAAGAAAAATAGGGAGAGAGAGAGTAAGAAAAAGAGGGAGAGAGAGAGAAAGAAAACGAGGGAGAGAGAGAGAGAAAGAAAAAGAGGGAGAGAGAGACAGAAAAATAGGGAGAGAAAGACAAATAGGGAGAGAGAGAGAGAAAGAAAAATAGGGAGAGAGAGAGAAAGAAAAATAGGGAGAGAGAGAGAGAAAGAAAAATAAGGAGAGAGAGAGAGAGAAAGAAAAAGAGGGAGAGAGAAAGAAAAAGAGGGAGAGAGAAAGAAAAATAGGGAGAGAGAGAGAAATAAAAAGAGGGAGAGAGAGAGAAAGAAAACGAGGGAGAGAGAGAAAGAAAGAAAAAGAGGGAGAGAGAGAGAGAAGAAAAATAGGGAGAGAGAGAGAGAAAGAAAAATAGGGAGAGAAAGAGAGAAAAGAAAAATAGGGAGAGAGAGAGAAATAAAAAGAGGGAGAGAGAGAGAAAGAAAACGAGGGAGAGAGAGAAAGAAAGAAAAAGAGGGAAAGAGAGAAAGAAAAATAGGGAGAGAGAGAGAAAGAAAAATAGGGAGAGAAAGAGAGAAAAGAAAAATAGGGAGAGAAAGAGAGAAAAGAAAAATAGGGAGAGAAAGAAAAAGAAGGAGAGAGAGAAAAAGAAGGAGAGAGAGAGAAAGAAAAAGAGGGAGAGAGAGAGAGAAAGAAAAAGCGGGAGAGAGAGAGAGAAAGAAAAAGAGGGAGAGAAAGAAAGAAAAAGAGGGAGAGAGAGAGAGAAAGAAAAAGAGGGAGAGAGAGAGAAAGAAAAAGCTTACTTAATTCAATTTTACATTTATGTATTTTGTACAAGATTAAGAGAAGAAAGTGTTCTCAAATGAATAAAAATTAATAATCTCGTTCTGAAGAACATTTGCCAAAATATACACAACGGTATAGATAATAGTTGTTATGTTAAAAGAGAGTTTGTTTTCCTTTCGCTAGTAAGAACAGCTCCTATTAATGGTGACCCCGACGTGATGATGTAGCAGTCATAAATAAGGAACTATTTGCTCACTAGTAAGAACAGCTCCTATAAATGGTGACCTTGACGTGATGATGTAGCAGTCATAAATAAGAAACTATATGCTCACCAGTAAAGAAAAGCTCATATAAATAGTGACTCCGACGTGATGATGTAGCAATCATAAATAAAGAACTATTTGCTTACTAGCAAGAACAGCTCCTATAAATGGTGACACCGACGTTATGATGTAAGGAACTATTTGCTTACTAGTAAGAACAGCTCTTATTAATGGTGACCCCGACGTGATGATGTAGCAGTCATAAATAAGGAACTATTTGCTCACTAGTAAGAACAGCTCCCATAAATGGTGACCCTGACGTGATGATGTAGCAGTCATTAATAAGGAACTATTTGCTCACTAGTAAGAACAGCTCCCATAAATGGTGACCCTGACGTGATGATGTAGCAGTCATAAATAAGGAACTATTTGCTCACTAGTAAGAATAATTCCTATAAATGGTGACCCTTACGTGATGATGTAGCAGTCATTAATAAGGAACTATTTGCTCACTAGTAAGAACAGCTCCTATAAATGGTGACTCCGACGTGATGATGTAGCAGTCATAAACAAGGAACTATTTGCTCACTAGTAAGAACAGCTCCCATAAATTAAAAAGTAATAACTATTTTATTTCTAAACAAATTTAAATTAAACAGCATTTAGTATCAAACATTTGCAAATATAAAATGTAACGAAAAAATATCTTAAAATACTCGAACATTTTCTTATTCTTCAAATTAATATATTTAAAGTCTACTTTATACTTAACGAAATGAAAGAATTTCAACATTCTATTCAGGTATTTCGAATAACAAAAGTACTGAAAGAATTTACAATCGTTATATGGTGTGAAAGCTTATATAATTCTGTTTACAAAATTTGGATTCATATTCTGTGGGTCTAATATGTTTTAAGGTAGAGGTGACCTTAATGTGTCGTGTTTTACACTCAGGTAGGAAAAGTGGATGAACAAAAGAAAAGAAAAAGAAAAAGGAAGTCAAGAATTATAAAATGAATACAAGTGGGTTAGGATTAGAGGTTGGGTTAGGATGAGGGGTTAGGATTAGGGCTTGGGGTTGGAGTTAGGGTTAGGATTAGAGGTTATGATTAGGGTTAGGATTAAAGTTACGAGTTAGGATTAGGGGTCAGGGTCATATATATTAAATAAACTCTCTATTTTCTTGTTTCTTTTTATCTTTTAAGGGTTAGGATTAGGGTTAGGAGTTAGGATTAGAGTTAGGATTAGGGTTATATCGATTAAATAAACGGTCTATTCTCCCGTTCCTTTTGTCTTCCCATCAGCACACGCTACTAACATCTTTCTGCCGACGATCACAATAAATTACAAGTACATAACTATAAAACCCACATTTTTGTAATGATCTTCTCTCTAAACAACATGACGTCTGGATTCTAAGAATATGATTACATTGCATAGTCACACAATAAGGTAGACTCACCTCTCTTCTGGTCCTTACCGACAAGTCACACCTGCTTTTTCTTGCACATAAGCATTTCGTAATCATCTAAAGAATCTACCATTCTTATATAAAAATAACTGTCTTGCCATCACCCGAGATATTGTTTAGCAATAGCACATCTGTCACTATTTCGTTTTCCCTTTTTTTTTCATCATATTTCACCCCAAACAAGGCAGGCCGTCACTGTAGACGTAAAGGGGCTACGGAGAATTAGGGTGAAAGTTTTTGGTGTCATCTTA
Organism: Sepiola atlantica; assembly: GCA_963556195.1. NCBI lineage: Eukaryota > Metazoa > Mollusca > Cephalopoda > Sepiida > Sepiolidae > Sepiola > Sepiola atlantica. The sequence continues at coordinate 65,136,263 of OY744549.1, read as the reverse complement.
AGTTGAGAGCTGTTTACATTAGTTTCAAATTTCTGTGTGTCAGTACAGTCAGGGAAACAGGGAGCAGGTGGGAGTTCCAGAGGCCGGCAGTATAATGAAAAGAAGCTATTAAAAGCTCTACGGCATCTGGAGACCTCCACAGTAGATGGATGGGACTTAGCTGATTGTCGGGTTGGACTAGTGTATTTACGTCGAGGGGGCACTAGAGCAGCAAGTTCATTGGAGTGCACTGAAGTACTTGAAAAACAGGCACAAGGATGCAAAATTGTGGCGATGTGGAGGGGAAGGTTTTCAAGTATATAACATCAAGAAACATGAAGAAGAAGAAGAAGCCGTAATGGCTGGCGTATTTCCACGTTATTCGTTAAAATTTAATTTTCTTTTATAAAATAAAAACTACTTGATCAATTTACGTGATTTTTTTGTATAGGTTATATTCAGCCCGTGAAAGGTACGTACATCAAACATATATTCCTCGGTTTGTGTTTTTGTTGTTTTTTTTCGAATGTCTCCCTTAATCTGGATAAGCACCACAGTATTTATTAAATTATAAAAAAAAGAAAAAACTATCTTACATATCAGTAGACATTTCAGCTTACTAAATAGGCAAGGGAAATAACTTTCGGAAAAAGTCACAATATATTGTTATGTAGTTACGTGGTAGCTGAAAATAAGATTGTACAGAAAAAATTACGCAAATTCATCCAGTATTTATTAACTTATAAGAAAAAGAAAAAAACGATCTTACGTATCGTTAGACATTTTCACTTATGAAATAGACAAGGAAGATAACTCAATTTTTTATTACCAATTTAGCAAGGAAAGGTGCTTCTGCTGTTTCACAATAATTAAAATATTTAAACAAATGTATTAACTTTGTTATGTACTTACGTGTTAGCTGAAAATAAGATTGTACAGAAAAAATTACGCAAATTCATCCAGTATTTATTAAATTATAAGAAAAAGAAAAATCAAACAAAACGATTTTACGTATCGGTAGACATTCCAGCTTACTAAATAGGAAAGGGAGATAACTTTCGGAAAAAGTCAAACTATAAGAAAAAAATGACGACATATAGATAAAATCGTTTTTAATTTATAATTTAATAAATACTGGAAGAATTTGCGTAATTTTTGGTGTACAATCTTTTTTTCAGCTACCACGTAAGTACATTACAAAGTTTATGCGTTTCTTTAGCGATTTTTTTAAAGAGAGGCCGAACATGTCATTGTGAAACTGCAGAAGCACCCTAATTTTATAAAAGAAGAATGTGCAATGTACAATCCCTCACGCTGCTGCGGGCGATCTTTCATACCGCGTCAAGGATACGTCCACGGCAATCAGTCCGACAGAGTCTAGTCCATTTGTCGGACTGAGGTATGGTTCTGTTTAGCTCTAGGAGGGCCATGCTCCAAAGCCTTACCTTCTCTCGTTGAGAAGGGATTAGTTTATTGCTAATCGCCTGAGGGGCACCTACCAGGGAATGCCGACGGGGCTGTCCAGGTATTTTTTTTAGATAAAAAACAAACAAACGCGGGTCATTTCCTTGTTTGGCCCTTTTTATTCCTATTCAGATCTTATTCACTTATTTTCGCTCTTCAAACACAACCGACATTTGGGCACTTCTGCAGTTTAGCTGTCACTCACACTTTATTTGTTTACCTCTTTTGAAGGCAGGGGCGGACAACGAACCGGAAGTAACAGAATTAGATGTTTTTATCCAAAATGACAATATTAACAGCGAACTATGTTTCTTTATTGAATATGAACATTTTTTCGTTTGATAATGTAAAAATTTATAAAAATAATAAATGTTTTTTTTTAATTGTATGAATTGAAACTTTCTCAAAATAGTATTATTTACTCCTCTCCAGGAGTTAGGCACAAGGCCAGTTTTATCCTTCTCCCACAAGATGTGACCCAAGATCGGGTCGAGAAAGTGGGGTTTGAAAAGCCAGCGCTCGAGAGGTGAGCACTCTGGCCATTTAAAAATTGCCTGGGCAGCCCCGTCGGCATTCCCCGGTAGGGGCGCCTCAGACAGTAAGCAATAAACTTACTCCTCCCCAAATAGGGGAGGCAAAGCCTGGGAGGGTGGACCTCCTAGAACTGCACAGGACAGGCGTGCAGTATCCATCGGAACAGATACTACACTTTGATCTTAGCCAAAAGGCCGAGATTTTAATTTTTAAAACGAAAATGTATCATTTAAAACGAAAATACAACAAACAGTCAACATTGTTTTTTTTGTTTTTTTATAAAACTTTGTTAAACAACCAATATCTCAAAGATTGACATCATTCAGATGCATTTTGGGATTTTAAAAAAATCAGTCTAACACTTCCGGTTGACTGGGTTGAGTGAATGGAACTCTTTAATTACGATTTGTAATCACAGTGAGTGACAGCTAAACTGCAGAAGTACCAAATCATCATTTATTGAATTTCTATTTTACATTACAGATGGCAGATGTGAAGGACATGGAGGAACGCTGGCTTCCGGTGAAAAAGCTTGAAGAAAGTGTGTACGGATGCCTGAAAGTGATACAACAATTTTTTTTATTCATATTAATTTCAGACTTTCCTTTTTGTCATATTAATTTCAGACTTTTCTTTCATCATAATCTAATAATTAACATAATACAGACTATTTGAAAGATAATTTATTTGTTTTTATTTTATTGTTTTCAAAACATTTTTTTAATAATAGTGAAAACCTTTTTTCTTGGAAATGGAGTAACTTCCGGAATCAAACTTTTTTCTTAGAAATGGAAATGCCATAACCCTAACCCTCCCAAAAAACATTATTTTCATAAAATATTTAAAATAAAAAAAACATTAAATAAAAAAAAAACACATTCCGGTGCTCAGAAACAATATTTCTTTAAAAAAAAAAAGATTATTCTATTTTGTTTATTTTCTTCAATGAAAATTTTTTTTAAAGTTTTGAAAACAATCAAATAAATTATTTTTCAAATAGTCTGTATTATGTTAATTATTAGATTATGATGAAAGAAAAGTCTGAAATTAATATGACAAAAAGGAAAGTCTGAATGAATAAAAAAATGATTGTATCACTTTCAGGCATCCGTATACACTTTCTTCAAGCTTTTTCCACCGGAAGCCAGCGGTCTTCCATGTACTTCGCATCTGCCAAAACAATACCTTAATACAATATACAGATACGTATTTTTCATGCAATATTTACCTTATTGTAACGACCGTTCTTCGGGTTCAACTTGACTTCCGGTTAAATCGTCACCGCCAATCTTTCTTTTTTTTTTTATCCCTACTCATATTAAAAATCGATTCTTTTTATTTTAAATTAAATTATTTTTTTAATTTTTAAAAAGAAAATCAGTGCAGATTTGTGTTTTTCTAACACATATTAAGGCAAAGTTCAAGTACGACTAACTGTAAGAGCAGTTTCTGCGGCGCTGCTACGGTGTTACGCCGCCATCCGTACCCGATAATAAACTTCGTACTTAACAACTTCCGGTATTCTTTAGTTTAATTTTCTCTAGTTTCTGGTAGTCAATTTTCTGGTTTTATTTCTTTTGTATTTTATGATAATGAATTATATCGTACAAGACGTACTAACCGCAGCACATTTCAATAGCTACCTGCAGGAGTTTCTCTGGCGTCGACAAGTAAAAGTAAATTACTTCGGCCATATAATATATGCGATCCGACAGTACTATGATTTCTGAAACAACCTATTTTATTATTTTCCCTCTGTGGTTATTTATTTTTGTCAAATAAATGGGTATATGTTACGACGCTCAGCAGAGGCGCGAACGGGGACCAAAAAAAGAACGAGAAAGAGTTTAAAAACATAAATTTGCAACAAGTAAAGTTGACTTATGTCTAGAATAGACATTTTTCTACTTACCTATGTAATTTGTTTGTATTTTTACGTAGTATAAATGGCTTTTTATTAGATGTTAAAAAAAATTTCTTGTTTTTTAAAACATCTACTTTCTCAAAGAAAAATGGCGGCCAGTCACTCGATATTATTACGTTGAGCGGCCATTTTGAATTCTTCGATGAACGTCTGTAGAGCTTAAATTTCTAATAAATAGCACTTCAAACGGGTTTAAAATACAAACAAATAGCACATGCAAGTTTGAAACTAACTTTTACAGCTTACAGTTACTTTTATTTGTTTTTTTTTAGCGTTTTTACTCTGCTGAGCGTCGTAAAAGATCCCCAAATAAATTACTTAAAATAAAATTTTAACAGTTATTATTTATTTTTGTCAAATAAATTATTTAAAATAAAATTTTAACAGTTATTATTTATTTTTGTCAAATAAATTATTTAAAATAAAATTTTAACAGTTATTATTCATTTTTGTCAAATAAATTATTTAAAATAAAATTTTAACAGTTATTATTTATTTTTGTCTAATAAATTATTTAAAATAAAATTCAGTACAAAACTAAACAAAACAGGAAGTTTTTATTATCGGAACCAATTTCGAACGGACACCGTTTCCGGTTGGAAACAACTTTGCTTAGAGTTAGTCGTACTTGAACATTGCCCATATTAACGTGTAACAAAACAATAGATCAAACTAATAATTAAAATTAGAATAAATCAAGATGTTATTAAAAAACCGGTGCTTATTTTTACGTCTCCTCTGAATATTTGCCGACGTCACAATATTTTTCTTTTCGGTTTCTTATAAAAAAATTATTTTTATATTTTTCAAAATAGAATTAACGTTATAGTGTAGTATGTGTTCTGATACTATATTTAATTTTCTCTCTCCTAGGTCAGTGAAGATAAAAAAATCCTTCTAGACTGCGGCAATTTAAAATTTTGTCCCAATCCGTGTCTTTTTTTTGGGGTGGGGTGGGGAGGGGATTTTCCTACAGTATTGATTTACTCCTCTCCAGGAGTTAGGCACAAGGCCAGTTTTTATCTTACTCCCACAAGTAAGATGTGACCCAAGGTCGAGTCGGGAAAGTGGGGTTTAAAAATTGCCTGGGCAGCCCCGTCGGCATTCCCCGGTAGGGGCGCCTCAGGCAGTAAGCAATAAACTTACTCCTCAACAAAGAGGGGAGGCGAAGCCTGGGAGGGTGGACCTCCTAGAACTGCACAGGACAGATCCATAGACAGGCGTAAATCAAGCCCCGAAGGCAAAGACAATACCAGTCTATGGGGTGCAGTATCCATCGGAACAGATACTACACTTTGATCTTAGCCAAAAGGCTGTTTTTTTTTGTTTTTTTTAAACCAACCTTTTATCTAACTCTGCCCTTGATTTAAATATTTGCCGCTTATAAACTATTGTTTCTATTCGGTTTATTTTTCTCATTTTTTTTACATTTCAACATAGAATAAACGTTGATGTATTTTTATTCAAATAAAAAAAAACGACTTTTTGTCCAAGTATGGCCGAGATATACTATATCAACAAAAAAACAACAAATGCCTTATATCATAAATATAATGGTACGCGGTAAAAATGAGACCGAAAAAATGGCACAGTAAAAATGACCCAAGTGAATGAATAGGAAAAATGGCACAAAGCAAGATCAATTCGGTAACGGAAAATTAGGATCGTCCAGGAGAGGCGGGCGATGTTCCCTCCCCATTAGTTTTTAATACGGGTTAAGACCCCCCACCTTGGCCCAAATTTTAAAAATATGTATGTATATGGCCGCGGTGGAAGTGTGTGTTAATTGGCGGGAGATTCGAAGGAAGAACAAAGGATTATGGATATTAACCACAGTGGCGAAGGATGCCGGACAAATGGTTTTGCGATAATGAATCTCTCGGCCATAGGTAGTGTGATAGATGCCTTTGTAATGGCATGTAATCTCACTGTTAGGATTTGTTAGAATCGAGGGTCGTGTTCCCCCGATTATATACGTGTTCAGTAAATCAAGCGATGTTGCATGCAAAGACAGAGTAATAATTAATGAACAAAAATGAAGTAGTTCAAATAACGTTTATTGAACGTGTGTGTACGTGGAATGGTGAAGTGTGTGGTGTATGCATGTGTGTCGATGGAAAAACAGTTCTTGAACAGGTACGAGAAGAAATGAAACCGGCGTGGGAAAAGTCTTTGAAAGCCATACACAAAGAAAATGAGTCTAGAACTCTTACCGTTGTTTGACCACGTGTGTTGGTAGTTTTTATGACGATGCCATTTGCAGAGAAAAGTGTTAGACGAAGCGCTAGTGTATTAGCGTCATTCTGTCGACCAGAGAAGAGTGAAACGGAACGCTAGTGTCAGCGTCTGTCTGCCGAGGCTGGTCGGTGAAGAAGAGAGAGATTTTCCGTTATGCACCGGTTTTTATAGTCAGAAGGGCAGATAACTCTGGTGTCGCTTTACAGTGCCACCTATCGGTGAAAAAGCGACACCTACCGGCAAACCGGTGTAGTTATGTTTTGAAAGGAGGAGGTAACTGCTACACCCTCCTCTACTGCTACAAAAGCATCCTATCCTCATTATTCCTACTGAGAGCGTTACTATCTTAACATTGAAAGGGGTTTGAATCCTTGAGAATCTAACCAAATTCGCATATTTCAGACTTAGTACTGGTAGAAAACGAGAATTTAAGCGCTGAAAAATTGTGGTGTATGCATGTGTGTCGATGGAAAAACAGTTCTTGAACAGGTACGAGAAGAAATGAAACCGGCGTGGGAAAAGGCATTGAAAGCCGTACACAAAGAAAATGAGTCTAGAACTCTTACCGTTGTTTGACCACGTGTGTTGGTAGTTTTTATGCCGATGCCATTTGAAGAGAAAAGCGTGAGACGAAGCGCTAGTGTATTAGCGTCGGTCTGCCGAGGCCAATTGACCAGAAGAGAAGAGTGAAACAGAACGCTAGTGTCAGCGTCGTTCTGTCGAGGCCAATTGAAACGGAGCTCTGGTTCCAGCGTTGTTCTGCCGAGGCTGGTCGGTGAAGAAGAGAAGAGAGAATTTCCGTTTGCACCTGGTTTTATAGTTCGAAGGGCAGATAACTCTGGTGTCGCTTTACAGCGCCACCTGTCGGTGAAAAAGCGACACCTAACGGCCAATCGGTGTAGTTATGTTTTGAAAGGAGGAGGTAACTGCTACAGATTCCACCATCGGACCACGTGTAGATTAAATAAAGAGAAGGTTTAAGACAAACAAAGAAGAAAGGAAGAAAATATTATTTAAACTTACTTTAAAGAAAGCGAAGGAATGGGGAAGCTAAACAACATATATGAATAGGCATTTTTATAAAGTAAAAAAAACGTAAAACATTTATACTTAACAAAAACAATTTATTTACTTAACATTTAAAAGAGAGTGTAAGTTCGTAATTGGAGCGTATAAATGCGATGCGCGTTGAAATGTGTTTTTGTGTGACAATTTCTGAATGGTGAATGTGCGAAGAAATGTTTGTCAAATTGAAAGATTGTAGAATGTTCGTCAAATTGAAAGATTACCTTTTCTTCTTCCTCCCTCTCCACACAGCTCGTTCGAGCTGGGGGGGGGGAGTCAACAAGAGTTCTTTGTGTGTTCGTTCGTCTCAGAACGCTGAGGGAAAAGAGAGAGAGAAAGAAAGGAGTGTGCTCTTTTATTGATCTCAAATCTCGCGTGGTCAAGCTGGTCAGTCAGTATTTTATTGGCCGAAATCCTTTGGCCAATGTGATTCTGCAAGATTTTGCGAGTTTCTCCACTTCATAGACGAGGAAGGGTTAAAGAAAGAAAGAAAGTACCTAATTGTGGTGTTCACCACATGAACCTTGTTTTGAAGCAAATAAAATAGACTTTTCTAAGGGCGGGGGGGGGGGACTAGGTCTCTCACATTTAGTTTAAATTAGGTTTTAGACACCCCCAACCCACTTTTTTTAAAATTAAGTATTTACTCATTTTTACTTGTTTTTCAATTTATCGACTGTTAACTATTCTGCACTTTTACTAAGTGCAGAATAGTTAACAGTCGATAAATTGAAAAACAACAAATCACTTATATACCGACCTGTAAACTTTTAATGTGCCGAAATTGTCTTTAAGTTTGCTTTTTTTTTATTTCAAAACATTATTTCGTTCATAGCGATCTTTACACACAGTGGGGAAAAACAAAAACAAATGGCTGCTCGTCGCTTAACGGGGGCAGGGGGTCATTCCTTAAAAGTTGTAAAAAAAAAAGAATGACTTATCCTACCGCAAACCCTAAGTCCGAGTTGCAAGCCCCCCCCCGAACTTAGGGTTAGTGGTAGTTATAGTTTTTACAACTTTTTAGGAATTAATCACCCAACAGTTAAGCGACAAGCGATCATTTATTTCTCGTGTGTCGTAAAGACAGCTTTAAAAAATAGAAATAAAAATTAAAAACAGTTTTAGCACGTTAAAATTATATAGGTTGGTAGACAAATAAAGTCTATTGCGTTTGGTATAAGGCATTTGTTGTTGCTTTTTTACTGTTTTTTTAACGATTTCTCGAGTGTTAACTATTCTGCACTTTCACTTTAATCTGGGAAAAATCGAACTCCACAAAAAGCGGCACTCTTAATTTGGACAAATATAAAAAAGGGCACTTGTATAGATCGAGTACACGAGCCGAAATTTATTTTAGAAAAGTTTCAATGATGCAAGGGGCAGATAACTCTTTTTTTTTAGTACGCAATTTCTCCGAAAATGGAAAATATCCATTTTTTAAACAAGAAGTCATGCAAATTAATAGAACATTTTTCGAAGAAATAACAATTTGTGAAAATCAACAGTATATTGATAGAACATTTATTGAAGAAAATAGAATTTGTGAAAATCAACAGTATATTGATAGAACATTTATTGAAGAAAATAACAATTTGGGAAAATCAACAGTATATTGATAGAACATTTATTGAAGAAAATAGAATTTGGGAAAATCAACAGTATATTGATAGAACATTTATTGAAGAAAATAGAATTTGGGAAAATCAACAGTATATTGATAGAACATTTATTGAAAGAAATAGAATTTGGGAAAATCAACAATATATTTTTTCATTTCAAAACGAACAGCTATCGGTTTTGTTTTTAAACATTTTTGATTTTTTTTTTTATAGTTTAAAAAATACATTTTTCTGTTTTTTTTTCTACTCTTGTTTGTAGCTGACTGAAATAGGATCTATTTCTTCTCGTCCCCTGTGAGCAAATTGGTCATACACTGACCAATCGGCTTGCAGGGCGTATTGATATCAACTGTCCCCTCTACCACCTGGCCAGTTGAAGAATTCAGCAGAGAGAAATCGGCCAGCAACGAAGAAACATCTCTCTCCTGCCTTTCCCCTGCGTCGTTCCAGCAGCAGCCATCTCCACTGGGAATATATTTGCTGACGACCCGGCAGCCTCTTTTCTTCACTGGGACACAGTTCCAACCCTCTGTTAAATAAACCCTTTTTTGTTGCCTGTTACTCGGTTGTTGTTCGTTCATCTCATTTCGTGCGATAAATGTAAGGAAGGGACCAACACCCCCTTCAGTTACAAATATTGACCCCGGCATGATTCAACACAGACCTTGTGAATAACAAAACTGGCACGAATTTGAGTTGAACAGCAACGTACAAAAACCGCATTTAAAACAGCAACGAGGTTTTAAACAGAAGACAACTCCAGCGACGACCAAGAAAACTCCGCCGTTTGACAGAAGAAAAGAAAGAAAACACGTTTTCGAACTCGGCAACTTCCAAAATACATTTTGGTTTTTTTTCGAAACTAAGGAAGACAAAATTTAAGACATTTCTTTTTAACGCAAAAAGAAAAGAAGAAACAAAGGAAAACTATGGAAACGCATTCCTTTTTCCTTTCGCACTTAAAAACACGTGCCGCTCATAAAAACAAAAAGTGACAAACTTCTTCCTCAAAATATTTTTTTTCTTTCACAGAAGGAATTCTTGACAGAAAAACGTTTAAAAATACGTTTGTATTCGAAAGTATTGAAAAAAAAAAGAATTTTTTTTTCCCAACGTCGAAGTTTTTTCTCTCAAGTTCGTCTACCAGACTTTGAGAAGCCACGTGCTATTCGGCAACCAGCATTTTCTTTTTTCTCTCGCCAAGGGAGGTTTTCAACACCCGACTTCAAGTCAATTGACGAAAAGAAGAAACTTTTTCTCCCCTACACATAAAAAAATTTTTTAAATAAATTTTTTAAAAAGCCAACAAGACCATCTCAACATTTTATTTTGAAAGCAGAGAACTCTTTTCGCCTTCTAACAAAAAAAAAACAACTTTTTTTTTACGAATATTTTTTTTTAAAGGCTCAAAAAGACGTGAGTACACACACATTTTTTTTTTCTCCAATACACAAAAAAATACACTCACACATTTTCAATTATGGGTAGTGATCGACAACCATTCTCAGTGGCTTCGTGAACAAATGACATATTAGCTACCATCAAAGAATCAACCCCCACCCCATTCCCCACCCCACCCGACCCCACAAACTGTTCTTTCTTTCTTTCTTTAATGTTTAAATTTGACAAATTGTCGATACCAATGTCTTCAAAATACATTTTGGGGGGGAAAGACCACTGCACCACTTTAACAGACAAATCGACAACAAAACAAAACAAAACAAAACAAAGCAAAACGAAATGTTTTCAACAGAAACTTGGTACAAAGTTACGTATATATGTGTATGTTGATGTTCAGAACAACTGGAAACTTGATTCAACTGGAAACTTGATTCAAACGTCGTCTTCGTCGTCAAAGGCCGCCGCCGCCGTCGTGGTGGGTCGTCTTGTTAAACAGTTCCAGACTGCAAAAGACAACAACAACAACAACAAATGATATGGTTTGCTAGTCAAATAGTTCACAAACAAGTGACCACGAACAAGTTCTGCATCGACTGATATCTAGAAAACAGACGACGTAGTTCAAGAGAAATTCAAGAGAAATTCCTATAGTAAAACCAGCTTTTGTAGTAAACATAACTTACTTACCGATCAAATCCTTTATGCATTTGGTTTTGCATCCATGTCGAATTAGTTGGCTGGCTGGCTGGCTGTCCGCGCCGACCGTTTGAAATTCGTAACTCTATGTAAACTGAAAACAAAAAACAAAAGTAAATGAGTGGTGTCTAAAACAGATAGAATACGTTCAAATTCAAACGAAATCGTTAATGTGCCGACGTAATCACGTACGTATCTAGTAATTGTGTAAACCATTTCAAAAGTGCTTATGGTTTGAAAATAGGCCACCATTTCTCAACTAAAACGTAGTCGAAATGTAAGCAATTACATTACAATAAAGAACAGAGACAGAGAGAGAGAGGGGGGAACTGAATTTGAATAATCAAACTAAACTGCTGTTACTTTCGGGTTAGGGTTAGAGTATCAAGCCAAAAAAAAAAAAGAAGTTCGCTGTATACTGTGGATAATTTGATGGAAGAGTTTAGTGGTGAAAATTGGACAGCCATTTTAATCGTTCCTTAATAGTTAAATCGAAAAGAATCAATTACTTTGTGAAAAGTAGTTAAGAATTTGAAACCTAAAACCTTTAAACTGTTGAATAGAAAGTCATTATTGGCTTGAAATCTGGTAGCAAATGCTTAGGTTTGAAAAGTTTGGGACGCTATTTACATCCCCCCCCCCCCCCCAAAAAAAAGTTGACAAATCGAGATTTAAACATTACCATTACAAAATTAGTTATGTTTTTTTTTTGGGGGGGGGGGGGTTTGGTTGTTTATAGCAATTCGAATGAACAAAGAATGGCACATTATTACATTCAACTTTCAAAATCCGATTTCAAATACAAGTAATTTATAACAAAAAAGAAAATGTTCTTTTTTAAAATCAAAACTGAATCCAATCGTTTTAGGTTTCAAATTCTTTAAAAAATAAAATAACAATTTTGTATTATTTAGAATATCTATCTTTATATTTTTTAATATCTATTTTTATATTTTGATTTGCTTTACGAAATTGAAAGTGAAAAATAGTTATCTGCCCTTGACACGAACGCACGCACGCACACACATAGAGAATAAGAGAGAGAGAGAGAGAGAGAGATCAACGCACACACAAACACAGTGAGGTAATACTCTTTCCAACCGACCAATCAGCGAGCTTCACCTCGTCAGAGTCGCGACGTTTGCAGTTCAAGGATCGAGCATCGCATCGCATCGCATCGCACACCACCGGACCGATCGGAAATCGGGAGCAACAAAACCTCTCTTCGAAACTTATCACACTGATTGAATTTAGTCCGGATCAAGGAAGGAGCGAGGAGCAGCTAAGATCGACCATCAAAATGCTGGAAAAAAAAAAGAACAAAAACAAACGCTTACACGCATACACACACACACACACACGGCTTGGATCGACTTTCGATGTCGTCTGCTCGAATTCTGCCTATCCAAAAACAGAGTTCGACAATTCACTATTTTAATGTTTCCTAGCATTTCTCACTGAACTTTCTCTTATGATGATTGACTATCTAATAACTTTCAATGAAAATGTCATTTATTTAAGGTTTTTTTGATTACGATTTTTCACACCCTTAAATTATCGAATCGGGCTTCGTCGGTCTCTAAACTTTCGTTTTGGTAACGACACTCACTCAAAACTGAACAATGATCCTGTTTTCCGATCTTTATAGACTTCCATTTTTGAAACAAATATAAACTATCTCTTTTTCTGGATTCATTATTTGTTTTTTGTCGATATCATTTCTACCGATCTGACGTCATACATTTATCCCCCTTCAAATATGACCCTCCAAATATTTGATTGAATTAGTCCAGCATATCGCTTTGTTTTGATTTGATTTTTTTGGGGTTTTTTTAAATTTTTTTTATACAAGTTCTGCTTCAAAAGTAGTACCAAGTGAAACCGATTCAGCCGAGTTATTCTTTATTGGCTCTAAACACATATTTCCCCTTTCGTTTTGTTTCTTTTTTTCCCCCCTCAAGTGTTTTTTGTAATAACGTTTTTCCCCCACTTTTCGAATTGATTTTTTGGTCTGTTGAATATTTCGTAAAAATATGAAGAAAAAAAGAAAAGGAGAAAATATGGGCAGCACATTACCTGCCTTTGCCTAACCCTAACCTGCCTTTGCTGGCGACGTTCGAGTTTGGTTCACCCACCTCGAGTCATATTTTGCAGCAAACAACATCGCCGAGCAGTCCCTCTATTATTATTTAGTGCAGTCCCCGCATCATTGACGCCAGTTGTCAAAGATTTGATAACTGACACACCCATTGGTTCCACTTACGACAGTATTAAGCGGACTTCACTTTCGGTGGAGAAACGTTTTGAAATGTTGGTCCACGACGAGCGTTTAGGAGACCGCATGCCTAGCGAATTGCTGCGTAGAATGAGATGATTGGCAGAAGAGGCCCCAGCTGATAATGCCTATTAAGCAGCTTTTCTTTTAGAGGCTGCCGCTGAAGGTAAAAGCAATCCTGGCACCCATGATAGAGACTAGCTCCGTGGACGTTATAGCTTCGTCGGCGGATAAAGTGATGGATTTCACTCAAAGAACTACCACCGCTTCTGACCCTCAGCTTCAGGCTGAAGTCTCTGCGTTCTCTGCCACCGCTAGAGACCCAAGCCAACTAGCCACGTCTGTGGCTGTACTTGAAGTGATAGGGCGGCTCACCAGAAAGTTCAGAAGATTGAGTGTGAGGTCACAATCGCCCAGACGACAGTATCAAAGTCGTTCACCATCCCCGCGCTGCCGCCACTCAAACAAGCCAAGACTGTGCTTTTACCACAGTCAATTTGGCGCACAAGCGCATAAATGCAAGAGCCCCTGTTCATTTTTGAACCAGGGAAACTAAAAGCTGGAGACCTGAGCACGAGACAGTCTTCACAGAAGCTACACTATCGTGCACTTTTTCTTTTGGACTCCATTTCTCAGGCACGTTGCTTGGTTGACACGAGAACCGCTTGCAGTATTTGGCCACTGAAACTTCTCAAAGAGAAACCACCAGTGTCGCCCATTTCACTGCAAGCCGTAAATCATTCTCCAATTCCCACGTACGGTCAAATTTCTCATTCTTTGGACTTAGAATTATGCAAAGACTTTACGTGGGTCTTTACGGTAGCAGATTTACCTTACCCCATTTTGGGCTCGGACTTTCTGCACCACTTTAATCTTTTAGTGGACATACCCTGACATCGGTTGATAGATGCTAATACGGAACTTTCCGTCTGTGCTTTGAAAAAAAAAAAACAATCCATCAGCCCGGTATTTTTCATTACCGCTACCGATGACCCATACCAGACACTTCTACACTCCTACCCGGAGTTGACAAACCTAAATTTTGTTGTGAGCAAACCCACTTACTCAACAAAACATTATATTGAGACCACAGGAGCTCCTGTGTTCTCACGCCCTTGTCGTTTACCTGCTGAAAAACTAAAAGCGGCAAGGGCAGAATTTAACCATATGCTGCAGCTGGGAATTATACGCCCCTCGTCCAGTCCTTGGGCTTTCCCTTTGCATATGGTCCCGAAGCGCTCCGGTGATTGGCATCCGACTGGGGACTATCGACGACTCAATGCCATGATGGTACCTGATCGTTATCCAATCTCACATATACAGGACTTTGCTTCGACTCTGCATGGTTGTAAGACCTTCTCCAAACTGGACTTAGTAAAGGCTTACCATCAGATTCCACTGAATCCGGCCGACATCCCTCAAACGGCGGTAACAACCCCATTTGGAGCGTTTGAATTCCTTACTATGCCTTTTGGTTTGCGAAACGCGGCTAGTACCTTCCAACGCTTCATAGACGAAGTAGTACGAGATCTCGACTTTGTTTATAATTATATAGACGACATACTTGTGGCAAGTGCCTCGCCTGAGGAACATGTCACTCATCTCCGCTTACTGTTTGAACGGTTTCAGCAATACCAGGTGAGGATTAACCCTGGTAAATGTGTTTTCGGTGCTTCGTCACTAGTTTTCTTGGGCCACATTATCAGCCTAGAAGGCATATCTCCCTTGCCTGAAAAGGTTAAGGCTCTACAAGACCTTCCACCACTCACTTCACTTCGCCAACTAAGGAACTTCCTCGGTCTGCTTAATTATTACAGACGCTTCATCCCACACTGTGCGGATCTTCTGTCTCCTCTTTCCGACCTGTTACGTAACAGGAAGAAGAAAAAGGAGCAGATATCACTGAATGACATTCTGCTGAAAACATTCAACCAAGTGAAGGAAAAGCTAGCGACGATATCCCTACTTGCACATCCTGTTCCCGATGCCCAGTTTTCACTGGTCGTTGATGCATCGGGCACAGCTGTAGGTGCAGTGTTGCAACAGCAGCATCAAGGCCAACTACAACCTCTCGAATACTTTTTGAGACAACTAAAACCGGCAGAACATTACAGCACGTTTGGCCGTGAACCTCTGGCAATGTACCTGGCAGTGAAACACTTCCAGCATTCACTCAAGGGCCGTCAATTTGTGATCTACACTGATCACCGTCCGCTTACATATGCACTGCGTGCTAAGCCGGACAAATATTCCCCTTGCGAAACTCGCCACTTGGATTTTGTTTTGCAATTTACTAACTATATCCGACACATCTCTGGTGAACAGAATGCTGTGGCAGACGCCTTGTCCCACCTTCCCATAAATTCTCTGTCCTCACCATCGGATATCGACATACATCAGATAGCCTTAGACCAGCCACGTCTGGATCTGTCGTCACCTGAATTTGCAACTTGCAAATTCACATACCTGCCCGTGCCAGCTTCGGACACACAGATCATCTGTGACACCTCAACAGATTCACCTCGCCCTTTTGTTCCATTGACTCATCGTAGGGTTGTCTTTGATACCCTTCACAACTTGGCACACCCCGGACTCAGAGCCACAGTGAAGCTGATTTTGGCTAGATTTTTCTGGCTGAATATGAGGCGCGATATCACTGCTTGGACACGGTCCTGCGTATCTTGCCAAAAGTCAAAGGTGCACAAGCATATCCGTGCACCTCTCAGAACATTCAGCACTCCAGACGCTCGGTTCAGCCATGTTCATATTGATCTGGTTGGACCATGGCCTGCCAGTCAGGGATTTACTTATCTCCTGACTTGCATAGACCGCTTCACACGGTGGCCTGAAGCCATTCCCTTAATCGACATTTCGGCTGAATCCGTAGCGCGAGCCCTTATCTGGGGCTGGATATCGCGTTATGGAGTCCCTACGCCTATTACCACCAACCGTGGTGGACAGTTTGAATCCCACCTTTTCCAGGAACTTTCCAGAATTTTAGGGATTAAACGTAAGCGTACGACTAGCTATCATCCAGCTTCTAACGGGATGATAGAATGATTCCATCGCCAATTGAAAGCCACGCTGCGTGCTTATCCAGACCAACAGCGATGGAGCGAGTATGTACCAATTGTCCTTCTTGGCTGTTGCGCTGCGATAAAAGAGGACCTCGGATACTCTCAAGCGAACTTGTCTATGGAATGCATCTATCTTTGCTGGGTCATTTGTTGACCCCGATAGATTTAACGGCAACAGACCCAGCTCTATACGCAGACAGACTGCGAGCTTATTTTAATGAGCTCCCACCGATGAACCCTAGGCAACAGACCATAAAATCTTTGGTCACTACAGACATTTCTTCGTGGACTAATGTTTTTCTTAGAAAGGACTCTG
The DNA here is from genome assembly GCA_963556195.1 of Sepiola atlantica. Lineage (NCBI taxonomy): Eukaryota > Metazoa > Mollusca > Cephalopoda > Sepiida > Sepiolidae > Sepiola > Sepiola atlantica. Next base: position 65,119,675 of record OY744549.1, on the reverse strand, counting down.
TAAAAGCCCCTCTAACTCCACCTTACACTGGTCCTTATCGTGTACTTTCACATACTGATAAGCTATTCACTATTGATATTGGCAAAAAAGAAACAGTATCAATAGATAGGGTTAAAAGAGCCTTTTTAGACACTAAAATACTAGAGCCACATATTCCCCCTACTTACACATTGCATACACTAACTCTGCCAACAGTAAAGGAAAATACAAATTCTAAAGATAATTACATCACCACCAAACGCAGTGGTCGGTGAGTACATTGGCCAAAAAAGCTGTGTAAGACTCGATATATATAGAATTAGCTTTTTTGATCCCTTATACTCTTTTATGGAAAATCTTAAAAACATTAAAAAAAATTTTCTCTGCTTCTGTAAAAAACATTTTTTCACACATCAATTTTTTGCCAAACAACTTTTCACCGAAAAGGAAAGAACAATTTTTCAAAAAACAAAAACAAAAATCAACTTTTCACCGAAAAGTAAAAGAACATTCTTTTTAAAAAACTTCAAATTCTGTAAATTTATGATTCTTCTGGTTCTATCCAGCTGCTGCACTAGTTTTTTCTCTGTCAGCTTTCCGCCTAAGCAGGGGGTGATGTAGCAGACTGAAATAGGATCTATTTCTTCTCGTCCCCTGTGAGCAAATTGATCATACACTGACCAATCAGCTTGCAGGGCGTATTGATATCAACTGTCCCCTCATGGACTATTTTCTACCACCTGGTCAGTTGAAGAATTCAGCAGAGAGAAATCGGCCAGCAACGAAGAAACATCTCTCGCCTGCCTTTCCCCTGCATCGTTCCAGCAGCAGCCATCTCCACTCGGAATATATTTGCTGACGACCCGGCAGCCTCTTTTCTTCACTGGGACACAGTTCCAACCCTCTGTTAAATAAACCCTTTTTTTTTGCCTGTTACTCGGTTGTTGTTCGTTCAATTCATTTCGTGCGATAAATGTAAGGAAGGAACCAACACCCCGCTTCAATTACATGTTTTTTTTTTGTTTCTTTTAACAGGATAGAATTCAGAAATGTGTTCAAAAAGACTCTTTAGGGGGATTGTGGAAAATTTCTGCCGCCACATAAATTCTGATAAATAGGATTCCACCATTTGCGCGTGGGTCCCACATTCTAATTTGTTCCTCCTCTTGGCCTGTTGCCACATGCTTTCCACATGATTCGTTGTGGCACCTGTCGAAGGATCGACAAAATTATACTTAAAACCCGATTTAGTGTCCTTTTCATAGCCACCAAAAACCCAAAGTTGTCGTGGAATACGTCCGGTAGAAATTATGTACTTAAAAAAAAAAGAGAGTTGTCTTCCCCTTCTTACACCATTGAAACTCTTCTAAAATAAATTTCGGTTCGTGTACCCGGTTAAAAAAAGTGCCTCAATCTAGAAGGATTTCCCATTCATTGACTGAAAACAGAAAAGATGAAGTATAGAATCAGAACAGAGTAATTGTTAAGATTGGCGGTCTAAACCGATAATGTAATAAAACAAATTGTCTATAGGTAATAAAAATGGTTCTATGTTGTTTTGTTTTTTAAATATTATTAAATGACGAACTATTTCGAGTTGAAATCTATTAAGTATTACGCATGTAATGTGAAGAAAAATCGACATTTCAACAAAATGGAGTCTTACGGGACCGGAAGTGGTGTTGTATTGCTCATTTTTTTGTATCGCTCAAGACGAAAACAGTTTTAAAACGTCCTTCCCCCCCCCAATTACTACGTAATACTGTAGCAGTTACCTCCTCCTTTCACACATAACTGCACCGGTTGGCCGTTAGGTGTCGCTTATTCACCGACAGGTGGCGCTGAAAAGCGACACCAGAGTTATCTGCCCTTCTGAGTATAAAAACCGGTGCAAACGAAAAATCACTCTCTTATTCAGTCAATCCGCCTCGCAGAGACGTCCCCTTGACACTAGCTGGGACGCATCGCCGAGAGCACCGACGAGGAACCTGGAAAAGCTCTTTCTTCTGCTAGCGTTGTCTCACTCGAAGACTACTACCATCTTCACGTGAAGAAACCCCACGGGCAGCCCAGAGAACCATTATTATTTTTTTCCTTTCCTCAACCGGACACCGTCCAATTCTCTCTTCTACCTATACCAAACGGTATAGGTATCCTTGAGTCGATAACCCCCCCCCCCTTTTTTGTTGCCTGTTACTGAGTTGTTCGTTCAATTCATTTCGTGCGATAAATGTAAGGAAGGGACAACCACACCCTTCAATTACAATACTACATTGATGTTAACTCCCACATGTTCTTACTGTCATAATCTTTTTTAAAAATTGGATGTATATTATCGCATATTTCACAGTAATTTTATTTGAATTGTTGAAGAAACTGTTTACAGCGTCGATATTTACGTTTACCAAGAACAGATACTACATTTTAACTTTAATTTATTTTGAAAAGTAAAATAAAATAATAAAAATAAACCGAAAAGGAAAAAAATTATAACATCGGCAAGGTTCTTTCATTATTTGAATAGTCACAGCAGACGGTGTTGTTATATATATATAGTTTTCCGGGCACCATATATATATATATGGTGCCCGGAAAACTCGGCAACGGAAAATTCGTCAATGGAAAATTCGGCAACGGAAAACTCGGTAATTTTGGCCAAGTAGGAAAATTCGGCAATTATCGAATAAATATCGATTGAAAATAGATTTTAGAACCGTTTTTACAGGAGATATACTTGTAAATACGGGGCTACCCCCATCCCCAGTGAAGAACATTTTTTATATTATTTTGTTGGTACTTGTGCAGTTTACGAACCGGGCTATTTTTTAGATAAGATTTTCAAGTTAAATTAAATTTTTACGATATCTTTCGTTTATTAAATTGTTAGGTGAAAGTACAGAATAGTTAACAAAGCCCTCCTCACTCCATGTTAAGAATGGCTTTCTAAATAATGTTATTTCAACCCGGTTCGTAATTACGTTACGAAATTAAAGGTTTGGACCAGGTTATTTTTTACATAAAAAGTAAAATTTAGTAAAAGTTAAATTCAATTTTTACGATATTTAAAAAAAAATTTTTTTTAACATAGTTCACCCCAAAGAAGGGAGGACGCTACTGTAGACGTAAGGGGCTACTGAGAAAAAAGAAGATGGGAGAAGGTAGGGGCAGTCAACCTAGATTGGGATCTGCGCAGCGAGATGACTGTTTACATTAGTTTTAAACTTCTGCATGTCTGTACTGTCGAGGAAACAGGGGGCAGGGAGGGAGTTCCAGAGGCCAGCAACATGAGGAAGGAAGCTATTTGAGTAGAAGGCTCTCCGACATCTGGGGACCTCCACAGTGAATGAATGAGATTTAGTTGATTGTCGAGTTAGTCTAGTGAATTTACGTCGAGGGGGCACCAGAGTAGCCAGGTCATCGGAGCATAATCCATTAAAGTATTTGTAAAATAAGCACAAGGATGCTACATTGCGGCAATGGGACAGGGACTGGAGCTTGGTTAACAGTGAGGGACCTATTAGGTTGGCGATTCTTTTTTGGACCTTGTCAAGGAGGGAGAGACTAGTAGATGATGCACCAGCCCAGATGTGACAACAATACTCCATGCATGGACGGATGGTGGCTTTGTAGAGATACAGGATAATGTCAGGTGAGAGGAGTTTCCTAGCACGGTAGAGGGAGCCAACCTTCTTTGTGCAGCCTTGGCAATGTCTTCAATGTATTTGTTCCAATTCATGTTACCTGTGAAGGTTAGGCCGAGGAGTTTGAATGATGAACTCTCAGGTAGGGTGTTATTTGCCATGACAATCGGTGGTTGGAGAGGTTCTTTGTAGTTATTGAAGGAAAGGAGCTTTGTCTTAGCGGCATTAAAAGTTACCAACGATTTGTGACCCCAATCCACTACAGCCTGGAGGTCATTTCTAAGGATTCAGCCAATGCCTCGGATATGATCGCGTTGGTTTTGCCAACATGGCAAGAGTAAAGCGTGGTGTCGTCAGCAAATAAACCAATCTCAGACACTGTGTCATCAGGGAGATCGTTTATATAGATCAGGAACAACAGTGGTCCAAGGATAGATCCCTGGGGTACACCAGCATTTATGTCATGTTGCTTAGATGAACGGCCATCGAGGACAACCTGGATTTTTCTTTTGTCTAGGAAGGATCTGATTATATTAAGTAATTGCCCAGTAATACCGTATGAGCGTATTTTCAGAAGCCCTTTATGCCATACCTTGTCAAAGGCCTTGGATATATCAAGCGCTACTGCCCTAGCTTCTCTTGCCTTGTCAAGTGTATGATACATGCATTCAGAGATGACCGTTAGGATGTACGCAGTAGATCGTGCTTGTCTAAATCCATACTGGCGGTCAGATAGAAGTTTAGTATTACTATCGCTAGATTGATTAAGGATTCGAAGATTTTAGCAAAGATCAGCAGCAGACTGATTGGGCGATAGTTGTGAGGATCGGTTCTATTCCCTGAACTCTTGTAAACTGGTACCACAGAGGCAATTTTCCAGCTATCGGGGAAGCAAGATTCAGCTAGGCATTTATTGTAGAGTTTGGAGAGGACAGGGGCCAGTTCAGCAGAGCATTTCTTTATTACTATTACTGGTATAAGATCAGGCTCACAAGCTTTGGAAGTGTCAAGGTTTTTTATGATGTCTTTGGGATGGGGTGATGACCAGGTTATCAAGTGTGACTTCGGTCCGCAATGGGAGTTTTGGGGAGGGGGTGGTTATCTGAGTCTAAAGTAGAGTTAGAAGCGAAGCGCTGGGCAAGTAGTTCAGCCTTATCAGTGGCCGTCCATACGACATCATTGTGGTTTGATAGTGGGGGAATCGTTGATTGACCATTATTCACTACACTATTGTAGATTTTCCAGAAATCACGAGTACCTAGTTTCTGTGACTGGATGCGTTTTTTTGTTAACTCATTATACCTTCTCTTCGCTTCACCTATCACGGCCTTGCATTTATTTCTTGACTCTATAAATGTATGTCTATTAATAGCTGACTGATGGCGGCCAAAATTACGGAATGCTTGTTGCCTCTTAGAAATGGCAGATGCACATTCCGAGGTGAACCATTGGGGAGAGTGGGGCTTGCTAAAGAATTTTCGCATAGGGACATAGGCTTCGATGCCTGCTTTGACCCATTCAGTTAATTCGTTTGCACACTGGTCGACAGGGAGTGAAGTTTCCCTCCATGGGGCGTCACTGATGTGATCTCTGATTGACTCAAAATCAGCCTGCTTGTAGTATCTTGTTGTTTTGAGCAACGGTTCATCAGCTTTTGGACGACTTTTTAGGGTGATATGTATCATTAGCACAATGTGATCAGCATTCCCGAGTGGGCTATGAGCTTTCGTCACACAAGCCTCGGGTATTGAGGTCAAGAAAAGGTCTAGAAGTGATGCTTGTTGGTCTACTCGATCGGGGATGCTGGTCGGAAAATCGACAGTCTGAGAGAGGGAGTGAGCTAAGGAGAAATTATACGTAGAGTTGCCGGCTGCGTCAGTAAGGCTGGAGAATCCCAACCAGTCGCGGTGGTGGGCATTAAAATCCCCAAATACATGTATCTGGGCATTCGAGTCAATTAAGAGTGCTCTATCTATGCTTTCAGAGACAGAGTTTAGCAGAGTACAGTCCTGGGTCGACGGGGAACGGTATAAGAAATATAAGTAACTGATGCTGTGATGTATAGTCAATCTAAAGCACATGTAGTCTTGGTCATCTGATTCTAACCTATGTTCTCTAGTCAGGGGGAGGGTGTTCTGAACATAAACTCCTAGCCCGTGCATATGTTTGTCAGAGTCTTTACGGTAGAGTGGGAGGTAGTCAGTCATGTCAAAGTGGTGAGAGGAGATTGAGGATTGAAGGTTAGTTTCACTTAGAGCTAGGATATCCGGGGAGTTTGTCAGGAGAAAGGTTTCTACGTCGTTGATGTTGGTTCTAAGTCCCCGGATATTTGTGAAGGAGAGCCTCAAGGGCGGAGGTGAGAGTGTTTTTTGTTGGGGGTCTGGTTTAGGTTTGCTTTATCTTCTGTTTATTAAATTGCTATGTGAAAGTACAGAATAGTTAACAAAGCACCACCCCCCATTCTCCTCATGTAAAAAATCGTTGTCTAAATAATTATTTCAAGCCGGTTCGTAATTAAGTTACGAGAACAAGAAAACAATTTTGCTTTTTTTAATACATGGAAATTTTCTAAACATTTAAAGCCATTTTTAATGACTTTCTACTCGATAGTTTATAAATTCCTTTCAAGTTTTGCACACACACGAAGTAATTGATGTTTTGTCAATTAAAATGGCTGACTTATTTACGAAGAAATCTAAATGAATTATGATGGATTTAATCTCGTAACTTAATTACGAACCGGCTTGAAATAATAATAACATTATTTAGACAACGATTTTTTACATGGGGAGAATCGTAGGTGGAGAGCATGATTTGAACTCAACATCTCAATATTGGAGTTACTTCATTTTTGAACGCTTTTCCATGCTGCCTTCACGAAAACCCTTCTTCTCCATCTAAATCTCCTTTCATTGGACACCTTATCAACGGACAATTACCAACTGGACAAACCTCATATCTTTTTTACACGAACTTTTTTTCACTCTCCATTTCTTAATATTTTTTCAAATGTTGAATTTTGGCTTTTCCACTGCCAACTTATCTATCTATGTAATTCCTCTGGTGATAAGATTTTGATCTTTGAAAAGCCTTGGCTTAAGGAAAGAATAATAAACATAATTTTATTACCAAATATACCTTGCATTGAATAATCGAAGTTTGAAATAATCTGGATATTCGTACATGTTTATCACTCTTCTTTCATCTATCTTTATATATATATATATATATATATATATATATATATATATATATATCTAGCCGCACTGATGAGCTGTGAAACAGCGAAACAGGCTGTATGTGGATGACTATATATATATATATATATATATATATATGTAGAAGGATGAAAAGGAATTATAAAAGCAAAAGGCAGATCTTTTTTCAATTCAGTTGCTCAAAGCAAGGTATATTCTGCAAAAATACAATTTATTCAATTAATTTTTTCCTTACGCCAGGCTTTTCAAAGATCAAAATCTTATCATCAGAGGAAATCGCTGGGATAGATAAGTTGGCAAAGGCCAAGATTTAAAATTTGAAAAAGTAAAATAAAGATTGTGGAGAAAAAAGAAGGAAAAACGCTGCCCGAATGCAAGCAAATGTCCGATTGCAAAAACATCCGGGGTTAAAATGTCCACTGGAGAAAGTTATTTGTAGGTAGTTAGGTCGTTAGAAGGCACGAGAAATGAAATGAGAGGATTCAAAGTTAAACTCCAAAAACCATATCTTCAGGTGCGGCGAAAATAGATAGAATCCAGAGGGTAAAAAGTCCAATAGAAACGTGAGGTGGAAAATATAAGCCATTTTAAAAAAAGTCTTCCTGGGCTGAAAATCATAAAATAAGTCTAAATTGACGAAGAGACAGCGAATTAATATTTAAAGGCTAGGCCAAAATTGCAGATTGCCCGTTGAAAAACAGGACCGTCTGAAGAATGGCAAAAACTCATATGAGAACAGCAGGCAAGTTAGGAAAGTGTGGGGGTGTGAGGGAAGAAGAGGATGCGGCTGTGATGAATAAATGCGCTTTAAACTTAGATTGTGAATGTGAGGGATGGGTCGCTTAAAGATGAAAGTAGACGCTAGTGTGAATTGGGGTTCAACTAGAAATAGGGTAGAGGGAGGGGGCAAGTCAATGAGTGCGAGAAGGGAGAATTAAAATACCAAAATGTGTCGGGGGGGATATGAACAGGGGGTGGGGGTTAGGTGTTCAATCAGATAACATTACTTATAATGAGGCAAATATATATTTAGAGGGTAGAGATAAAAATGAAAAAATATAAGAAAATAAAATTAAAAAATAAAAATAAATCTTAGGCCGCAAGGAAAATTATGGATAAAGAAATATATAATTGAGGGAATAGTCGATAAAATTCTCCCCCAACCCTGAGAAATATTTTGACTTCAAAACAAAAAAGAAAGAAAAAATTTGGCCTGACCCCTAAAAAGTTCGGCCTGACCCCTAAAATTTTCCCCGACCCCTCAATCTCTCCAGCCCCCTAATTTTTCACTCAACCCCAACTATTAGAAATATTTTGAGTTCAAAACAAAAAAAAAAAAAATTTGGCCTGACCCCTAAAAAGTTCGGCGTGACCCCTAAATTTTTTTCCCGACTCCTCATTCTTATCAAGCCCCCTAATTTTTCACTCTCCCCCAACCCTGAGAAATATTTTGACTTCAAAACAAAAAAAAACAAAAAATTTTTGCCTGACCCCTAAAAAGTTCGGCCTGACCCCGGGAAATAAGGAAATGGTAATTTGACATTGAGTATTGAATCGGTTAAAGATTTGAGTCAAAGTAAAATATGTTGTTTCAGGATGCTAATGGTTTTTGGATGTAGGAAAATTAAACTTTGAATCAAAAGGGGTTAAAGGTAGATAAGGCGAATCATCAAGTAAATAAGAGGGCTGGGGTCTAATGCAATTGTGGTGGGTTAGTTATCAGGTTGAAATAGAGGATTAAGAGGTTGGATATATTGATGAGAAACGAACGAGTGTATTAAAGGCAGTTAAAGGAAAAATAATTGAAATCATATAAAGGTTATATGATTAAGGAGGTTGAGTACAATGATTTAGGGGTACTGGGAAAGAGGTGCAAAAGCTAAGGGGATTATAAAGCTAACGGAATTTATGGGTAATTTTTTAAGTTAAGAGAAAGGTTAAAGGAATGAGGGGGATTTATGCAGAGTTAAGGAACAAAAAGGAATCAGAACTATCAGAGAATAAATCCGAGATGTAGGGGGGTAGTTAATCAACTGAGGGAAAGGTGTCGGGGGAATTAGTGGGGTTGCTATATTTAAATTTACGTTTATGCTTGCAACTGGAGATAAGTTCATTCTTAGAATTAATAATATTTTTAGATTTAGTAGCAGTAGCTATCATAAAGGTGTCCAAAGTACAAAGTTGGCAGTGGGGTGAACCCGGGGTGTATGATCTGGACTTTTTAAGTATTGACCAGTGAAGTGAGTAGGGGGTATTTTGAAGATTTCTAATCAGATTGGAGAGTGGAGAGCCAGTGCCATTATCGTTGCTTTTTTTTTAAAGGAGTAGATATGGTTAGAGATCCGGGTCTTAATAGGGAAAGCGGACGCCCCAATGTAGGTGTGTATCTTGAAAGGTGATGCTATAGTTGTATTAAAATTGCTAGTGGTATTAGAGGAGATTTGGGTTTAGGAATTCAGGTTATGTGAGGGAGATTGGTTGTAGTTGTAGGGTGGAGCGGTTATGGGGGAAATGTCAGTTAGCCCAAGGACACTATCTATTATTGGGGGTGTTAGGTTAGAGATATGGCTGTACATGCGGGGGTCTTGAGGAGAGAAGGATTGGGGTTGTGGAGAAATGTGGAATCCGGGTGGAGTGTGGGAAGTGATTGCTTACAATATTAGTGGAACGGGGGAATTGTTTCACGGTACAAGCGTATATTACGTCCTTCTGTACACAATCGTTGCTTAAGGGACAATCTCTGGGTCTACGGCAGTTGCAACTAGTGAGGGGTGCGGTGGGTGGTTGCTGTTGGATATGTTTGATTTTCCTATTGTTAGAGGTTATGATAGTTTGTTCAATATTGGGCATTGTAGAATAGGATATTTAATAAAGTTTTTGTTAAGAATAGTGCTATATCTGCAGGGGGTGCTTAAAAGATCTGTCTAAAATTTGGAAAAATTCCTTTGGTATATTGGTTTTGACATTACAGCTGAAAGGTGGATTAAACCAAATGTTGTTCTTTCTTCTAAGTTTTTTACTTTGTTTATGCGTCTGTGGGTCTTTCCGATTATCAATATTGTTAATTCCTATGGGCTTATTTGCGTGTTTCTTGATTTTCTTGGGTGCAGATGCATTAAACTTTTTACTTCTGTGTATCGTCATGTTGTGCGTAATAATGCCTGAGGGTTTGTTAACTTGAGTAGGGGGGTTGCAGTTATATTTAATTTTGTGATTGTAGCCTGAGTTTAGCAAAGCATTATTGTAGAAGCTAGAATTCTGATCGAAGATAGATTTATTCGCAGATAGTTTAGAGATTCTGTTAGATACTGAAGGGACTATTGAGTTTATGATGGATTTAGGGTGGTTAGATAGGCTATGTATGTAGAAGAGGGTTAAGTTAGGTTTATGGTAGGGACTGAACGTTCCCGAGTTAAGATCTTTGAAAAGCCTGGCTTAAGGAAAAAATTAATTGAATAAATTGCCTGTTTGCGGAATATACCTTGCTTTGAGCAACTGAATTGAAAAAAGATCTGCCTTTTGCTTTTTTAATTCCTTTTCATCCTTCTACCTATCTATCTGCTCTATCCTGTATATTGAGCTGCATACTTTTCACAATAAGTTTTACCTTTCCTAAAAGTTCGCTTTTAGTTCTCCACTTATATATATATATATATATAATATTTATAAATAAATATATAATTATTTACTACCTACAGACATCGATGTTTCATGCTAACGCAATCTTCAGTGCAGGAACTTAATCACAAATCGCCACTGATTCGCAGTCATTAGCTTAGAATTAAATACTGTGTTGGATCTCGCATATATATATATATATATATATTTAAATATTTTTTTTGTCGTACAAAACTTTAAAATGGCATTGAAGAGACAATATTTATTATTCATAATGAATTTAAGAAATTAAAAAGATGAAAGGGCAGCTGACCGGTTTCGTACCTCGCTCAACAGAGCCAAATATCGAGGAGATGTATAAAAAATATAAAAAGATGCTATGAGAATTATAGCGAGGGAAAGGGGTAAAAAAAAGACAAAAAAGAAAAAGTTCAATCAAATAGAAACAACATTTTTTTTTTTACCCCTTTCCCTCGCTATAATTCTCATAGCATCTTTTTATATTTCTTATACATTACCTCGATATTTGGCTCTGTTGAGCGAGGTACGAAACCGGTCAGCTGCCCTTTCATCTTTTTAATTTCTTAAATTCATTATGAATAATAAATATTGTCTCTTCAATGCCATATATATATATATATACAGGGCTTTACGCGCTCCACTATTTTGGAGCTGCTCCCGCACCTGCGCCAACGCCCAAAATTGGAGCTGGCTCCTCTCACGCTCCCCATTTTCAAAAAGGAGCCGCTCCTGCTCCAACTCCTATAAAAAAAGAGCGGCTTTTTTCAGCGCTCCATAATGAAAATGTGTCTTCTTTCATAAACGTTCTATTCTGCCAATGAATGGTCGAAGGATAGGGGTGGGCGTCAAAGGATCTCATCGATATGGGTTGGGATGTCACTTGAAGTGAAAGACCATAAGATAATATTTGACAAAATCTCGCTAATATTTTGGAGAACATGTCGGACGAAGTATAGGATTATACGTAAATTTTCGTTTCTTGAGGTATAAAATAAAAATAGAAAAATCCCTGAAGTATTTTAAAACAATTTTAATTTTCATTACATTAACAACCTATTTTTTCAGGAAAGGAAAATTTGACCCGATATTTTTCTATTTATTTTGGAAGGGAATTTAGATTTGTTTTAAGTAAATAAAGTTTTACTTTTAAACATTATTAGTGATTATTTTCTTTTTAAAGAAAACATTTCTCTGGAAGAGGAAAGACAGCAAGGTCAACCTTACTTGTCGTTTTGTTGTTTAATATTTGTTTGTTTTACGAACGTAACTATATTGTATAATGTATATTATTATTTATAACAGAGAAATGCGCAAGTACTTTCAAACAAATCGATTTATCCATTTTTTTTCTATAGTACAATTTGGGGCGAAAAAAAACCCCAATGAAGTTTATTTTTTAAAGACTGAATAAAAAAAAAATTCATAAGTTGACCCAAAAATATCAATAAATTGTCAATAAACAATTCAGAGATCCATTTAATGTCTTAAAATTTCATACAAAATATCTGGCCTAGACCTTGGGAGTTGAAAGAATATCGGGTCAAATTCCCCCCCCCCCCTAGGTCGGACAAAAACATTTATTAAAATTAAAAATTTGAAAAAAAAAGGGGAAAACGTCTATATTTGAAATCTCTAACAAAAACAAACTGTTTACAATTTTAATATTCGATAATAGATTTTTTAAGATAAAGAAGATATCTAATCTACTTTCGGTTCAAAAAAGCAACAAATTAGTCAGAAAGTCTAATTATTTGCTTTTATAAATTAAATTTTAAGATATTTTCTTTAATTTAATTAAGTTCAAACATTGGTTTAATTGTAGAATAGAGGCCACTCTTTTCTTTCGCTCATTTCGCTTGGTATTCGCCCAAATTTAGGATGAAACTGATTGCTGGTCTTAATTGTATTTTTGGTCCTGAAATAAAATTCTCATTTACTTTTTAAAGTGTTGAGAATCTAACTTTAATTCCAGGTTTTAATCGCTGGTAGCCATGTTGTTTTTTTTTTGTCTTTTCCTTGGACTAAAGATATTTTTACTGCTTTAACATTTTATTACACACAAAAACAAACTTTGAACATTCTATTTACAAAAGCAAGTTTTAACAGAATTTAACGAATTCAAAAGCAAACATGAAAAGGTTAAAACATACTAGTCGTGAATTTAAGAATAACAAAAAATGTCGCCGAAAAGACGACAGGTAAAAATGTGGCATAAAAGTTCAATTTGATATATGCTAAAAAATAAATTAGAATTTTTTGTCAGGACAAAATGTACCATTTCACTCCAAAAATCGATTTTATCGAACATTTGGGTGAATACCGAGCGAAATAGGCCAGGAAATCCAACGGCCCCTATATAATAATTGAACCTAAAATTGTTTATTTAAAAACACGAATTAAAAGAAAAATTGGCTTATTTATTCAATCACAATAAACATCCTTGTCATAAATACAAAAAAAGTTCAAATCTATAAGAAAATAACTTCAAAGACATCTATAGACTCACTGGCGCATTTAAAGACATTTGATGCCAAATTGTCTGTCTTCTGCTTTAAGAAAACTTTCCCATCAAAAATTTAACACATCGATGTAAAAATCTGAGAACTTCAAATGTTCTCCTTCTTTCTCCCTCTCTCTCTATCTCATATACATTTACCAGATATAATGTTAAAAAATAACTCAGAGTAAACTCTGAGACTTTCTTTTCTTTTCCTTTTTATTGCTGAATAAAAAAAAACTAATGTTTAAAAGATAAAAAATCAAATAATTTTGGAGCGAGGAGCGCGGAGCGATAAAACTACCGCTCTTTAGTCCCAAATGGAGTTGCTCCCACTGAATATAAAATGAGTCCTCCTCTCCTTCGCTCCAGCAAAAACAAGCGTGCTCCTGGAGCGCCCTCCTTTTTGGAGGGCTCCGTAACGCCCTGTATATTTAATTATTTTTAAAAATTTATTTCATACATATAAAAAAATATATATATATATTAACGAAAAATAAGTCCTATAAAGATAAAGGCGACTAATAATCCAATTTTCTGCATCTTTATCACCAATAAAAATAAGTGCATAAATATATATATATATATATGTTCTTTTGTTTATTTTCACCTTAAAATGCAACTGATGTATGATGTGGGTGTTTTTCAAGACACTCTAATCTAAGAACTCTTATTATTTGTGAACTTTTTCTGATGATTTTGTAGTGTTGTAGAGACGATATTGACATACAAATGCTGTTTGGCACAAAACAAATGAAACGGACCGTTAAATATATCTCACAGAAATTTGGAATTTTTGGAAATGTGAAAAAAATAAAAACAAAAATAAAAGTAATAAAACAAACCATGGTTATTGGAATATAATAAAAAAACTGTTCTCTCTCTCTCTCTCTCTCTCTCTCTCTCTCTCTATATATATATATATATATATATATATATATATATGCATATACATTGAGTATGAATGAAAATAGTGAGTACTTATTATTAAAGATCAAGAACGTGAGAGAGACTGAAAAGAAATGTTAATACGAAATACTTTATTAGACTGTTGACTATACAAAGGTGTCTCCTCGGACAGGATATTTCCTTATTGTCTCCCTACCAAGGGAGATAATGAGTGACGTTAGTTGGTCTTGTCTATAGTGATGCTTAACAGGAACATCTTCCTTTTTTTCCGAAGTCTTTATTTATTTTTTATTTTTTATCTGTACCTCCAGGGGAGAATTATTTGTCGTCCACTTTCTTGTTCCTCACTTTCTTCTTATTATTACTACTACTACTTTACTTCACTTTCTTCTTCTTCTTCTTACTCTAACTTTGTTGTTGTTGTTGTTGTTGTTCTTCTTCTTCTTCTCCTTTACCACATTTCATTCTTTCTTTCATTCATTCGCTGACTTTGCCCATCCATTTAACCAGCCCGGTGTCATTCCGACTATTGTTTGTCATATTTCACGATCATGTTAGTTGGTCTTGTCTATAGTGGTGCTTAACAGGAACATCTTCCTTTTTTTCCGAAGTGTTTATTTATTTTTTATTTTTTATCTGTACCTCCAGGGGAGAATTATTTGTCGTCCACGTTTTGTGGTTCTATTATTTGTGAGTGTTGAATTCTGTTTTTTGTTTTTTCATGCTTGTTTGTTAAATTTGGAAGATGTACCGCTTGTCCACATATGAAGAACTTGTGTCTCAGGAAAGAGATGTAAAGAATGATGCTGATTTTCACTCGACTTCGGAGAGCTCATTCGGTCTACAGCGTCGCCTCTTCATAGTAACTCTCCCCCTTCCCTGAGAAATATGTTCCGTTAAAAAAAAATTTTTTTTTCATGACCCCCCAAAAAAAATTTTTACTCTCCCCCTAGCCCAAGAAATATTTCAAGTTCAAGAAAAAAAAAAAATGTTGCCCTCCCCCCCAAATTTTTTTTACCCTCCACCTTCACCCACCCAAAAAAAATTTTACTCTCCCCTACCCTGAGAAATATTTTAAGTTAAAAAAAAATCCCCCCACCCATTAAATCTTTTTTACCCTCCACTCACACCCCCACCCAAAAAATTTGTTCAGCTTTAACGCGCTGTAATTATGGAAATATGGTTTTTAGTCACACATTTCTACAAATAAAGCGATCTGGAGAAATTGTTGTTGCATATAGAAATAAGAAAAGACAGGAATTATCATAGCAGATAAAGAGGCTTTTTAAAAAAATATATCAGAAATAGAAAAACTACTACTGAAGCTATGGGGGTTAACGAATTTAAACCATTGTCATTTGTGTGGTTTATCCGTAAGAGAAAGTTTATATAAAAAAGTTTTACTGGCAATCCAATGTTCAAGTGACTTCCAACTACACCTCTTTCACTCTGCACTTCACTTTGCTGTCTTAAGAACGCAACTTTATAATCCAAAGAGTACAATTCTTATACTAAAACACCTATCCTTTTTTTTTTAACATAGTTCACCCCAAACAAGGCAGGCCGCCACTGTAGACGTAAGAGGCTACAGAGAAAAAAGAAAAGGGGAGAAGATAAGGGGCGGTCAACCTAGACTTGGATCTGCACAGCGAGATGTCTGTTTACATTAGTTTTGAACTTCTGCATATCTGTACTGTCGGGGAAACAGGGGGCAGGAACGGAGTTCCAGAGGCCAGCAGTACGAGGAAAAAAGCTATTTGAGTAGAATGCTCTCTGACATCTGGGGGCCTCCACAATGAATGAATGAGATTTAGTTCATTGTCGAGTTAGTCTAGTGAATTTCTTTCGAGGGGGGACCAGAGTAGCCAATTCATCGGAGCATAATACATTGAAGTATTTGTAAAACAAGCACAAGGATGCCACATTGCGGCGATGGGACAGAGGCTGGAGCTTGGTTGACAGTGAGGGACCTATAGGGTTGGCGATTCTTTTTTGGACCTTGTCAAGGAGGGAGAGACTAGTAGATGATGCGCCAGCCCAGATGTGACAACAATACTCTATGCATGGGCGGATGGTGGCTTTGTAGAGATACAGGATAAGGCAAATTGCCTACCAAGAGCCATCTATGTTTATGGACTCCAAACAACCAATCTGCAAAGAGGAGATAACTCAATTGACGACTAACTCACATGCCCCCTTGATCTTCAAGATCAATAATGGGTTTCATAATCCACCATCCATGCCGGCCATCTTTGTTCGCGTTGCAACCTTCGTACAGGTTCTTCTTGGGGACATCAACAACCTCTCTATCTGATGGTAAGGAAACTCTCCGTATATATAATATGTGACGAGGCACTCTGTTAACTGACACGTTTTTAGATAGTACATCAGTTACTGCTTATTTTTTAATTATTTTTTATCTATATCTACAGGGGAGAATTATTTGTCGTCCACTTTTTGTGGTTCTATTTTTTGTGAGTGTTGAATTCTGTAGTTGTGAGTAAAAAAATAACGAACGCTGCAATCACCAATAAAAATAATTACATAAAAATATAAAATTCCAGCCTCCATGTCATCACTTTGGAATATGACATATCCGGCATGTACATCAATAATAATCAGTAATATTTGTACTACGACTATCTCTTTTACCCAGAACAGCATTGTAGAATGGAACACCATTAAAGCTTGCATAGGTTGTGGGAGCTACCAACATGGCACTCAGGAAAAAAGCTAGAGTATCTAGCATGCAGTCAAACATCCAGTACTTAAAAACCTACTGACTGTTTTTTTTCCAAGCAGACTTAACAAGAAATATACTCAACAGACAACTGTAAAGTTGACATTTCCTGTATCAGTCAGCTTCCACTTGCATATCTCTGAATTAGAAAAAAATATTTATACTTTGAGGGTCAACTGGGCCGGGTTTCGTAAGGGAAGAGTATAGTTTTTCTATAAAAGTCAGCGTTATGTACTGATTTGGGAAAAACTGTAAGTCATTCCCTAAAACTCAACCGGAAATGACATAAAGCTTGCATAGGCCGAGGAAAACAGGGACATCAGTGAATAGAGCTTTGAAATTTATCCCATTCACACTGACCCAAACCATTCACACTCTCACTGCCATCACATTTGATCAGACAACAGATACATACACAAACCAAAAATGGATGACAGAAATAGACGCATCTACAATTTGATTCTGATATATAAATCCGAGTTGTCTGTATGTATGTATGTATGTATGTAAAGCTTCTCCTCCGAGGGTACCCAACAAACGGTCACACGGTTGACATCATTCGAACCGGTCAGCCTAGGGATGTATATCTCAGAATCGGAAAACAAAATTAAATATATAAAATTATATATATAAAATTATATATATAATTTTATATATATAAAATGATATATATAAAATTATATATATATCCACATAAAATGTTTACATTTGATCAGACAACATCCATAAATGGATATGCAATGAGAAATAAAAAGAAAAAGAAAACAGAAGAAAAGAAAAAAGAAAAGAAAAAGAAAAAGAAAGAAGGGAGTGGATGCGTGAATGAAGAATATTAAGAACAAGAATTCAAGAAAAAGAAGTGAAAAGGAAATCAAAAATAAAAACGTAAAAGCTCCAGTTTACAACCTGAAGTTGTTTGTATGACGTCAGAGGAAAAGAGTGCCGGGTAAAAAATCACTCACATTACAACCCTTCCTGTCTTCTTTCCATCTCACTCCCAGCCTTTCTTTCTTAATTAATATTCCTTCCTCTCCCCCTGTTGTCATGATACCACACATCATAAAAGCTCCAGTTTAAAACTAATATCTGAATCAATTGGGCAATGGATGCGCAATGTCTAGATATTGCAGAAATCTACATTCATATTGTCATCTCTTTACTTCAATCTTCATTTTTCTTTTTAAGTTTAAAATTGATTAATTCTACTGTCTCGATCAACATATTCCAGATTTTGTTGAAAAGTAAATGGCATTTTGCTTTTTGGGGGTAATTCTTGAAGACTATTTTGTTTTTCTACATTTGTTTGAGGAATTCAACTCCTTTTCGTCAATTTAATGCTGAAACACAATGCCTATATATATATATATATATATATATATAGATAAAATTATATATATATCCACATAAAATGTTTATGCACGTGAGTGAGAGAGAAGTAAGGCAAAGCGAATGACAGCGTGCTAAGCTGTCTGTTCTTCTCACCCTTCTTGGCCTCAAGTCCCCCCCACACACACACACACACTTTATGGTCATCAATAATGAAGTTATATATGCATGTGTTTGACCGGGCGCCCCCCCCACTTTTATAACTGTCCCGCCGGTCCTGATAGGTGTTCTGTCGTGAAAAGGAAAAAATATGTATTCAGTAAGTAGATTTTAAAAACTATTGATAAGTATGAACATGTTTGAAGTTTTTAATTTTTTTAATTCTTGAATACTATTTTGTTTTTCTTTTCTGTTTGACTTTTCTGCTTTACAATAATTCAACTCCTTTTCGTCCATTTAATGCTGAAAGCCAATGCCTATATATATATATATATATATATAAAATTATATATATGAATTATATATATATCCGCATAAAATGTTTACATTTGATCAGACAACAGATACATCCATAAACCAAAAGAAGATAACAGAAATAGATGCTGACAAAATTTGATTCTGACAAAATTCGGCTCCAATAGAGACAGTAACACTACACTGACGATCTTCAGCAACAATATGTTCTGGCAGACCAAGTAATTCACTGAACATAGAGCTCACAAATGACAATTTGTTCTTTCAACGCATTTCGTCGATAAATAGAAACTCCATACTCAAGCATGTACATTAGCTGGATAAGGAACATCTATAAATCACAGTACCTACATTCAAACCAACAGCCAATTAGAACCGATGGAAAAAGCTGACCCCAGCAGTAAATAGGAAAATCATAGGTTGCTATAGAAAAAAACCTACCGACTGTTTTTTTTCCAAGTAGACTTAACAAGAAATATACTCAACAGACAACCGTAAAGTTGACATTTTCTGAATCAGCCAGCTTTGAGTTGCATAATATCTCTGAATTAGAAAAAAATATTTATCCTTTGAGGGTCAACTGGGCTGGGTTTCGTAAGGGGGTTATACTTTTTCCATAAAAGTCAACGTTATTATGTACTGATTTGGAAAAACCTAAGTCATTCCCTAAAACTCAACCGGAAATGACATCAGAGTGAGGATGCGGGAGTGGGGGTGGAAGAAATGAAAAAGTTATAGATGCTATTTCATAGGAAATGCCGTTACTCTCCTTCCTTTCTTCCTCCTCCCCCTACTTCCACGTCTCCTTCCTTCCTCCCTCTTTTCCCCTGCTACTATCACATCTCCTTTCTTTTGAACCACTTGTTTATTTAGAGGTGAGAGAAAAGCACATCTGAAACATTTTCATAGA